>OU015495.1:56647108-56979608 GCA_907164885.2 Dolomedes plantarius | reverse complement strand
CAATCAAGTTTTTATGTATAAATAGATTCTGTAATATGTATATAATTATAATTTCATCTCTCTCATTTATTTATTGAATAATTGATTATGATTCTAAACAGTGTGTTTGTTTATATGTAAATTTTAGTCTGGTTACACAGAATATTCCGTATCATACCATGCAATATGCATTATTAAATCATGCATAATACAAGATATACACTACTTTAATGCATTTTTATTATACGAAGTACGATCCAAAAGTTCGGGGAATGCGGTAATCTATGACAACAAAAGCATGTATTTGAAGTGACAGCATATGGAATGGATTCTACCAAACAACCCCTACGTGTTCAGGTTGGTTTCGCCCATGTCAAGTGATTTCACTGCGTGTGCTGCTGTTTTCTTCCGGAGATAGATACCTTTGTTCTGCAACGTAATAAAAGTGGTTTTTAAAGAACAGCGCTGCAACATTAAATTTTGTCAGCGTTTAGGTAAAATACCTACGGAGACTTTTAAAATGCTACGAAAGGTGTACAGTGATTCTACCATGGTGATAAAACAGGTGATGAAACATGGTGTTATTTATTAGATATTCAATCAAAACGTGCTTCTTCAACATTAAAATCACTCTTCTCACCGCGATCAAAGAAATTCTGGCTGGATCAGAGCAAAGGGAAAGTCATGATAAAGGTATTTTTTTATTCTCAAGGAATTGTCATTCAGAATTTATTTCCGAAGGCAGAACAATATACGACAAGCTTTATGTAGACAATTTACGTCATTTGAGGGAATTCATTCGTCGTAAACAGCTGCAGGTCTGGCTAAGTGGAGACTGGTACATTCTGCATGACAACATACCTGCACATCGGTCCCAACTGGTCACACACTTTTTCACCAAAACTCGCATGATTGTGCTTCACCCTGCGTATTCACCGGACTTTGCCCCGTATGATTTTTATTTGTTTCCATCAATGAAAAACCTTTTGAAGGGGTGCCGTTTTGTGTCAGCAGATGAGGTGAGAGCAGCATTGCAGGAGGCCTTATGGGAGGTTTCAAAAAATGGCTTCCAGAAGGTATACGAGCGCTAACAAAAGTGTATCGTCGTCCAAGGTGATTACTTTGAATGTGGCTGTGCTTCGGCAATATAAGCTTTTTCAGTTTAGGACTTTTATGCCAATTCCCTGAACTTTTGGATCATACTACGTATTTTAATATCATCATACATTGTTAATAAAGTTTAAAATAAATTTATTTAAGAGGATACTAATTATTAATATACAGATAGATTAAAAAACTCCATTATGTACTGAGGTTTGAGAAAACACTGAAAAATTCTGTCTCCCTTTTTTATATAATTTCAGTTATGAAATTAGTACCATTCTTTTCATGACAGTTTCATTATTGTTATAATGCTTTGTACTCTGTGTAGTTTTGGTGACATTACAGATTTACTGTTATGCATTTATTTATGTATTTTTATTAAGCTGTAATATATTTTTATATATACAAAACACAGATATGTAGAAAATATAGTAGTTATTGCATTGTTTATCCTTATTCTAAAGAGAATTCAGAAGGTTTAAACCAACCTCAGCTTGCACTTAAATGGTATTATTACTGACAAACAATTTCCTTTTTTTTCTCCTAACTTATGAAAACTGAACATCTAACTATTTCTGTATGGCAACACTGCCCATTAAATATAATTTACATTGACATTAACTGCACAATTGCTTAATTATAATATATTGATAATAGAGATACATTAGCATTTAATATTTAACATTAACAATGTTTATATTGTACATTTTATAAATTTACTTATTTACTTTCAATTATTTAATGTGTATACTTTGCATACATACACAATGCTTTACAATCTATTTGCACAATTTGTTTGCTTTGTACATTACTTACTTGTTCATTACATTTTATAAAACTTACATGCATGCACACAACATTTCTTCATACAAGATACATGTATTATTAAAATTTATTTATACTTGCTCTTTACACATCATATAATTTATTTATACTTCACTTACTTATTTATTGATACTAAACATATTGCATGCTTATATAGGTAATTTAATATGCATTTCTTGAATACAAGTTGCTTATATACACATTGCTTTCTACATTATTTAACTACTATAATATACAAATTACTTATTTACAAATACATTTCATCACTTTTTATAAATTGCCAGGTTGCACAAATACCAATGTATTCAAGTACACTATTTATAAATTATTGATCTATTTACACATATTTACATTATATACAATTTACATAGGCATTAAAATACACAATTGCTTAATTATAATATATCAATAATAGAGATAAATTAGTATTTAACATTTCACATTAATAATGTTACATATATAACATTATTAATTTGAAATGTTAAAGATAAATATCTAAAGATAAATTAAATTTGCTGACAGATCTATGACTTTATTTTGGTAAGCACTATGATGTTGCAAGATAACTATAAAAAAAAGAACTATTTTATAATATCAAATCATAAATTTTGCTGTTATAAAGTATCTAAATTAGTTTTCATCAGTGGTGTAGCGAGAGGGGGGCAAGGGGGTCTATCATGTCCAGGCGCCATTCGCAGAGGGGCGCCAAATGGCCCTTTTCACTAATTCTATATATTATATTACTATATGTTTTTCGGAAGGGGGGTGCCAAAAAGGTATTGTGCCCCAGTGCCAGTTATTCTTGCTATGTCACTGGTTTTCATTAGTAAAATATTATTATTTGGCATTGTCTAGCAAACTCAGAAGATAAAACATTTATTTTTTACCTTTTTAAAAGGCATTAGACTCAGGAACATTTAAACTCTTTTTTAGTGTAATGTCTATTTAATTTATTATAGTTTATGGTTTCTGCATTATATGAATAAGGACTCTCTAAATCCTAATAGCACCAATTCAAATGAACCTAAGACAGTTTAAAGGAAAACATGACTTTTGATATTAGTGAGTCTGTTATTTGTCAAAACTAATTCCTGTCAAGTTTTCTATAAGTTGAAGTAGAGTTAAATGAGCCTCAGAATAAATTGCTTTATATTCAAAACTACAAGGTGCGGCCATTAATTTCCAGGACTGATCTAATAACTCCAGGAAATATTACATGAAATACATACCCATCTGATATGTTTTGAAGTAACTCCCACCTGCCGTAATGCACTTCTGTGCTTGGTTGTATAAGTTTCGGAAACAATTTTTAAAGTCCTCTTTCAGAATGCTCTTTAATGTGGACGTCACCATTTTCTTGATGGCTTCAACATCCTCAAATCTTGTTCCCTTTAGCAAACTGGCCCAATATGAGGTCGTGGAGATGCAGTATCCTCCATACTCTCCGACCTTATCACTGGCAGACTTTTTCTTGTTTCCAAAACTGAAAGATTTGCTGAAGGAAACAAGATTTGAGGATGTCAAAGCCATCAAGAAAGTGGTGACGTCCACATTAAAGAGCATTCCGAAAGAGGACTATAAAAGTTGTTTCCGAAACTTATACAGCCGAGCACAAAAGTACATTACGTCAGGTGGGAGTTACTTCAAAACATATTAAATGGGTTTGTAATATTTTCTGGAGTTATTAGATCAGTCCTGGAAATTAATGGCCGTACCTTGTATTCTAAATTAATATTTTTTAAAAATCCCTAGACAGTATAATCAGGTTTTTAATTAAAATAAATTCATGGAATAGAGGACTTTATAATTTCAGATGTATTATAAAGAAATGATGAAAAATTCTAACCTTAACAAAACATTCCATTATTTATTTATTTTTTGTTTTCTTTATTTGTCTTTCCTATTAGCTGAATTGAATGACATCAGATACTCAGCCTACCGAACAGCAATGAAACTAAGAACAGTTCAGAAGAGAGTGTCTTGTAAGTAACAATACACTTTGACTAATAAAAAATTTATGAGATGAGTATAAAAATAACTCAATTATCTTATTTTTTTTTCTAGTGGATTTGGTGAATATGAACAATGCTATCAATGCTTTTGATCAGCATGGTTTAAGGGCTCAGAATGACAAATTAATCAGTGTTCCTGAAATGATTACTTGCCTCTCAACTATATATGAAGGCATTGCAACTGAAAATAATTCATTAATTAATATTCCTCTTTCCTTGGATCTTTGTTTGAACTGGTTGCTCAACTTATATGACACGTGAGTGTTACTTTTTCATTTGATTGTTGTTCTTGTTGTTCCTAGTGCCCCCTGGCCAGAAATTTTTCAGACCAGCTCCATATAGCTAGTGGGCTGAGGGATGCAACTCCGGTTTATAATGGCACCACAAGGGTCATAGTTGAATTTAGCTATGTCACCTCAATTTTAACCGAGTATACCCAGTGCCAACATCTGGGGGAATTGTACCTTATTCCAGTGGTCTCCAAAGTGGGGTACGTGTGCCCTGAGGGGTATGCAGAAAATTTTATGGGTTATGCTACATTTCTTAAGCTATATACACCCATACCTCGCTTTATGGCCCAGATGCGTTCCGGAAAAGTTGGCCGTAAAATGAAAAGCCATATAACAAATCAATTATTTGATACAAACCCATACAAATTTAATTGGATCAGTTCCAATTTTTTATAAATAATATAGTGTTTAGTTCATAGAGCATTTTATTCTTTTTATTTCCTATAAAAATGCTTACATAAAAATAAAAGTACAAAACAATGTAATAATAAACAGAAATTAAAAATATAAAAATATAAACAAAAAAGAAGAAATCATATGCACATATGTATTAGGGTTTTCGATTTTGAGCAATTTTTTAAAACCCGGGTTTTGGGTTTGACCGGGTTTTTTTATTTAAAACCCGGGTTTATTTAGTTGGTTCCAGGGGGTCAATTGCAGAGAACGAAAATAATAAATAGTTTATTAGAGGCATTTAATTTATTTCAGAACTTCAGATATAAAAAATAACAGTAAATAAATTTAATGTTAATTAACAAATACATTAACATAAATAACATATAATATGTATAGCATAAATAAAAGTGGTACAAATACCTCATTTTTTATAAAACTGCCTGAAAACCATCATTGCACTCAACGTATCATCATTGAGTCGGCTTCAGAGTATATTAGACCCATTACAGAAAGAGACCCATTACAGAAAATGCTCGTTCTGCTTCCACCGAAGTTGGTTGAATTGTTGTTAAAGACCTGTAAAGTTTATCTAGCATTTCAGGTCGGCTTTTTGTTGCCCGAAACAGCTCAATTTCTTTTCTTATAATATATGCACCAGATTTTGATTTTTTATGATTTTCCTTATTATCATTCTCCTGCAGAAACATACTAAGCTCATCAGATAGGAACATCTGTTTAGTACAAGCATCATTACTCTTAGCATCACCTTCAATTCCATCTTTAACTCTCACCTCAACTGTTACTTCTGGTTCAGACTCTGCGCGACTAATCACTTACGTTGAATAGTCACTTTATTGAGGTTGTTGCCAGATCAAATATTTTGTTTTTAAAAATTTTACTACCAAACTCATCATATGATTCATTGACGAAATCAGGATTTTTCAAAAATTTTATGAAATGAGCCAGCTCTGGGTTTCGACACTCTTTGAATCAAATTTCAAATTTTTGAAGTAGAGCATTCGCGATAGGAGTGTTTAGATTTCTTAGCTTAGTCACTGTAAATACTAATACTTCTTCAGAGAGAGTAAGATCGGCATCTTCTTTACATAAATATTGCACTGCGACTTCAAGGGGAGTAAGCGCATCACATAATTCTTTAATCTTGTCTAATTCCTGATTATTGAGATCAAATTGATAATCTAGTTGAAGAATTGTAATTTTAACTTCTTACCTCTCTCTTAGAAACGTTGCAGCATTTTAAAAAGAGAATTCCATCGGGTTTTACAATCCAGCAAAAGATTCTTCTCTTTACCAAAAGTTTCCAAAGTCTGTGGTTGCAGATTTGTATCATTACGAACAGGGGACTTTCGGAACATTTTGACCATTTTCCTGACTTTTACAACAATCTTCTGAAGCTCAGGAATAAATATTGTTTGGTTGTCCTTGTACTCGGTGGCTTCTTCAACAGAATCCTCATTTTCGTCTTCATAGTCAGAGTCACATTCTTCAGTTTGCTCATTTTCTTGGTCAGTCTGTTCTTCTGATCTAATTTCTGAACTTTTACATAGAACATCACAGACTACCAAATGAATAGCATGTGCCATGTAAACAATATGGAATGGGCTAGTATAACGGCCATACTTCAACATTATGCTTGCACCATCAGTGATTGAATCTACCACATCATTATTCAATAAAATATCATACTCGCCTTTCTTTTACAATCTGAATTACTCTTTCTGTATTTACGCTTCCCATAACTCTAATTAGACCAAGAGATGGAAGCTGGTGGAATAGTGTATATTCAGGTTGATAAAACTACGATTTCGTATTGATGTGGTTTCATCGAAACTAATTGAAAACCGACCATTGTCCTCTTTGATTTCTCTGATTTTTTTAATGATTTTGCTCTGCACAGTTTGAAAATGTTTCATAAATAAAATTTTTGTTTGGCTAGGACAGCTAGGAAGGAACACACTAGATGCTTTAAAAGCTCATCTTATCAATTAACTATTGGCAAGCTGATGAAATATCATACCATCTACAGCAACTAATTTTGCTTTAACCTCTTCAACAGACTGTACATTTTTTGTGAAACAGTCATCAATTTTTCGGGATTTCAATTTGGGCTCTTCGTCATCACCAAATTTAGAACATGTTAATACTTCAATTTGATGTTTTGTCTTCATGTGGCTTATCAAACTTTTTGTACTTGAACCCGATGCCTTTAGGATTGATGGACAAATATTGCATTTTGCTGTTTCTTGTGGTTTGTTAAACAGAAAATGTTTCCATACTCCAGATTTGCGCTTCGAGCTTACGTCCTCAAAAATATTCATTTTAGGGATTTTAAATTGTAATAAAATTGAATAATTAAAATTTGTAATTAACTCAGCTAAGCTAGACAGCATCCAAAAAGTGTACAAACATGCACTTAATTATACGGTGGCTTATACCCACATTAAAAAGTTATTTTAAAACAAATAAATACATACCTAATAAAAGAATAATAACTGCAAAAATTATAATATTTTTTGCTACGCAATAGAAAGCAGCGAGAACACAACACAGCGAGAGATGTAACTAGACTAAACAGACGCAACCACAGAAAACAAGCATGGTCGTGTAGCTGAAGTATTGCGCAATTCACACGGCATAACGCACGTGCTGCTGGGAATTACCAAGTCATAAACTTGAGTAAATTAGAGCTACGGCGTACAACGTCACCAATATATCTCTGTTTCACTTTGTCTCATTGTATTTTTTATTCATTTGTTTCAGAGCCGTACCGAGTCCGAACTTGTTAAATTCGGTCTTGGTTCCAAATTAAGGAATATAATTGATATTCTACTGTATTAGATAAATAACTAATTCCTCGGGTTTAGATTAAAAATTCCCCGGGTTTCGGGTTCGTAAAATCTTTGAAAAACCCGGGTTTTCGGGTTCGGGGAAACCCGGGTCAAAAACCCTAATATGTATACATATAATAAAAACTTAAAATAAAATTTTTAAAAACTGTTTTAATATGATGATGAACATTAACATGAAGAATCACTAAGCTATAATATGCTGCCATCATCACTTTTCACTGTTGTGGCTGTATAACAAAACATTGTGAGCCGTAAATCGAAAAGTGTCATAATTAAAAAGGCCACTATAGCAAAATGCCGTATAAAGAGCGGCCGTATAGCAAGGTATAGGTGTACAGAAATAAATTAGAATTAGAACCAGATCTTTCAATTACATTAACAGAGGGATTCAAGCCAGATTTTTCCAAAATTAGTCTACAAGTTCAATCACATAGTTCCCATTAAATTATAATTTAAAATTTCTCTTGTAATTTGTCAATTGCATGTATATACACTGAAGTGCCACTGAATTAGGGATACTGACATAGTAACGAGTTGGGCCTCCTCTGGCCTTGATAACGGCTGCCAGACGACGAGGCATAGATTCAACAAGTTTCTGGAAACGTTCCACGGGAATGGCTTGCCGAATATTGGCTAAAGCTGTCCATAATTCAGTAAGGTTCTTGGTGCTGTGTGATGGCCTTTCACGTCTTGTTCCAAAACATCTCAAAGATGCTCAATAGGATTTAAGTCTGGGCTTCTAGGTGGCCAATTCATGACAGAGAAGTCAGAGGAATGCTCATCCAACCAGCCAGTAGCCAACCGGGACTTGTGAGAGGTACAGTTGTCTTGCTGGAAAACTCCATTACCGTGCGGGTAACAGAACAGCATAAACGGATGGAGGTGATCACCCAGCAACTCTACGTACCGAATTGCATTGAGGGAGGTTGGTACACGCACCAAAGATCCCAAACTGTGCCACGAAAAAACACCCCGGACCATGATAGAGCCACCATGCCCTTGTACAGTTCCAGCCAGGCATGCAGGATCCATGGCTTCATGAGCCTGACGCCATATTCTCAGCCTCCCGTCGGCGTTGAGTAGTCGAAATCGAGACTCATCACTCCATGCTGCTTGTTTCCAGTCCTCTACACTCCAGTCTCTGTGCTCTCTTGCCCAGGCAAGTTGTGCAGCCCGATGGCGAGTATAGAGCAATGGTACTCTGGTAGGTCGACGGCTCCCGAAACCCATACGGTGAAGCGAGCGTTGCACAGTCCGTTTACTGGCTGTACGACTGGCACCGTCATTAAACTGGGTGGTAATTTGAGCTAATGTTTGGCTTCGCTGGCTACGTACAATACGCCTGAGCCATCTCTCACCATGCACTGTCAAGGCTAATTGTCCTTTGCAGTTTGCCCGATCGCTAGTTTTTTTTCACCATCCATGTATTCTTGGTATACTCTTGACACTGTCGACCTTGAAAATCCTAGCTGTCTGACGATTTCGGAAATTGAATGGCCCATGCATTGCGCACCTACGATTTGTCCGCGATCGAAGGCGTCTAAATCAGGCAGTTTACCCATACTGGCAATTCCAACAACTAATTCAGAACAACCACAATACGCACTATATATGCAGTTACCACAGCGCCCTCACTTGCGCATACATGATGTGCAGCGCTACACAATTTGCATAGGCTTTGCTATCCCTAATTCAGTGGCACTTCAGTGTATATTCTTTATTTAAAATAAATAAATAAAAAATAACTTGATTTTATGCATTTTTTCCATTCATTTCCTGATAAAAGAATAATTTTTGACACACACCCACAATATATATATATATATATATATATATATATAATTAGGGGGTAGAATTTATAATTATTTTCATCTTAAGGCTACGCTGTCAAAAAAGTATGGAGATCACTGACTTATCCCACCCTCTCTGACTTCATAGAGGGACAATAATATATATCTATAATTAATAATATATATCTATGGATTTAACATGCCCCTATCCGGCCTAGACACATAGGTATTTAATGGTGCTTGACAGGATTTGATCTGAGCACCCTCAACACTGAAAGCTGACACAATACCACTAGTCTACGTCAAGGCCTTTCGTTTTATTATTTGATTTATCTATTTTTTCTGTTAACTGCAAATTTTTAAAGATATAAAGGGTGTCATGCGCAGGCCCTTTTTATCGCATGGGCAAATTGGGACTTTGCCCATTGACCCCTGATGCTAGGAGGTCCCAAATCTGTCCTCTATAACGTGCAAAATCTCCTTAATGATGTTTCTCATCACTAAAATAGATAGGGTGCTAGACAAGTGAAAGTTTTTAATTTCACTTTCTGGTTTAGGAAATATGTTAAACTATCAGGTTGTATCAGATGTACAGTAGAAGGTGAAAGGCATTTTCAATTTGATGTGAAACATGTTTATGAATTCTTCATCTTATCAGCCATACACTGTAATAGCAAATATAGGACTCACATGCAGGGTTGTTTGGTTTAAATCATTATTTGAATCAAAATTTAAATCAAATGATTTTTTTTAATCCTGATTTTTAACAAACTTTTTCCTCACACGCTTGGTGTATGCACCTAGTACTTCTAATAGTATAGTCCATGGATAGTTCTTACTCTTGTAAAAGTTCGTAGGGGGGGAGGGAGCTGCCCAAATAGCATCTGCTCAGGGGCCCCCAGTGTTCATAATCGGGCCCTGGTCATCAGCCAAAAAAGTTTGAAAACCATGGCCTAATGTACAAATTCATTTTTAGCTTCCTTTACACTGTTGTATAAAAACTTTAATAATTTTCTAGTTTTGTTTTTAACATTTGTTTGTAGATCATAATTGTTATTCTCTGTGTGAGCTAAATTTTCTATAGTTTATTTGTAATCTTAATTCAATTTCTCTTAGAAATCCCTTTGTTGATAGTTTCTTTATTTGATCTTGTTTTCATCATTATACAAATACAAAACACACAACCATTAAAAATAAATTTTTTAGTTGCTTTTAGATTTAAAATTAGTTATTCAGTTATCTTGGAAACAGACGTGAATTGATATTTAATAAAATCTGACATACCAATCATGATTATGGTATCAAAAATGTTAAAAAAATCAGCATATTGCTCTAAAAAAAGTTTTATTTAAAAGTGAAAATTCAGGTATAGCCAGTGTCTTTTACAAATTACATTTACTTTTACTTACTTATTTGGGTGATACTCGTATATTATTCAATGTACTCAAATAAAAAGGTATTTCAGTTTTTTAGAATTTTGTAATTTTGCTAAGTGTTGAATTACTAAACTGAGAAAAATATCAATACAATAAATAATAAAAAGTTTTAACTATTGTCTACATTTATCAACTGCCATAGTTAATTCTTTGCTCTTCCATACTTTCATAAACTTTTTCTAATAGTTATTTCCTGTAAATACGTCATTGTTACATTGATAATGCTCTTTAATTTTAATTTTTTTTTAAAAAATCTTTTAGTGTTACTAGAACTGGTTATATCCGAATATTGTCTTTCAAAGTGGGTATTATTTTACTTAGTAGAGGAAGCTTAGAGGATAAATTTAGATGTAAGTATGCATTTATTGTTTTAGTATGTGACACTAATTTTTTTCCTAGTTCTTTGTGAATATTAATGGATTTCCTTTAATTCAAACATGTTAATATATGCATTGTTAGATATTCCTATGTTTTGGAAAATGTAACATGTTTTCTACACCAAATAAGTACTCTGGTTTTTATCATAAGTTCTTTTTAGAAGAATGTGTAAAAATTTATTTAACATGGTCAATTACGCACTTATATATATATATATATATATATATATATATATATATATATATATATATATATATATATATATACACAGTTGAACCCAGTATATAACGGAACTTACAGATATAATAAACGAAAATTTTGGTCCCACCATTTTCCTTTTGCAAATAATATAATTAGTATTGTGTCAGTTTATTGTAATCAATTTTAGTCGATTTAATTCATTAATGTTCATCTTTTAAATTCATCATTATTATTGAATACACATTGCAACTAATGAGTTATACATTTTGGAAACTCTAGCATTTTTCTTAACTGTTCGGATATAGCAAACCATCAGATAAAGCGAACAAAACCTTTGGTCCCTTGATGTTCGTTATAACGGGGTTCGACTCTATATATATATATATATATATATATATATAACTGATGCAATAAGAAAAAAATGCAAAGGAATATTAAGAGTAAAGCTGTTTGTAAATAGAGCTGAACAGCATAAAAAGGAAATTTGAGGGAGTAACTTATCTAACAATGGAAAAAACTTTTAAAATGTTTGAAAATAGGTAACTTTAAGTATATCCTAAACTTAAAGTTGAAGAATCTTACCCACATTTCTGTGGCCAAGAACTCACTAAAGGGTGTTGTATGCATCAATAATTCAGCTCTGTTACTGTTTCTACTAAGAAAAGAGTAATACAAAATATCTAATATTTTTTCCATAAGGAAATATCACATGAGCCAAAAGAAGACATGATACATTCAAACATAGAGATATCCTGTTGAATCCTACATAATTAGGATAGGAGTATTTCTTCAGGATATGATTACTAGGAGTTTACAAAATTGGAATGACAATATATCATAAGTTTTGTATAGAATGTCTATGTTAATGCATACATGTGTTAATTTAATCTGATGTGTCCAAAAACAATTGTGATAGGTTTTTTAATTTTTCTGATTTCTAATGCACAATGCTTTATTTTTAAATGTAATCACCATACATCTTGTTACAAGTAATTTAAAGAATAACAAACTAACTAACCAGTGGGGCAATAGTCCATTGTGGACCAAGGCCTGTTGTGACCATCTCCTCATTTTATCAACCCATTCAAGGGATGAAAGGCTGAGTGAACCTTATCGTTACCTCAGTCGCAGGATCAAATCCTGGACCTGTGGTATAGCTGCTTGACACTTTTAACCACTAAGCCACCAGGTGTCAATTAAACTCTCTGGTGACTGAAGGCCCATTTTGCAGTTTACCCCAGAAGACCGTTCCAGCCGAGAACAAGAAGTGGCTTTCCCTTCCCCCACAAAACATCCTGACGATCATATTGAAATTTTTCACAGTGGGGTGCGGCTCGAATATCAGCAGTCTCCTCTATCAGCATAGGTCTTAAAGTAGACAGGGATCGGTTCTAGACAATTAAAGACGATCTAACAGATAAGAGAATGACTCTGGTGACATTGAACTGTTGGTAGAATGACCACCTACCTGGCACTATGAGGGGGGGGGGGGGGGAGAGACAATCTATGAGAATTTCAGTGGGCCATCTGGGCTTCTTAATGCTCAGCCAGTTCCGGCCTTTAGAGAGTTAAAGAATATCTTCATAAAAAAAATTATCAATTCCTCTTGTACTTATTAAAGCTTTGTGGATCAATTTCATGTACAATGATCTTCAATTCCTCACAGCTCTGCTGCCTCTCTTTCACTTGAAAAGCAGTTATGTTTTCATGTCTGATTTAGTCTCAAAATGCAAAATTACTTAAAATATGAAAAAAGAGCTCATCCAGAGTTATATGTTATATATAAATACTTTGTTTTGAGGGTCAGTCTTGGATTTCCCTGAGAGTTTTCTGATCCTGACATTTGATTTTCTTTTCTCGCCTTTCATCAACATATTAACTTGATTCTAATATGCCACTTGATTCTATATCTATGAAAATGCTGTTAGTTTGTCAGGGATATATTTTTATACAATTAATAGTAACATTGTGGACTTACCACGGGCTGTAACTTCATTAGTTTTATAGGTATTGATTTAGATTTTTAATTTTGTCATGTCTGTATTGTTTTATTCAGTGTATAGTAATTTTCATTTATGAATTATTCATTGTATATGAATGTATTTTTCCCCTAGATTTGTTCTGCCTAATTGCTGATGTAAATGGCTGTGCTGATGAAAGAAAATTAGGTTTATTATTACATGACTGTGTGCAAGTAAGTTTCATTGAGTTTTCATTTTTGAACGTAGTAATAAAGTACTATATGTTTTAAAGAGAAAATGTTTTAAATCTATAATGGTATTACTGAGAGTAGAGATATATTTTCTTATCATGTAGCATGCTCTCTCTACCAAAGTCACACATGCAACATGTTTTTATTTTGTGCTATGTATTGATAAGGTATCTGAATAATTGCATTGTATACTGCTACATTTCCCCAGTTGTTTTATTTCTTAATTACTAAATAACAGCAGTTTGTCATGTTTTGCACCGTGAGTAGAGATATCTTTTCTTATCATGTAGCACGCTCTCTCTACCAAAGTCACACATGCAACATGTTTTTATTTTGTGCTATGAATTGATAAGATAGCTGAATAAGTATTGCATTGTATACTGCTTCATTTCCCCAGTTTTTTTATTTCTTAACTACTAAACACCAGCAGTTTGTCATGTTTTGCAATGAGAGTAGAGATATCTTTTCTTATCCTGTAGCATGCTCTCTCTACCAAAGTCGCACATGCAACATGTTTTTATTTTGTGCTATGTATTGATAAGGTATCTGAATAATTTCCCCAGTATTTTTATTTCTTAACTACTAAACACCAGCAGTTTGTCATGTTTGCAGATTTTTTTTCATGTCCTCTAAAAAAAAATTCTCTAAATCTTGAAGTTTTGCTTAGCTATTTTGTTAAATTTTTTTAGTATAGATACTCTAACCATTCTTGAAGTTTTTAAATATTTTTGTATTCATGTAAAAAAGACATTCTCTCTTATATTTCAGATTCCCAGATTACTAGGGGAAATTGCTGCCTTCGGAGGAAGTAATATTGAACCTAGTGTTAGAAGTTGCTTTGAAAAGGTAATTTTTTATGAAAAGTAATTTTCTCAAGTAATCTTCATTAGTGCCTGTAGATGAAGATTTTATCTTGAATTATTATATTTATAGTATCTTTGTGTGTTGGTCAGTATATAAGTGTATGTCAGTATAAGGTAATGTAAATTCAAAATCCTATCTTTCATCTTCCATGCAAAGTAGACATATCTTTAGTTTTAAATTAATTTTTATTTTAGGTTAGTGAAAATAATTTAATATATTAGTCATTTTTCGTACTCAAATTAATGTTACATTGAATGGACTCAATCATTTTAAACAATGATTCCTCAAGCAACATAAATTGACCATTATTTGCTGCGACTGATAATTTGTCTTAACTAAACTGAACTATTATCTATAACCACTGAAAACATGAAATGTATCTGAAAAGTATTTCTTTTTATTCTGCTTCTACTGATAAGATTGTAAGTATAATGTAGTTATTTTTGCTCAATTATATCGTTAACAAATGCTTCTCCTAAGTCTCTCTAATGCTTTTCCTCTCTTTGCAATGCATGAGTTTATATATTTATTTCACGCAGAATTCTACTCCAATTTTAAATTAGACTCCCTAAATATATAAATAAATAAATAAATAATATTAAAAATTGGGTGTTTACCCAAACAAATCCTTTATCAACACTCTCTTCCCCCCTCCTCACTTTTTAACCCCTTAATGGTTGCATAATTTTCAAGAAAACAGTAATAAAATTGCCTACTTTTCCCTGAGGATTCGACATCTAGTTTTAAAAAAACCATCCCCAATTACATTATAAATAGTCTGGTGCTGCCATCTGGTATGTAAAATAAGAAATAAAACTTTTTCAGGATAAATGAAAGGGATTGTTTTAATCTTTTTGGTGCATTACTTTTAAACACTCCAGCCCGGAAATATCATGGCATGAGAAGTAGAAGGTGATACCTCACCCTATGATTTTAACAGGAGTGAGAAGGAAGGGGTTAAGGGCCTGGTGCATCTATACATCAGTAACCATTTTCAAAAACCTTTTTCTTTTTACATCAGTTTATAATTTGACCTATATTCTTTTCCCATGCATTAAACTATTTTTATTGTTATTTTTTGTTTGTTTCCTCGATATTTCCATATAGTGACTGCATTGCTTTGCTATAATTTTTTCAAGTTTTTAACTCTCTAGATATATGCATTAAGTGTGCCAGTGCAATTAAAATTAATTTTAAAAATAGAGCCTTCAGTTGAATTTGCATGTTAATTTTGAAAGGTAATTAGAAAATACCATTTATTATTTTCATATAGCTCCATAATACCTTCTTTTTCTCTTTAGAAGTAGCAAAAGCATTTTTTTAAAATTACCTACTAGGAAGTAGCATAATATCTGTTTAATGCCATGTTTGTTTTTTCTCTTTTCCAAAATATAATTTTAAACTAATTGATCACTGGGCCTATTCTCAGGCTGGGAATCAAAAAGAAATTCAAGCTAGTCATTTCTTGACATGGTTACAACAAGAGCCTCAATCTTTAGTATGGCTTCCTGTGCTTCATCGAATGGCAGCTGCAGAAACAGCCAAACATCAAGCTAAGTGTAACATATGTAAACAGTATCCTATTGTCGGATTCAGGTAAGGTTCTGTCCTTCTGTCTTTATCAGAGTTCTCAAATTATTGATATATAATATTGCAAAATATGCACATTTAAAATTTCTAAAAAAAAGGGATTGCTTGTAGTGTGGATAAGTTGTTAATACAGTCGATTCTGGTTAATTGTACCACCAGTTAATCAGACCAGCCGCTTATTCGGGCTGAATCCTTCGGACCGAATCCCGTCTTGTAACATAGGGCATGTTCATTTAATCGGACTAGCCGGTTAATAGGACCAAAATGACTGCATCCCGATGTGGTCTGATTAACCAGAATTAACTGTATATATTATACAGGAAATCTTTTCTAAGGTTATCAGTTATGGTTACGAAAAAAAGTGGCAGTTTTGAGAGGTGGCCATTGATTTAGAGTGAATTTCTCTATTGAGGCCAGTAATGGTTCTGAAAAAAGTGGCTGGCTAGAGAAGTTTTACTGTATGTATGTATATATATATATATTGTGATGTATTGATCGAGGTAGCGATAGACTCAACTAATGTTGCAGCCAAGTAATTTAAAAGAGTTACTTTATTTAAAAAATAGTTGAAGAAAACTTGAGTGATGCACTGTAAATAGGTTACAGGAATGATGAAGATTTAGATAGTCTCTGAGTCCTTTAGGATGAGCTGTCAGGAGTTAGCTCACTTCTCACATCAATATCGAGTCAAGCAGGGCTCTCGATTACTTTATTGGCAGAGCGGATGACTGCGAAGTAAGTCTCTATAGCCAGGACGACCGGGACAGATATCTCGTCTTCAGATACCTTCCAAAGAAAAAATAGAACACCAAGCTTCCTAACTGAAGCCGAAAAATTCTCGTCTTGAGATTAAGACCGCTGACTTAACAAATCCGCATTATAGCTATCTCGACCCAGGGACAGTTGGAGTAGTTCTCTCCGCTCAGCAGATTGCTAACTAATGGTTTTTAGCTCTGTTGTTTAATTTTTGACTTGGCGCTTCATCCACAGAACTCGTCTCTCATTGGTTCTTCAACGGTGATGTCATTTTTAAGCCTTTTTATTCGCTGAATCACAAGCTGTGATTATTTCGAATTTCCGGTCTTGGGGCTGTCTTGTGTCATCAAATTGGTGAGCCGTGGCAAATTGCTATTTTGATTGTGCAAATTATTTTAATTCGTCACAATATATATACACATACACAGATAGGCAGATAGTTATATAATTGCCTAATATACCTCCCAAAGCTGAACGCACATAAAATTATTAAACACTGTGTGATTATGTTTTTACCTCTATACTTATGCAATTGAAGGGAAAAACTCAGTATGACTATCTTTCAAATTTGTATATTATAATCACCGTTTAAATTTTTTTCTTTTTAATCTCAATAAAATGTCAATGATCACTTTGTATCTCTTGCTGTACTATGGTTTACCTGGGCCACATAAATATCTTAAAAATTTCACAAATCTGAGCAGATTTATCTTATCAATTTCCACTTTTGTGTATATGAGCATTGGGATTATGATACTGATAATAAATAAAGCAAACTAGGAAACAAAAATATGTGGAAATAATTTTTGATCAAAGATAAATAAATGTACCTTGAAGCTTCAACAGTTTTTTATAGAGTGTTGCCTTTATGATTTGAATAATTTTCCTCATCTTTATCAAGTTTCACATTTCTCAATATGATTGGTTATTTAGCTGCACTGAAAGGGTATAAAATTTACATTTTACTCAGTTTTGTATTATATGCATTGATTATAATGCAAATAAAATAACATGTATAAATATAATTATGGTTCATCAAAAATTAAATTAGGTATCTTAATAAAGCTGTCCTTTCTCTTTTGTAAAGTTTTTTTTTAATATATCAGAATCAAAAACATTGATCTGTTTTTTGTGAATTTATTATGCCCAACTAATTAGACTTTAAAATTTAATTTGAAATTTATTAGTATGAGAGAGTTTCAATTTGACTAATTTTATTAGAAATTTGATAAAGATTCATATTTTTTAATAATTAAATATTAACTGGACTGATTGTTATTTGCTTTTATAGTAACAGATTTTTATATCTATGATTTAGCTTTTATTGTTTGTTGTTGGGTAACTGTTTCATACCTTCAGAAGAACTAGTGGCAGAATTAACTAAACATATATTTTTATCTAATATCACTTGCTTCTCTGAAGAAGACGCTTTACTTCTGCTAGAATAATTTAGCTTAAATTATAGTTTATTTTTATTTCTTTTCAGGTACCGATGCTTGAAGTGCTTTAACTGTGATTTATGCCAAAGCTGTTTCTTCTCTGGTCGAAAAGCAAAAAATCATAAACTCACTCATCCCATGCAAGAATACTGTACCGCTGTAAGTTTTCCAGTTTGTTAACAAAATGACTTTATGTGAAGCTTGTAGATAATAGGAAATAAATTTATATTAAATTATTTATTTAATAATTTAATATAAATAATAATATAATGTATTAATATAATTATGATACTGTATTAATATAAATTTAATGTAAATGAAGTTAATTTTTAATGATTTATTTAATTTATTTAATATGTATATATATATATATGTATAAATTTTTTTGTATTGAACTCTAACATGTTGGAAGTGAAACTTCTTATCATCAATATTATTAAATATCAAAGCTGTTAATTATCTTGTGGTGAATAAGTCATAGGAGATTAGGATTAGGAGACATTAATGCAGTATATTAATTGAGTAAATGTATCATAATTAAATAAAATATTTAAAAAAAATTTTCATCAGTTTCCATCAATTATTACTCTAAGAATTAATTATTTGCTTATGGTAACTAAAAAAAGATGTAAATATTTTTGACTGTAAGTTGTTGAAATAGCAAGCAAATACTGCATTGATAGAACCCCAGGCACTTAGAACACCCAGGCACTTAGAAGTACCTGGGTTCTTGATGGGGAAGTCTATCACTTTTCACTTTGTCCTAACAAACTTATGCCATGGTAGTTTAAGAAGTTTCATATCAGTAAGGTTGTTTAGATGAAATTTAACATACAATTAGGGACAAAGAGCTGTATGAAGTTAATAATTGAAAAGAGACTTTCAAATTAAATTAAATGTTAGCACACGACTTTGAGTTAGATTAAATTTTGCTTTCTTTCATTTATTTTATTAAATGCTTGCAAATTCAGTTTCTTTAAAGAAAAACTTAAAATGAGATTAATATATCACTTTTAGCCCTTGAGTAAAGAAGTTTAGAATCTGTAAGATCAGTCACTGAACCATATATTCTCCATAGTCCTTTTCATTTTTGTTAAGACATATTTTCTTGAGTTAAATGAAATCCAGCAGAGCGGAAATCTAAGTTAATTAAAAGAATCTAAAGATAACTTAGATTTTAGATTATCTAAAATCTATCTAAAGTTGACCATTTTCATAAACACTGCTTATGTTAGGTTATTGCAAAATTATATATTGATAAATAGCCTAAATTGTGCTTCAACCTGAGAGACCCATCATGTGAAACATTTAAAGGTTTCGCAATACAAATTTTAATTCATCTCATAACTTTTAGGATATTGTGTTGATTCTGTTTGACCAAAGTGAAGATTAGCCTATTGAGGAAATACTGCTGATCAGATGACTGTGTCATGTAACTGATATAAAATATGAATACACTGCCATCAATTACATATTTTAAAAATTAATTTTTTTATGTTTAGGTGGGCTTTTTGTAGATTAATGCAAAAGGATAATGCGCTAATTTGATCTCATAATTTTTTTTAAAATGAGTATGCCATATTTTAGGGTTGCATATTTTATTCAATAGGGAATGCTAAAATAAGTTTTCCATAATGTACAGTACACTATGGATAGCGAAATAATAATCACCTATTCTTTTTAACAAAATTCACGCTGGTTTTATATGTAATTTTACTTTTCACTTATCATTTCTGAAGTGAACATATGAATCTTCCCTTTGGACAAACAGAATCAACACAATTTCCAATCTGCACTATGCAAACGGTGGAGGTTTTGCCCCTGAAAGGGTTAAGTATATTCAAATACATTACTCCACAGTTTGTTGATCAATCACTTTATATCTCACTTTATTCGCCTCATTTTTGCATTATTCAAGGGTTACTTTTTCCTTTTCCCTCTATCCCTTCTTTTTCTTTCTATACATATTGCATTGTCAGCGTAATCAATTTGATTTTTTTTATTTTCTAGACTACATCTGGTGAAGATGTCAGGGATTTCACAAAAATAATGAAAAACAAATTTAAGTCAAAGCGTTACTTCAAGAAACATCAAAGGCTTGGGTATCTTCCTGTACAAACTGTTTTAGAAGGAGATGACCTAGAGAGCCCTGCACCTTCACCTCAACATACACTTTCATCACAAGAAATGCATTCTAGGCTCGAACTCTATGCCAGCAGGTATATTTGATCTTATGTCAAACATCAGTTTTCTTCTTTCATAATGTAGTTTAAAAAAAAAAAAATGAGACTTATAATTTGAAAATGTTCAGGAAATGAGGTTAATTTTTGTCACAATCATCATAATTTAATCCTTTCATCAACTGCTTTTCAATGAATACACAAAAAGAAAAATTTCTTGAAAATAAAATAAATTAAAATGAAGTAAATTAAATATTTAAGCTAATCATATATTGTTAATTATTTTTTAATTTTACTTTCTCTATAATTGCATTTTTCATTCTTATTAATATTAAGTGAGGTTGTTGTAAGTTGTCATTAAGTAAAAAGTGCTATTGCTTATACAGTTCTTAAAAAGAATTTCACATTTTAAAGACAATATATATTTTTTGCGATTAAAAGAAAAGTTTTATATATATATATATATATTTTCTTTTTACTAAAGTAAAATGTTTCTTTCCCTAAGCTCATCAAAGTATAAAATTTATATTTAGTTTTCCCTATCGCATTCAGGATTTATTTTCTGAATTTCTAATTTTTATTCGACTAAAATTCAGATTATTACTGGGTATTTTTGTACACTGTGTAAAAAATTTGAAATGTTATTTTTATGAATTATAATTTAGATAGGATTTTTTTTAAATCACAGTGTTTGACATGTATACAGTTATTTTTAACATTTTCAATGTTTAAATCCAAAAAAGTATTACTTTTTCTACCAATACATACATAAATTTTAAAGCTTATCTCTTTGTTTAGACTCTTTGTTAGTTTTAGAATGATTTGATTATTGAGTGATTTTTTTTCACAAGTTATGAATATATTGATTTTCTATTATTTTATTTTTTAGATTAGCTGAAGTTGAATTGAGGGCAAGAAGTAATTCTACTCCCGATTCGTAAGTTTTAATTAAACTGTTTAGTAAATGCAATACTTAAATATTCTCATTTTTATTTATTCTAATTGAAATAAAATAAGAAAAGAGAATTGCTGCTTTATTGTTCTTTAAGAAATTGGGGGAAAATAATTCAAATGGCATATTTAAATATTTGTCTAATTTTTTTTTCATGAGAATGCCTATAACTTCGTGCTGACCATTTCAGCTTACTGAATAGCAATTAATTGTAATTTATTGCAGGATAATGAACTAAGTACTTTCATGATTTATTTTTTAAATAACTGTACATTAGTGGCTATTTTATAAACATAAAGTAAAAGCAGAGATGGATATTTTTTCTGCTAGGTGCAGCTGCATTTGTAAGAATTTTTGTTTAAGGTTTTCTAGTGTAATATATATGTATAATTTTTTAAAATTTATTTTTAGCCAATTTTGTTTTATTCAAAACTTAGTAATTTTTTGCAAATATTTTTAAAACTTTGTTTTTGATTGATTATTTTGTTTCATATCTTGATATTTTATTTTTTAAGGAGTGAAGATGAACACCAATTAATAGCACAATATTGTCAAACCCTGAGTGGGGAATTAGCCCTTCCTGTGGTAAGAAAAGATATTGATTTTTTTGTTGCTGACTCAAATTTAGTTTGTTAGTTGAGTCAGTGATTTAATGTACAGTACAACCACCCATATCTGGAATCGTTGAGAACACAGCAATTCCGGATTTGAGAGGTTTTCAAATAACACTGCAAAATTTTAGGAGAAAAAATAAACACACTTAAAAAAAAGTAAAATGGTTTTATTATTAAATAAATAAACCATTACAGGACACATAATTACATTATAATTTAAACATTTCAGTCAATAATGTCTGTTGCTTTAGTTTCAGTTTATTAGAAATTATTTTTTCTCGAATCCTATATAGTGCCATAATTTCATGTTCCAAGATAAAATTCTGGTGTTAAAAGCTTAATATTGTTTTATATAATGATTTTATCAGGTCAACCGTTGACATTCTTTCATTTTCGGGTCATTCTGAATCACTTTCACGATTGCTGTCATCATAACCTTTGTTATTTACCACACTATCAATAATTTCAGAATCGCCCAGAGAACCGACGATTGGCACATTTTCATCAATGTCTAAAACTTCCTGTATGTCCAATTTATCTAAGTCAATATTGCCTTTATTTGCACATTCTACTAATTCTGTTATTTCAGCTTCTTTCCCAGACACTTGAAAGCCTTCAAAATCACTTCTGTCACTTCCTTGAAAGGAAGTACATTTTTTTTTTACCGATCATTTTAGTAGCAACATCTATCAGTAAAATAGAAAAGTAAAATTGCCCGTTTATTAAAACATTCCAGATTAGAGATGTCCAGATTTGGGAGGTTGTCCTGTATTTGTATCAATGAGCTTATGCAAGGATTTCAATAAGTACTGTTTTTTTGAGTGAAGTTCTTATGAATTTATTTCCATTTTCTGTCTCTGTGTTCTTTTGATTATAGACCTTTTTGAGCACAGAATGCAGAGATATGTCTCTATTTGATGCATTTTCTTTAACCATATTTGGACAATATATAATGATATACTCTAGGGAAAAAAATAAGACTAATATCTTTCCTATATAAGGCAGCTAAATTTTATAGAATTTTGCCACATTCTCCTATTAAACACTGAATTCCTTGCATGTACTAGATATACAGGTATAACACAAATAATGTAAATAATTTAACATGAAATAATACATATACATAAGGCATAGAGAGCCAAACAAATTAACAGTAAACCTACCCTAGCATTGAAAAATTTTAACTTTTCAATAAAAGATTGTGCAGTTGCAAAAAATCCTCATACTGGAAACAGACAAATATAACTAAAAGTAAATAATTCAACAGAGAAAAATAATTACTAACAAGAAGAATGCAGACAAAATAAACTGAAATCACACTTAAGGCTCAACACACCATAAGTGCATGATTCTGTGGCAGTTAAAGAACTAAACCATATAACAAGGCAATCAACTGGTCTTTCAGGAGGCCTAACCAATTCAGTTACCTCAAGGGGGAACTTTTTGAATAGGATGCAGGTCTAACCAAAAGGCATCCTAAGGCCTTGAGATCCCCACTGAAACAGATAGTCAAATCAAATGAAAATAAACAGAAATATCAAATGAAAATAAACAGAAAGGAATATCCTGCACTTAGGGCTCAATGCATCATAAACTCAAGTAAACATATAATCCTAAAAGAATGGAAATGAAAAGACAGAAATGCAAAAGGTGCACTCACCCTTTTCCAATATACAGGTATAATTTATCCAATTTTATGGGCTTGTTGTTGTAAGTGCACAAATTCTTGCAGCTAATACTTTAGTTTACTTTCATTAATTACATTGTGTGAGTTGAAACAAGGTTAAAGCAACAAAAGGAAATTATCTGTAAAACTTTTAGGCTATAGATATCTACCATGAATGATTTTTTTTTTTCATTTTTGAAAGTATGTACTTCCATTGCACTGGATGGGGCCCAATAAAGCAGCTAAAGTCCTCCAGGTTGTACCCCCACAGGTGGTTGCAGACTGCAGCAGGGGACTCCCCACCTCCCTCATGTACCAACCCTACCAAGCACCTGGGTTCCCCCACCCCATAACCACAGGATCAGTCAGAGGCATAGGCGTAGCATGCTTCTGACTTTTTTTTTTGGGGGGGGGGGGCATGAATTGAATTCAGTTAGGGTCCTTCTCAGTGCATTAACTGTCAGACAGTCCTTAAAATATGAAATATTATGATTTTTTTAAATTGAATAACAATAGAATTGATGTTTGAGTAATATTCAAAAGTTTTATAATCAGAAAAAAATATAGCATTGGATTTTTGTTATGGATCATACCATTGTTAAAAACTAATGTTAAGGCTAAAGACATAATTGAAATCTTCAGTTTCCCAGTTTGAAAAAGCGGAGAAAAACCAACTTTCTTAAAAGTTTTCTACAATTTTCCGATTTTAACTGAACGTCTATTAACATTTTAATTTATTTCAAGTTAAGTTGGGGAGCACTTGACCCTTCCCCCCATGCTACACCTATGGTCAGAGGGGAGCGAGAAATGCTCAAATCAGCAGGTGAGAATTAGCCATTTAGGATGGCTAAGAAAAAGGAAAACTAATAATAAAATAATTTAGATTAGGTTGCTGAAAAATGGATACTGCAAATTCCAGAAAAAGACAACAACACAAAATTATCATGGGTTATGCAGAAATGCGAACAGAGAATCAGCAAAAATTAAAAACAAAGAAGCGTAGTCAAATTCATTAGCTTTGTATATGAGACTTAATGTTAGTTAATCATATTTTTTGCCCTGAAATTTCAAATTCAATTTATTGCATAGACCTAATACGCAGGGCCCAATTATGAACGCGGGGGGCCCCTGGGCAGATGCTATTTGCCCTCCCCCCTATTCGAATGATTCTTTCTTGATAACCCTGTATGACTGAAGTATTAAATTAAAATTGAAGTTAATAAATTTTAAGACTGAATGAATTAAATTTAATACTAAATTGAATGTATTTAATGTATCAGAATTTGTTTTTAAATGTTGTCATTTTCCTCTTTATTCAGCCAAGAAGTCCAGCTCAAATTATGGCATCTATTGATGCTGAACAACGAGAAGAATTAGAAGCAATGATTCATGAATTAGAAGAAGAAAATAGGTAATTTTCAGTACTTATGTTTACAATTAAATAGTTCTATTTTTCATTGTTTACTAAAACCTTAATCTCTTGTAAGAATTTACAAATTTAACCTTTTCTTTTTGGGGTGGGATAGCATGTTTCCCAAGAATGAATATATATATATATATATATATATATTTTTATATACCCCTTAATGGCTGTTCTTACAAAGGGGGTATGAAATTTTCCGTTCTAAAGAGGGAATTGGAAAAAAGGGTCCCAGAAGCTAAAGGTTAATACAATTCTGCATAATTGATTTTATGGGGATTAAATATTTAAAATTTACTATAAAAGTAATAAAGATATTCTAAGTGCATTGCCTCTAGTAAAAATGTTAACTAAATAATGTATGTACTATTATCCAAGTATTATCATAATTAATTTGATAATATTTATATATCATTATTTATATAAATTGCATATTGTGTCATTTTTTTTTGTCTTATTTTTTGTGCATATTTTTATACTTTAAGAGCTATCATTTATTTTTAATATGTATGTTGTTAGGAAAGATATAGAATTTCTTGAATAGTGAAATATGAGAATATCTTGTTAAAGTTTTTATAGTAGGGTTATATTATAGTAGGGTTATGATAAATTTTTCTGTTTTAAAATTTTATTTAACTTTTTAGGAATGTAATTATTAGATAATATCCATTTTAATATGTATAAATACAGATTTGCTTAGGACGGAGTGATCCACCCGTCTAAAGTCGAATTGTATGATGCTTTTGTATGTGTGGAATGAAATTATATTATAATTACATATAAGTCAGTAAAATTGTTTAGTAAAATATATATTTATATTTACTATGTTAGTTATTATGACTATACGATGACAAACAATTTCAGGCCAAACATTAAATTTTTTTTATCAATGCATCAGGCACGACCACCACATTAATTGAAATCGAACTTTTGTGCAATTACAATCTGTGTTTCTGAATGTTGTTTATATTTGTGAAATTAAAAACGAAAATAGTACAAAAATAATAAAACAAACTTAATGAACCACTATTTCTAATATTTTGTTCATATTCTTAGTCAAATTGTTATCTTTAAGTGTTTTATGTGCAATTATTAGTATTTTAATTATGTTGTGTGCTGCATATTATAGAGAAAAATGTGAGGGGGTTGATGAAGAAAATCATTGTTTTAAAATGGGTCAATGTAGGAAAAAGGTTGGGAACCCCTGATCTAATGAGTTCTGTGTAGAGAGACAGTAGTATATCAATTTGATGTCATATGACTGGTAATGTAAAAATTGTGAAAAATTTTCTTATTAGGCATCTACAGTCAGAATATGAAAGATTGAGGGGTTCTCGGGGTAGTCGAAGTGTTTCACCAACAGTTACTGAAGAAGAGGAACAAGAAGCTCCTCCTACACCGTGTCGAGATGAAGAAATGCTGGCTGAAGCTAAACTGTTAAGGCAACATAAAGGTCGCTTAGAGGCTAGAATGCAAATTTTAGAAGATCATAACAGGCAGTTAGAAGCCCAGTTGCATCGTCTTAGGCAACTTTTAGATGAGGTATGTTGAATATTTATTATTAGATATATATTGCCATCAAAATGTTTTATGTGTATATAATTTAGGATTCAGGTATAACCTAATTTTTCTTGAAACAAATTCTATGTTGCACAATCAGTTCTGTGATTGGTACACACAATTTATGATAAATCTGAATAAAATATTAAAATGTTGATTCTTTTATGATAAAAGTGTTGGTGACAAGTTCTATTTTAATTTAATCAAAAATTGGCTAATACAGGGGAGAGCAATTGTCTTGACCCGGGAGCCACTTTGTATAAGCGGAGGTTACTGGAAGGCCACACTTTTTAAAATTATTGCATTTATTAGTTAACTTTGCATTTCAGGAAAGGAATAAATTATATCATAAAAATCAATAAATATAAATTAAATAAAATATTGGCAGTTTTTCTGGCTGTTTTGGAGTTTTTGGCTGTCTTTGGCAGATTTTCTGGCTGTCTGGATTTTTCTTGGTGTCTTGGCGGGCCACAAAAAAATCTGTAACGGGCTGCATGTGGCCCGCGGGCCACTATTTTCCCACCCCTGGGCTAATATCATTCCTTAAACAATAATCTTGTGTTAATAATAGTTTTAAATTAAAATTTCATCATAACTGTATTTACTCCAATATGCTGAAGTAGCTGCTAATCAAGTAGTGTTTATTCTTTAGATGCTAGATTTTGATTCTCTAAAATGAGGAAAATTGAGATGTTTGAAATACATATATCAAATGATAAAAAAAAAAATGGTGTATAAAAACTATAAGGACATCGAATTAATTCCACCAAATAAAATAAAAGTTTTGTGAATTAATTCTGTGTGATCATTTATACAACATTTGATACCTAGGTTAAATGTCAAAGGTGTTTCTTTTTTATTATTCATGCAAACCGAGAAACTTATTACATATAATTTTCAAAATTTGTCTATAATCTTTGTACATGTTGTCAGCATCATTTTTTCATCTTAATAATATAAAGTCCATCCATAATTAAGCATTGCATCTGCTTAATTTAAAGATAAATCATGTTCATTCATTGCAAAACAGTAGATACTTGAAACTTGTTTTTCTTTTAAGTAACATTTACTTTCTGCTTTACATTCATTACTTATAAACATACAGTAACACATTAAAGACCATAGACATGAATTAATGTCCAATTGCATTGTTAAAGCACATGCTCTTGTTTAGTCAATGCATGGGAACTTTTTCTCACAGTAAAAACTTTTTTTCTGTGATATTATTTACACTTAATCAAAATAATAATAATTTTCAATAAGATTTCCATAAAAGAAAATGAATATTTTCTCAGTGTTTTTTCAAAAAATGTGTTTTTAACAAGTGTTCACTAAATGAATATAAATTTATGTTTTACAATATATCAGCATAGCACGTATTTTCCTTATAAGAAAAGTTTTGTTGTAATATGTGTTAGGAACAATAGTTGTCCTACAGAATTAATACCAGGAACAATGATTAGATCAGCATAAATTGCCCAGCCCTCATTGTTTAACCCTTACCTCAGCTCATCAGTCTTTATACTGGTCACCAGCTCATTGGTCTCACAGACTGCCATGCAATAAAGTTAGGATATTTTCTTATTTTTATAAGTTTTTGCAGTTATAAGTCATTAATGAAAAACTACTGCCACCTCTCATTCTTGAAAAGGGTAAATAAAAAAATAGATTATTCAACAAAAATTTAGTCTGTATATATCCAGCATTGCCCAAAGGCCAGCGCTGGACCCTCCAACTTGTTTACTCTCACTTTTATCACATTACAAGGTACTGACTGTGCAATAGGATGCAAGGGCTTGGAACTCCAAGTAAAACAATATTTTTCCCCTTGATATTGAGTACTTTCACTAGATGTTGATCTGTCCTCACTCCCTGAATCATCAGAACTATCGTCACTTGTTATGACGAGTTTTCGTGGTTTGTGACCCCTTCGTTTCCATTGAACATCCCCTCCTCTATTCTCTTTCTCTGATATAATATCAATGTTACCATGACTGATAGATGAAGGCTGTTCAAAGCTAAGTGCTGTGATTTGTTGCTGCTGTTCCGAATTATTGACAATCTGCTTGTAATCTTGTAAAAGAACTTCATCATCGCTATTTTTCTCATTATTGGAGATTTGAGGAAGAATAATACAATTGTTTGGAATGTAGGAGTCATCTGAATCAATTTCAGAATTTGATTCCTCAATCTGTGATAGTGTGAGAGAGACAAATTGTGTGGCTCATTGTAAAACAGGAGGAATTATTCCAGCCATGTTATCTACAACAATAAAACAAAGACCTTGGAAATAGAATGCATGCAGACTGATAGACAATTAATTCAGTTCAAGGCTTATCAGTCATACAGACCAGCAAAAAATTAAAACAGTTCAAAGCTCATCGGTCCAAAACACCGACTATGTGTTACAAAGATTAAATTTACCAACAAGCTATGAATGGGCGAAAATCTCTGGTGTGTTGTACTTAAATGTCAGGACCTAATTGATGATGTCACAAACCTCCAACACCACCCCACCCTTTAGAACAGGTACAACAGCAGTCTTCTATACTGATGAGTCGACGTAAGGGTTAAGTATATATATAACTTCAGTATAACTATTTTGGTATAATTTTTAGTTTAGCTGTGTAATACTTAACAATTTCACAAAAAAAAATTAATATTTTGTCAGTATTTTGGCAAAAAAATGGGTTTTCAACAAGTTTTCACCGAACAAATATTGACCTATGTTTTACAATATTTCAGCAAAGCACATATTTTCCTAATAAAATAAGAAAAGTTTTGTTATAATATGTTACGAACAATAGTGGTCTTATATATTACCAGGGACAATGATTAGATTTGCATAAAATGATGAGTCCTCAAGATTTAAGTGTATATATATTCAATGTAACTGTTTGGGTATAATTTTTAGACTTACAGTCTAATACTTAAACTCATGAAGATAAATCATATTGTTAATGCTAAAATAAATATTAACTCATAGATTGGCTCTAAGAAATGCATATATGTCCTTTTATTCCCTAGCCACAACCAGTTCCAATTAGAAGTAATCCTCAGAACAATGGTTATGGAACTCCTCAGCCATCTTGGAATAGAACAGTTATTGTAGAACAAGCTCCAAGAAGAAATGGTCAATTAGCAGATCACAGTGGTAAGTATTTTTAAAATATTCATATCTGCTCATTTTTCCTTCACAAATTTTATTGATTTTATTTATATATTATGTTATACACATTCTGAAATATTATATTTACATTAAATGTTCTGAAAATAAAATTTATAAATCTCCTGGAGTATGGTGCAAGTTTAAGGAACTAAAAATAATTATGTATGTATATATTAGATGGTCAATGTTATTGGAATAACACTGCAAGTTTTTATAAATGGAAAGAAAAAATTTAGGTTTTTTTTTATTTTTTATTTTTTAGTCTTAATATATTTTGTCTTGAAATATTTTGAAAACTATAAATACTTGGCCTTACATATGTATCTATTCTCGACTTTAAAGGCATATAAAAATCAGGATTCAGTCTGTTATAAGTACAGTATTAAAGATTCTCGTATTCATTTTTGAACTGCAAATACTACGAAAATTTAATGCAAAAATAATTCTCAAAAAATTTATAACCTTGAAATCAGAAATATAAAAAAAGGAATGTTTAAAAATTTAACTCTCAGAAATTACTTTTCAAACTCTTACCGGTAAGTCTTATGGTTTTTAATTGGCACTGATACTTTGGGGGAATTTATATCAATTTATTTTCAGAATAATAAAATAATTAATCTGATTTATCTAATTCATTTTAGTCAGCTACAGTTTGGAGATACTTTAAGGTAAGAAAAGCAAACTTCTTGGCATTTGTAAGAAAACCTGTTTAATGAAAAATCCCCCAACTTGATCTATGCTTTACAGCAAAAATTGTGCTAGGCTTCTGAATATATGCCTTGAATCATTCTTCCCCAAACTGATAAATTTATACACATTCAGCTTTTGTGTGCCATAATATTTTGGAATGTTAGCCCACAGTTATTCAAAATTGATGATCAGATAATATTTTACTCAGGTTTTGTATGTTTGCAAACTTTTGAAGGACACTTCGTAAGAAAGAGCTTTTTGGTTGACATCAGGTGTGTCAGGATCCTGCATAGGATTTTAACCTGATTTTGATTTGCAACACAGGCAAAACATACACTATACAGCTTGGAGAGATCTTGTTGTTGCTAATGCCCCCTGGTTGGAGGTTCCATTCATCAGGTCCTAATAGGCTATTAGGCTGAAAGAGGTGGCTCCTGTTTTGAATTAGCACCACAAAGGGTCGGAGTCCAACTTGGCTAATTGACCGGTCCCGTAATTTTGAACCGAGTCAAGTGACGAGGCCAGAACACTTGACCCTGCACCTCCAGAGGTAAATTTGAGAACTTGGTGGACACTGCAACCATGACCTATTTTATGTGCCTTGGCCACCGTTAGTGAACACAGTGGTGGATTTGCAGCGATGAGCATCGAACCAGGGATGTTCAGATCACTGGCCTGCTGCTCTCGCCAACTGGGCCACCACGCTGAGATCTTGTTGAATAAAAGTATTGGGTAAAAGCATTGTAGATGAAGTCACACCATCAGAAAATGCTGTCACAAAACAGCTTAGTTGCATAGTAAATTGAAAATTACATCAAATGGAACCAAACTATGAGGGCCTTCAGTCTCCCCCCCTCCCACACACACACCCACAAATATCCTCACATCTACACTTAGACCGGGGATCTTGACTTTATGCTTCATAGAACTTATGCAAATCCCTCATTTGGGTGGCAGATGACTCTCCTATGCATCCATATCTTTAAGGAAAAATCATCCAACCAAATCACACTCATCCATTCATCCTCCAAAGCTCTGGCTCTAGTGAATAGCATGTTTTTGTGAAACTGGCTTTTTCTTGTTTTGGGTGTTAGCTGTATTGCATGTGATATAGCCTGTTGCATGCAGTTCTTTGAGATATAGAATGGTTATGTGTTTGCTTCACAAATTTTCAGTGTTTCCAGGCTTGTATTTCATGTAAATTAAATCTTCCTTGGCAGTAATCATTGACACTTTATTATGACTCTCCTATGCATTCATATCTTTAAGGAAAAATCATCCAACCAAATTACACTCATCCATTCATCCTCCAAGGCTCTGGCCCTAGTGAATAGCATGTTTTTGTGAAATCAGCTTTTGCTTGTTTTTGTAATTAGCCATATTGCATGCGATATAGCCTCTTGCTTGCAGTTCTTTGAGATATAGATTGGTTTATGTGTGTGCTTCACAAATTTTCAGTGTTTCCAGGCTTGTGTTTCATTTAAATTAAATCTTCCTTGGCAGTAATCATTGGCACTTTATTATTGTCATTTACAGGCATGTTGGTATCAGTTTCTGTATTATGTCTGGCGCACATTGAGACTTCATCAAGCCCTATCCTTGAGCCATTTGCTGTACAGTTAACGAATTTTGTTCTTACTTGAGAATCATACTGAGCCATACCTATTCCAGCCTTGCAATTTTCCAAGTTTTGAACTTGATTGGAACCAAAACAGAAATTTATTAACCCATAAATGGTAACATCTGTCGGAATCACTCTAATAGTAACATCATTTCATGAGACCAAGTTGGGATTTGTAGCTCATTACTTATGTAATTTACTAATTTTATTTAATTTTAGCTCTGTATTTGAGGTATTATTGATTTATAAAATATATTTATGTTTGGTTTTAATTTTAATATAACTTTGTTTAAACCTTTAAATGCATTTTCCTGCATGATGGGTTTTTTCACTATTTCTCATCTTTAAGTTGTTATAAGTCAAGAACCATTAAAGATAAATGATTCAAACTTGGAATATGTATTTTTCAATTATTTACTTTAATTTTGATTCAGCAAATTTGAAAAAAAATTTATTTTTGGAAATATGATTTTTTTTAAATAAGTTACATAATTTTTTTTGAAATTTTTACTCTAAATATTTTAAATTTTTTTTTAATTAATATTTAAAAAAATGCTGGATCAAAATTAAAACTTATATATTTCTGTTTAATGAAATGAGAAAATTTTGTGACTGAACAAATATTTCGAGTTATAACGATTTTAAATTCCCCCTATTTTTTTAAAATTAAAATTTTTTTTTAAACTTTAAGAGAAGTTTTATGATGTGATTTTGCTTACAAATTATATGGTTAACCATCACAATAAAATTCAAACTTTTAACTCAATAAGTAATTTTTTTTAAAATGTGTCCTTGACCCTAGATGGACCAAAGATGTACCTAAGTAATATCTGTCTTTAAAGCGGAGTGAGTTTTCTTGGAGTGGTAAATGTAAGGCGAAAAAGTAAACAAAACTCAAAAATAATCAAACACAACCAAGGTCATGGAAAAATTGTAGCATAGCTAGAACATGAAGGTTTCAAATCGATAATTACGTACCCTAGTGAGAAAAGTATGAACTTGATCCATCCGAGAGACGGATGTTACCACTTGCGGGTTAACTACAACAGACAGACAGTGGCAATAATTTGCACTTCCAGCTGAGTGATGTCTAATAGGAGGTGACAACTTGAAAATTTATGGCTCCTGATTTAAAGGTAGATCAGTGTTTTCAGGTATATAAAGAAGATGCCTATTCAGTGTTACCAGTTTTTGCTGTCAACAAAAACTCAAAATTACTTTGTTTGTTAAGCAGGTTTCTTTACTAACATAAATTTCTTTTTCCTATCTTTTATAACTGTTACAAATAGGTTGTAAATAAATTTATTTTCTCTTGTTAAATATTATTGTGGCCTATTTGAACACTTACACCACTTCATCAAAACACAGTACATTTCTTCAGTGGTAATCTCTCTGTTTAAGAAATCCATCCAGTTCTTTGAACATGTTGTGATTTTGTAAAGAAATAAAAAGGCAAGATTTTATATTAACAGGTGGGAAAATAGAACTGAGTGGGTAAAATTGTGTGAGAAAGGATTAACAAATGATCTGACAAAAGCAGGAACAATAGAAAATCAAAAGATATTTTTTTGTGGAAATATTTTTCCTAGCAACGGATAAAGGTAATATGGACCTGTCATTGACTACAATGGAGAAATAAATTGAGATATCAAAGATTTCAAGAAAATCTAATTCACTAAATGAATTGTTATAGCGAACAATTTTTGCAATAGAAATTTTTAATTTGTGTCTAAATTGGCAGGAGTTTTCAGCAGTTATTTATTTAGATAATTCTTGATTTTTAACATACCTTGTATACTCTTTGTACATATCAAGGGCACATGTTCAGTTTGACCAAGATAAGATGAATTACAATCACCACAAAGTGTGCTAAAAATATTCCACTTATGAAATTGAGGTATTGGGGATTTCATTGGAAGAAGTAAAGTGTGTTGGTGTATTTAAATATAACTTTAACATTAAAACAAGGCAGGATTTATTTTTTCAAAACACAGGGATGCGTAAAATAGGAGCGTAACTAACATATCATAGTTCTGAAATTCGTTAAAGGGTGGGAGAGTACAAGACAGTCTTCTCCAAGTTTGAGGTTAAATACATCTCACTGGTTCTAATGTGTAAAACACTTGCAAAAAATGCAACTCATCTCCGTAGATGACTCTGTAAAGACCACTTTATTGTGGCATTGACTAGAAAAAATTCATTTAGAGCTCCTGTATATTTATACCTGAAAATATTTTGAAGGTAAGCTTGTTCACCAGTTGATGATACATAGATACTAGCTGTTTCTTACACTGTCTACCTTATGGAGTCACAATAATCACTTTTGTGTTTGTTTTTATTTCACCTATTTTATACATTGCATTTCCAGACTGTTTTAGATTGTTGCATTTTTTTTTAAGAGGTTTTATCGCTGCAGGGTTAAAAACTTCTTAACCCTTTCAGGGGTGCCGTTCACACAGTGTGAACTCCTAAATCTAGTCTTCTTTTCACTTGCATTCAATGTATTGCAGGTAAATGAGCAGAAATGTCTAGTGCTGCCATCTGTTATCAGTTTAAAGAAGTAAAAACATTTTGGAACCTTTGATTGGAATTTTTTTCAAGATTTTTTAGGTTAAAAAAATCGGGGGAAAAAATCTGCACCGTGCAAATAATGTAGGCTGTTGCCCCTGAAAGGGTTAAACTATATTTGCTGTCACAAAGGTATTATAGAAATGATAAAAGCCTATTTGGGGTATTGATAACTAATTCTTATTTTGCAGGTTCTGCTCGTGTTGGAAACTTGTTGCACATGGCTGGCAACTTAGGCAAAGCTGTTGGCACCCTTGTCACAGTGATGACAGATGACGAAGATGCCAGTGGTTCAGACGAAGATCTCAAACATTGACTTGTCACCCAACTCTAGTGCTTCATTAATTTCTCTTAACATACGTGTGTCACAGGATCGAATCAAATAAAAAGGAATATGTGGGTTCTCTGCAAAAGAGTGCATGTGAGGCAGTGATATAATGACATTGCTTGCCCTGAGACTGGATGTGAAACATATCATAGACCCAACAATGCCCGGACGTCACTTCGTGTTTGCCTTAGTATCTGCACAAGGGGTGTCTTTACAAATGTGACTGTGAATAGTATTTTTTTAAATTGTTAAATATTTGTGTTGAATACTGGTTATTTGGTTAGATGGCTATGAAATAATTTCATTTTATAAGGCTGACTACTAACAAATCAGAGCCTCTTCCAATGTTAGAAATTTAAATTTTAATGTGTCCTTTACTCATTGTATTTGTTTTTTCAATTAAGGTTATCATTCATATCATAAATTAAATAAGGTTGCATTTTAAAATCAGGGGAAAGCAGTTATTCAGAAATATTGAAAGCATTTATTTTAGTCCAATTTTTATTTTCATTTTATTATTTTCTAACTTCATTATGTTTCTTGTTTTCCTTCCATTTTACTAATTTTCAAAAGTGTTTTTGTGATTTATGTCCATAAGTATTGTGATATGCAAGATATTTTTTGTTTTGTTAACAAATTATGTAAGTGTATAATTATATAGTTTATTTTTTCCCATTAGCCTATTTTTTTATTTGGACCAAAATGAAAGGTTGTTTTTGTAGCAGCTACCAACGCATACCCTCAGGCTGGGTATCAAATCCATGTAGTACACAAAGTAGAATTTTCATGTGCCATATCATGAACATTTCACTCTTGATGCATTGTGAAATCAGTTACTTTAATGCTCATTGAACATAGGTGATTAATGGCATTTCTCATTGGCTCCTTCTTTTGTAATAATGACATCATCCATAGACTCTTAGGTCACAGAGAGAAAGTAGCAAAAACTCATCTTGTACTTTCAAAGGATTTATGTGAACTTATCAAAGTTTTTGTACCTCATAGTATAAGCACACTCATGGTCTTGGGAAGCAAGAATTTTCTCATGCCTCTCCTTTGGGTTTTTATCACTTTTAAATACTTGATTGATCCTAGAAATTAAATCTGAAACATTTCCCATTTCCTTGTACAAAAATTTGTAACTAAACAATATTGTTGTTTATGTATAAAAGACTGAAAACTTGTATTTAAATGAATTTTGTTTTAACATAGATCATTCAGAGGGAATTTCATTGCTTTTCAGGGTGAGTGTAAATTTGTTGAAATTCATTTGCAGCAATAAAACTATAAATTTAGTGAGCTTGTCTTATTTTATACTTGATGATGGTATTATTAAAGATTTTTTTTATTACTGATTATATACACTATTTTTTAATTATTGTTATTATTCCCAATAGCAAGCAATACACAGATTTAAAACTAACAACAAGTTATAAATATAAAACAGACAAGAAAACTGGACGTATTAATTTCTCAATATTCCTCTTTGTTACAAAATTCCTTTTTGTTACAAACAGTGCAAAAATGACTCGGTAGAACTTTTAAGCTGTTCAGATATTTAGTTAAATACTCATGGCTAGTTAAAAGCTGGATCATTACTGTTGAATCCTTCCTTAGAAAATCTGAAATGAAGGCACGAATAACAACCCATAATTTATTAGAATTTCTTTCTATTATTCCTTGATAAAACAGACCCTTCAATTTTTTCAGGATAAATGCCATGATGGAATTATTTACAATCAGCACTAAACATAGTCAATGTAAAGGTTAATTTAGTGCACTGCAATTCCAATTTTTCTCTCCTGCTGCAGTCCTCAACAGTGCATTATATAAGTGATTGTTCTCTATTAGACACTTAATCAGAGGTCTGATTATACATAGATATATTTATTTGAATTGAACAATTTTACCGTTACATGTTTCCATGATGTAAAGGTGATGTAACAATTTTTTTTTAAAATCATCTACATTATACAGAGGCTGTTCACACATTTTTTAGACGATGTATATTGTATTCACAAAACTAAATTACATAAAATTCTTGTGTTTTAAATGTTCTATTTGACATCCTTTATTCTGAACTATCTTTCAGCACTGCAATTTCCAGGATAATAATGCCTTTTGAAGTGTCAGAAGAGGTATTCTATCCCATTCCTCTTGAACAGCTTTCCAGAGTCCTGTAAGAGTTTTGGGACGACGTTTGGATAATGCAGATTTTAAAAGTCCGAAAGCACAAAAATCCATAGGTGATACATCGGGAGATTTAGTGGGGATATCAGTGAAGGGTATGGCCTTGATACCAATTTTTTGTTCCATTTCTTTTAGGAAATTTACAGTGGATTTTGATGTGTGACTGCTAGCTTTGTCCTGATGGAGTCTCACAGATTGATGGCACTGTGGGTAAAGAGATGGTATTTCATTCAGAAAAATTGGCGATAAAATATGTTCCTGATAGTATTTGGAGTTAATCTTGACATTTTTTCCACTCTCTTTATTTTTAACTTGCCATTATAAGAAAAACCAGCAACAATCATGAATCCCTTAGAAAAACTTTCTTTTGATTCTTTGAACCATGTACTTAAATTTTTTTCTCCCCTTTTATGATAATAAATGGCTTTTTTTTGTTGCAATCATTTAAATACACCCATGATTCATCTATTGTAACAATTGTTTTCCATTTTTCTTTGGATAAGTGTTTCTCATATAGAATTCTGCAGCGTGTCCTGCGTTCAGCGATATGATTTGGAAGAAGACGATGCACATTGCATTTTTTCGCTTTCATAAGATTTAAATCAACGTTTATCATTTTGTTTACAGTGGACACCGAGCATTTTAATGATTTTGCAACTGTCCTTTGACTAGGGAGATTTTCTTTTAACATTAAACAACGTACTTTTGCAATAGTCGAAGATGTCCGTTTTTTCCTTGGATACTTGTTTGGAATTTTTGTCCCACTTGAGGCTCCAATTTGACGTTTTTTTCCTTTCTTGTTGACGATATTACCTATCGACGCTTTAGATATCACAAAACCATAACTCTCACATCGTTTTTGGATAACGGAGTATGCATATTTCTCTTCGGAAAGAGCATAAATGTAGCCTTCGAACCACTGCTTTGTTAAAAACGCCATTTTGAAAAAAAACAAAACTTTCAAGCTGCAGACGATAATTTTGACTTTTAAAAACATAGTACAATTGTAATGATTTCTTTTGCAGCAAACGATTTTTTATTACCACTTACCAAAATCGTCTAAAAAATGTGCGAACAGCCTCTGTATTGCTCTTAATAACAGTTGGGGATATTGTAGGGAAGAAAGAGTGAGATTCATTTTCTGTTCTTTCCATGAAAATTCTGATCTCTCAACATATAATCATATATCCACAAAGATTGCTTGTCAGTCTATTTGCACTCAAAACACAAGATATACTCTTTATTTTAAAAATATATATATTAAAGATTTCATTTTATTTTCTACTAATATTTTTAATGAAAATTCATTTTTTATGTCCGTTCATTGTTTTTTCTCTTTTGTATTTTTGAAATTATTCCAATTTTAAGGGCAGCATTTCCACTGGTTATTATAATTTTGCATTAAGTTTTGACTCTTACCAAGGATTTGGTTTCAAATACCATAATAAAATTCATATTTAATCTGCCAAGCATAGACAATTTTTTTGCTGATTGAATTATCCTTATTTCTGGATTTTTTTTCTTAATAAGTTAACTTCATTTATAGTTGTGAGTATAGAATATGTTTCTTTCTCTAAATATCCTCTTTCTCTAGAACTGTAAATTGCACTATCACTTCTAAATATGTTCTCTTTGCTTCTTATGTGTATTTTCCTCTATAGATTCTGTATGGATTTCTAGAAATATTTTATTTTATTTCACAATATCCAGTGCTGAAAAGTGTCCATAATAAGATATTTTACTATATTTTTCAGAACAAATTATTTCACTGAGATAGAATATAATTCACAGGTATAATGTATTTAATAATGTGAATGAAATAACATAAGCAAAAGCTTAAATACTGACCACTAAAATGTTTACATCATATAACCATAGTTCCACTAAGTTGAAACCTTTTGGGAAGATTAGGTAATAAAACATTCAAATTATATTACTCTTAAAAGAGAAATACAGAACTTACCAATTTTTCAATACTGCAGTAGATTCAACATATTACTTTAGGCACATTTTTTAATAACCTGGTTGGCACATTGTCTTTCAATATTTGCTTAAGAAGCATCCGCAAGAGATGGTTGTTTGTAGTGGGAGCACTGTATAGGTGAATAATACTACCCCCTGATGCTACCATAGTTTTGGCCGAGTACCCTCAGGGGTGACATCCATACCTAGAGGGTTCGTACCTTTCCCCATTGGCCATGTTCATGGAAGGACTTACTGGTCAATGGATTTAAAGTGCCCATATCTGGCCTAGTTATGAAGGTATTTAATGGCACTTGCCAGCACTCGTAACTGAGTACCTTCTGTATGAAGCCTAATGTGCTACCACTAGGCTACCTAGGTCCCCTACATTTTTCAATGTGGTTTAACCCTTCAGCAGGTGCGCCAATATTTGGAACACTAGCAGGCGCACGTTGCACAATGGACAATGTCTCCTTCAACCTTGATTATTCCTTTTGTAATAAACTTTTTCTTTTGAAATTGAAAATAATGATTCTGAGTTTTATGACAAGATATAAAATGTTGATAATATTGAGATATATTTATAATTAAAGGCCAAAGAATGCAGATACAATTGCCTTATTTCAAAACTGTCCGGTTTGTTCGATGTAAGGACAACTTGAGAATTGATTGTCCAAAAACCTTAAAAACAATGAGATTGTCCATCTTCGTGATGCAGGATACCGTGTAATAGCTTCACATTTGATCGACTACATCAACTCCTTGTGTCGTATTGTAATCCAGTAAAATCGCTGGTTTACTATGATTAAATCACGACTAACAAATGAATGGAAAGGAATACATGGGTCAGAAAATCAGACCTGCATTAGAAAGGGTGTAGCTATAAATAGAAACTGCTTAGAACATTCAAACCTTACATGTAAAAACAAACCATTCAAAATTGCGAAAATATTGCACTTTATACATGGGCGTGCCTGCTGAACGTTTAACCTAATTGACAATCAGTGGCCCCTGCTCATTGTATTTTAAGGGAGGGTTGCATGCTATCTGTGATGGAAGAGATAATGTTAAACAAATAGAGGAATTCATTTAATAATTTTAAATATTAAAAATCCTGACACTTACGTGTTACAATTGAATCCTACAAACTGATATTACTTTTTAAAAAATGGCAATTTAAGATAATGAAAATGGGGTAAACTAGTTTAGCTGATATCAAATCCATCTGATGTTCCCTGTGTGAAATGAACAAGAAAATAACTTTTCAATTGAAAGTTATCGTAACTGAAAAATCATTTAAATGGATATCATAGTTAAAGCTGTTCTTGGTATTTTTTGCTTCTTAAATTGTTTTTAATTTTTCATTATTAAATAGCAATGCACATGGAAATATAGACTTGGATGGAAATACCAAACAACAAAAAAAGTCTGGATCCGGACTTTTGCATTGTTTGGTATTATCAGAAAAATCCTCTTCTAAATTATTTTCTTAACATATTTTCTGCAACAACTGAATGACATATCATTCAATACACAAGAAATAATGTATTTTATATAAAAGCAGATTAAGATTTCCCTTGCTGTTCTTTTACTTTTCCAAGACATTTTTTAAAATCTACTTTTCACATCTTATTCTAAAAATAATAAATAGTTAAATGAAAATAAAACACTAAAGTTAAAAACAATAAATAGAACATTGATATTAAAATTTTGATAATTTTATATTTTTATTAATAATAATTTGGTATTTCGTCAATATTTTACTTAAGAACAATGAATAGCATCATTTGTTGTTGTTGTGATTATTAAATAGAATGAGATATAGTCTTTAACGTTTTGTGTATTGGCAAGAAAAGAAGTTAAACTTTTGTACTCTCTTCAACTAGTACTACTATTGAGGAGCGTGGAAAACTGAAGGGAATGAGAACACCCCCTTTTAATTCCAAGCTGAAAATATATGGAGCTTCAAGATAGTATCGAGATGAATGATACAGAGATATTTATCCCCTTTACGTAAAATGATTAAAGTTCCTTTTCATTCACAATAGCAAAAAAATTGATCTCCACGTTATAAAGGCGATTATTATGTAAATTCAATCCTGCCTTGCTGTGGGATACTACTTAGAAATGCACATTATAAAGCCACAACATATGTAATACTCGCTTTTTACCCGGCGTTGCTCCAATTTTTTATTAGACAGGAAAAGGAATGAATTCTACCTACAGTGTAAAATCTAAGTAATTTTATTTACAGGTATTTAAAAGTGTATGTACATTATACAAATTATAAAGTAAAATTACAAATATTAATATACACTATAATATTAATTTAAGTCGAAACTTGATTATAAACATTTTTAGTTTCCCCTATTCATCACAGCGACCCCGAGAACTATGGATTCGACACTACTCTCGGTCATTTTGGACATTTGGTTTTTCTGCTCCCCCTCTCCCCCGCCAATGCTGATGTGGACTGAACTTGCATTTAAACGGCATCGGGAGTCTCACTATTCATCTCAACGACCCCTAAAACTATTGATTCGAAACTACTATCGGTCATTTTGGACATTTTATTTTTACCCTTCTTCCCCCCCTCCCCCAATGGTGATGGGAGGCTGAACCTGCACTTAAACGGCATCGGGAGTGTCCCTATTCGTCGCATCGACCCCGAAAACACTACTCTCAGTCATTTTGGACATTTTATATTCACCCCTTCTTCCCCCTCCCACCAATCCTGATGGGGGGGGGGCTCTTGCACGTTTACTACGACATCGGGAGTGTCACTATTCATCTCAGTGACCCTAAAACTATGGATTCGACACCACTCTCGGTCATTTTGGACATTTTATTTCCCCCTCTTCCCTAATGTTGGGGGGCTAAACTTGCATTTAAAGGCATCAGGAGTTTCGCCATTGGTCGTAGAGATCCCGAAAACTATGGATTCGACACTATTCTCGGTCATTTTGAACATTTTTATGTACATGATCATTATGTACTTTGTCTGGAAGCGCTCCCTAATTAAAAGCAAATGGATAATCGGACTTCAAGAAGCCCATAACCTCCGAGAGTGGTTTTCCTTCAGTCAACATAATGGCCGCTTGCAAGATTCTTTAGGTTACCCGCCTGGAGTCAAACCCAGGCAAGAACTCATTTAATCTGCAAGTAAGATTCTGTCGTTTAGTAACTCGCGGAATCTCACGCAGTTAGCATTAAGTTACATATAAATATGTTTTTCTTGCTACACCCATATATATTTCAGTCTTTTTTTTTTTTTCGTCTTCAGATAATTTAGTAATTATCATCCCTGACAATTATTCTCTGCTTTCAGAGTTTGAAACATCCCCAGATCTGCCTGATCGAAGTCCTTTTGAGCTGTTAGGATTCTCAGTCTGGGAGAATGGTTCACCTGTTTTAAAACTTAGTCACCGATCAAACCGGACATGGTAGGATCTAAGATTAGGAACTACTGTGATGAATGACGAATGTCTCACGTCAAGTGCCTCAGCGTTAAAAAAAAAAATGATGGAAGATGCAGCAACGTGATCTACTTAAGTCAGGAGATTTGGGTTTATCCATAGGGTTTCTTACCTGTCGAATGCGGCCTAGCCAGAAGGTAGTCAAAATCAGTAGCGTACCAACACATTGGAATCGAGGCAATTGCCAAGGACGCCGAACAGTGTACACGAAAAATTTATATCTTGCGGAACTATGGATGTTCAATTAAAAGAGGCTAAGATATGGACTTGCCAAAGGTGAAAAAAAAGTACGCCTCTGCCCAAAAACTATCCTGAAGAACAGGTCTCTCTTTTCTAACTTTTTAGCTTGCGAAACAGCATCTCATTTTTACCATTTTTCTTACCTTTTTTTCTCTAGTACGTTGGTCCGAAGGGTATTTTTAAGCAACCTCATCGCGGAGGTATCATCTGCAGGGGGAAGGGGAGGCATGATGGACTACAGAACAGAATGAAACTGGTGCTGTCTTTGATATCCTTAAAGCTTTTGACACTGTCTGACACCGTGGTCTTATCTATAAACTCGTTAAATTTAAAATGCCAGCTGCCCTAATTAAACTTTTACAATCCTATCTTTCGGGCAGAACTTTAGCTGTAAGGTAATCTGGTACCACTTCAGCCTTACGCCCTATTAATGCCGGAGTTTCTCAAGGTTTAAAACTCGGGCCGGTCTTATTTATCTTATTTTTAAATGATATCCCCGCCACCCCGAACACTTCGCTTGCCCTCTATGCTCATGACACAGCCATTCTCGCTAAAAACCATAATGTCAGATGCACAGTCCAGTCACATTAATGTGACCATCTGTCAAAATACAGAATAACCACCTTTCGCAGAGCGGACCGCTGCGAGACGTGCAGGAAGAGAGTCAATTAGGTTCCTGAAGGTGTTCACTGGGATGTTGAGCCATGCCGACTCCAGTGTCGTGGCTAGGTGAGGGTCCATGGTGCGAACAACCAGATCGAGGTGGTCCCACAGATTCTCGATTGGGTTCAAGTCCGGGGAATTTGCTAGCCAAGGGAGTACGGTAAACTCATCCTGGTGCTCTTCGAACCACGCACGTACACTGCGAGCTTTATGACATGTCGCATTGTCCTGCTGGTAGATGCCATCATCCTGAGGAAAAACATTTCGCATGTAGGGGGGAACATGGTCCGCAAGGATAGATACATACTTGTGTTGATCCATCGTGCCTTCCACAATGATGAGTGAACCCAGAGAATACCACGAAAACATTCCCCAGACCATAATGCTCCCTCCTCCAGCTTAGACCCTTCCGGCAATTGTTGCAGTGTTTGCTTTCAGACGTGTCACGTCGTATACGCCAACGTGCATCTGTCCGATGGACCATAAAACGTGATTCATCGGAAAAAGCCACCTGTCTCCACTCAGTGGAAGTCCAGTTGCGGTACTGGCGTGCAAATTCCAGCCTTCGTCGCCAATGAACAGCAGTCATCATTGGTGCATTAACCAGGCGTCTGCTGCGGAGGCCCATACGCAGCAACGTTCGCTGAACCGTCGTTGTGAAGACACTGTTGGTAGCCCTTTGGTTCATCTGGACGGTCAGTTGCTCAACGGTTGCATGTCTATTCGCCCGAACGTATCTCCGCAGCCGTCGTTCACCTCTGCCATCTATGGCCCGTGGTGCACCATATTTGCCACGTCGCTGATTTTGGATAGTGCCATTTTGCCATGCACGGTATACTTTTATCACGGCGGCCCGCTAACAGTTTACAAAATTAGCCGTTTCGGAAATGCTTCCACCCTTGGCCCGAAAGCCAATGATCATGCCCTTTTGAACGTCGGATAATTCGCTCCGTTTCTGCATGACTGCAAGAACTGAAATGTTTTCCGAATGCCTACAACACACTTTATATATCCACCAAATTTGCTGATGACACGTGCCTTCTGCGATTGGTTATTTAACGTTGACGTCAAAAGTAGGCGGTGGTCACATTAATATGACTGGACTGTGTATATACATACTTACCTCCAACGTCACAGTAAAATTCTTGAGCGCTGGTTTGATAAATGGCGTATATGTATCCCAGTAAAACAAAAGTTATCTTCTTTTAATACAAGAGGATTCCCCCACCCCCAGTTAACGTTTATGGTCAGCTCATCCACTTTGAATGGGAAATTGATATATTTGGGTATCTTCATGGATAGTAAGCTTACTTGGAAGAAAAATATTAATAATAATACCTGCAAATATTTTACAGCTAGAAAAGTTATCGTCCACCTCCTGTACCAGAAGGAGATGAGTATAGAAAATAAACTGCTGCTTTACAAAATAGTACTTCGAGCTATACTTCTTTATGCAGTACCTTTATGAGGGTCAGCGGCTAACAGTTATAGCCAGAAATTGCAATGCACACAAAATAAAACCTTACGTTTAATCACTAAAGCCAATAGATATAAAACTAAATACTCCCTTCACAAAAATCTAAATATTGAACCCATTCGCCTGGCTGTAATTAATCTCTTTACTAAATTTTATAATTGTGTTTACTCAACCCCTAATGAAGAAATTGCCAATCTTCCTGGTTATGATAATAGATAATTTAATCGTAGACCTAGAGCGACCCTAGTGCTTGACACTGGAATTACTCCCAATTCTTCTTTCCCGTAAATTTAAATTATTTTTCTTATGTCATTCAGTTTTCCTTAAATTCATTCTAAACCGCTTAATTTTTCACCCCTCCTTTTCCCCCCTAATTACTCGTACATGCAGTCACATCCTCTTAAACTTTTTTGACATAGGAAGTGTGTCATCTCGTTGGTGTAATGTCTCTGCGAATCCTCAAGGTCAATTTGTGAGCCGTCCTCCCTGGCAATGTCTTCTGCTAAGATCTTGAACCCTGTTTCGTCAGCCAATCAGGTTGCGGGACTAATTTTGCTCTTGACTAGTAGTTAAGCTTGATCTTTTTTAACCTCTGTAATACAAATTCATCATCTTGCTTCCTTTTACGGCCTGTTTTCAAGCACGGGTTGTTTGATAGTTCTTTCCCATCATTTAACATCTTTGCTGCTCGCGGTCCTCTGTGGCTCGTCTTCGACTTTTGAGAGTTTAATCCTTATATTTTGCTTCTTATTTTATCTTATATTGGAACATTTTATTTTGAAAAGTCTTGTTTACTTAAGTTTTGTGTGTTCTCTTTAACTTGCTCAATTCTAATGTTTTTATTTTATTTTTGTAACTTCTTTAATTAATTTTGTAACTTTTTTTAACTTAATTCATTTCTTCTTGGACCATGCATGAAAAGCTTCAGTGCTTCCCTTATCCATACTGAGGGTAAAGGTCTTTCTTAGCCATATTAGGACCCTCACGAAAACTTTATGTCCATGTCCATGTGTCTGCAGGGGGAAGGGGAGGCAATGAATACTTTATGACATATAACCTAATTTTACTTGCAGTATACGTGGCCCAGGTTTGTGATTGTTCCCTACCAAAATCGTCCAACACCAGTTTTCGACCCAGGTCAGTTCCTATGTTGTCTCTGCTTCGATACCCAAAATTTAGCTTTTCTATCTGTTTTTGGTTTGTCTGTTCACATGTCCATCACACTATATTCACAATCGTTCTGCCTCTGGTTGTTGCGGCTGTTTTTTCCTCTCTCTCTTGCAATCTTGCCCCTCTGGCCCATTTTCACCTTCTTCCAAATTCCTTAGAACATCACGTATGCCTGACAGCTTCTCCAGCAGCGTCTGGTAGATCCTTATCTGCCGTTCTTGTGGGTCTGGGGAGGGAAAGCCAGGGTTTTTGTTGTGATGGTAGGAGAGAGTGGCCTGCGATCTACTGTTTTGTTAGCGGATCTTTAAGTTATGAAAGGTATACGACTTACCTTTCTTCCGCTTCTTCTGGGCGTCTGTATCTATAAAAAGTAATATTCCAAGGATTGATGGAGAGTGCAATCTCTGCAAGACACTAAATTTTAATTTTTACTATTATTTACATCACAAAAACATATTATTTACAATTGCTTTATGAGCAAGGTTTCCCAAGTCGGGTAATATGACCGCGCTTATCCGCGACATTCGAAAGTCTCAATCTGAGTGTTCTGTTTACAGTCTGTTTCTCTCTTCACTTCAGTTCTGAGAGAAGCTCGGAAACTCATGGAGGATGGAGGGAAAGGCCGCTCGGCAGCAACACACTCCCACCTTGAGTTCTGTATCTACGAACTCAACCTTTCTGGCGAGCACCTTCAAATGCCCATTCTTTCGGGAGGTTTCACAATTCGTCCACTTCGGGTTATCACTGGTTTGGGCTCCCGAAGGGGTTTATCTGGTTCTTGGTCTTTTGCACTTTTCTTATTGTCAAGGATTTTATCTCTTAGGAATGTACCTTCAGTGTTCTCGGATAATTCTAGTGGATACACTGGTTGCACAGGACGTGTTACAATGCCGGATTTCGTCTTTATCCGCACAACTCTGACTATGCCATCCTTGCCTGGTAGGACTTCCAGAACTCGTCCAATTGGCCACTGTAAGCGTTTTAAATTGTCAGATCCGATGAGAACAATTTCACCGACAGAGATCAATTTGGAGTTTTCTCTGCTCTTTCTGACATTCTGCAACTGCCCAAGGTATTCGAGTCGAAATCGTTTCCGCAAGTCTTCGCGTATTCTTTGAAGGTACAGATATCTCTTCCGCATATAGGCGACATCCACTTTGTCAATATCTGGTACACCACATTCTCTTGCTTCTTGTAGAAACATCGAAGGTGACAAAGCAACCAAATCATTTACATCTTCGGACAAATATGTCAAGGGTCGTGAGTTTATGAGACTCTCGGTATCGCACAAAACTGTATTTAATTCTTCATAGTTTAATAAGGCTTGTCCTAATATTCTGCGTAAAATCTGCTTCATCATGCCAATTAATCTCTCCCACCATCCACCCCACCACGGTGCAGATGGAGGAATGAACTTCCACGTAATTTTCTTCAGTGTGGATTGCATTTCTATTCTTTGCCAATCTAGCTTACTCAGCGCTTTGTGTGCCTTGGCAAAATTGCTTCCATTGTCGGAATATATAATCTCCGGTCTTCCTCGACGCGCAATAAACCTTCTTAAGGCTTGAAAAAATGCTTCTGCTGTTAGTGAAGTTATCAGTTCTATGTGCACAGCGCGATAAACAGCACAAGTAAATAGAACTATCCAGGCCTTTGTTCCGTCTCTCAAGAACAGCGGCCCAGCGAGATCTGTGCCTGTAACCTCAAATATCGTGGCTTCCCTTACTCTGTCTTCAGGCAAAGGAGTGGGAATAGGCTCTGGATGAGTCACGGTGAACCGTTTGCATTGTATGCATTTTGAGACTGGAGTCGTATCGTATGTCGAATCGTTTTTCGGCTTTGCAAAATCCAATAATTTTCTCGGAGATTGTTCATCAATATTTGAATTCCAGGATGTTTCATTTCTCTATGTTTACTCTCAATCAGCATGTGAACAATTCTGTGTTTTGATGGCAAAATTATTGGTAATCGAAAATTCTTTTTATCTTTTCTTCTAAAGATACGTGTTTTCGTTCTCAAAAGTCCACTTTCGTCCACAACAGGATTAAGTGCTTTAATTCGTTGCTCAGATACTCCTGCTGGAAATGCATCTTTCTGGACAATCTTCAATATAACTCTTTCAGCGTGATTTAATTCTTTCACGGTTAGATTTCCGGTGCATCTCGAATTTTTGTTTTTCAAATTGAAGAAAAATCTGTAAATCCAAGCAATGATTCGAATAAGCCTGGGATAACAAGAAATTTTATGAAAGATTTCTTCAGTTTCAACGTTTACTTGCGTGGAGACTACAGTCATCTTTCTTTTTTCTCGAGCAATTTCTTCTCGGTCAAAAACCAAATTGACTGTTGGCCATTCATTTTCGCTCTTCTTTAACCAAGCTGGTCCCTCCCACCATCTCATCTTCAAAAACTGTTTTGCTGAACAGCCTCTGGAGGGAAGGTCAGCTGGATTCTCAACACCCTTTATATATCTCCATGCATTTTGGTCTGTTAATTTTCGTATTTCTCGTACTCTGTTTGCCACGAAAACAGTCCAAATTTCTTCCTTTTGTATCCAAGTCAAAACAGCAGTCGAGTCTGTCCAAAAGATAAGGTATACGTTCTGCCATTGTAAGCCTTCCAAAACTGAGGCGCAAAGTCTAGCTCCCACCGTGGCAGCAATCAATTCAAGACGAGGTATTGTTATTGGTTTTGAAGGAGCTACTCTCGACTTCGAAGCTAACAAATGGACTTCAACTCCAGAGGATGTCTGGATTCTTAAAAATACTGCTGCTGCATAGGCATTGCTACTGGCATCACAAAAGGTGTGGATACTGCAAAACTTCTTGTTTTCTTCGTTACATTTTATCCATCGTGGTACTGACATTTCTTTTAAGAGAGAGAGAGATCTTTGAACCAATTTATAAATTTTTCTTTAGTATTTTCATCTACTTCTGCATCCCAGGATAGTCCAGACTTCCACAGACTTTGCAACATCAACTTAGGAATAAGGAGAACTGGACTTGCAAACCCTATCGGGTCAAACACTTTCTGTGTCAAAGTCAAAATAGTTCTTTTTGTAATTTTGTCAACTTGTTGATCTTCTACCCAATCCAATCTCAACTTTATAATGTCCTTTTCTCGGTTCCAAACCAAACCTAAAACATTAGTAACGACTTCTGGATTTGTATCATTAGAGTATTGCCAACACCTAAGATTAAATTTCGCTGATGCCATAACTTTACGAGATTCTTCAATAAATTGGAAAAGTTCATCTTCACTATCAAAACTGGCCAATACATTATCAACGTAAAAGCTCTGGCGAAGTTTTTCTACTACTGTCTGATCATGTTCTGCATATTTCATGTCATTCTGAAGATGATAATCTATTACTGCGCCTAACAAAAAAGGGCTACAGATCACTCCGAAAACAACTCTGGTGTGTTGCAATATTTTCACTTCTTTAGTGTCTTCGTTCTTCCACCAAAAAAATCTCAGATAACGTCTATCTGAAGGTCTGATACTAATTTGTAAAAATGCTTTTTCTATGTCTGCGACAACACCCAACTTTCTTTCTCGAAATCAAAGTAAGAGGGATGGGATCAGCTCTAATAAATTGGGTCCGCATTCTAAACTCTGATTAAGTGACGGTGAAAACTTAGCTCTCGCCGATGCATCGAACACGGGCCGTACTGGAGTTGAGCTATTTTCTTTAATTACCGGTCTGTGAGGCAAGTAATGTCCACAGTCGATATCTTCACCGTGTTCCACTTCTTCGATTATACCTTTATCCTGCCAGTCTTTTAAGACTTCATCATATCGTTTAAACAAATTTTTTGAACGAAGTTTCTCTGTTGTGGTTCCCAGTCGTTTCAGTGCCAAGTCCTTGTTCGTAGGTAATGGCAAACAATCTTCAGCCCAAGGTAACGTCACTTCATAACGTCCCTCTCTATTCAAGGAAACAGAATTCTGAAATTGCATTTTTATTTCTAAGTCCTTTTCTTTCGTGGCTTTTTTCGCGACTGGATCAGCAATACCGATGACATCTAAGTCCCACAACTTTGTAATGGTAATATCTTTAACTAACAAATTTGTAACTACCATCGTAGAATTATCATCGGAATCATCAAAGGGCATTTTCCCCATCAAGGTCCATCCGAGGTATGTTCCGATAGCTACAAGCCCGCATGGTAGAGGTACCACTCTCCCATTAAGTAGCTTACCTGCTACATCCGCCCCGATTAGCAAATCAATGTCCCCGGATTCTTCATGTTTCGCAATCAACTGATCTGTTAAAATTATATTTCTTTCATTTAATTCCTTAGAACAAGGCTCTAATTTTAAAGTTGGTATCTTAGAACATATCCTTCCCTGGTCAAGTACCTCAAAATTGCAGTGATAATCTTCGTTAATACTTCTAACTAACAGTCTGTACCGATAATGTTTTTCTGTGTGTTCTTTACCCCCAAACAAATTATGGATAACATTTTCTTCTTTAAGAAGATCATAACGCATTTCTTCCGCCACTCTTTTACTCAAATAAGAACGCTGGCTACCCGTATCTATGAGACATCTAATAATTTTCCCTTCATTTTTGCCTCGCAGTTTTACATACAACGTTTGTAGAAGAATTTCTCGACTACAAGTTCTGTTGCTTAACATCGTGTCATTAATAACAGGTTTTATGTCCCTGCTTTCTATAGTTTCTACTTTGGATTTGTTAAGCTCTTTCTGTTTATCATCGTTACACATTAGAACAAAATGCTTTCCTTTACACCGCTCACAGCTAATTCTACGTTTGCAATCGCGGGACCGATGACCCACTTTCAAGCAAATAAAACAACAACACTTTTTTATTAACATTTTCTTTCTGTCATCTAAGCTCATTTTCAACGCATATCGGCAAATAGCTGACTCATGATTCTGTTTTTCACAAAACACGCAGCTGTGTTTATTGAAATGTGTAGCGTCTAAAAGTCCCATTGCCGTAGGAATTCTCGCCTCGGCGCCGTCCGCGTAAACAGGGGGGGAATGTTTCATCTTTCGCCTAGAATCGAAACCAAAACCTTCTTTCGCAATCGCAATCCGTTCCTCACCTTCGACCTCTGATTTTAGAAAACTCATAAGGGAAGTCAATTTGTTTGACTCTTTAGTAACTTCGGTTTTCAGAGTCATGTTTCTTTCCCATACTCTTATTATATCTTCCGGTAAACAGCTTTCTACGAGCGGATACAAAATCGCGGCGTATTTATCGGAAGTCACACCTAGGGAATTCAATGCTCGGATATGAGATTCGATTTTATCGTATAAACTGGCAAGGCGCGTCTTCTTTTGACCCATAGAATTACTAAGCACTAAACTAAGTAACCGTCTGACGTACACCTCTATGAGTAACTCATCTCTGCCAAATCTAGTTTTTAAACACTCAATCGCTTCTTTGTAATTTTCGGCAGATGGGGGAAGGAATCTACGAGTTCTCGAGCACGGGATCCTTCAACTGTAGCTTGTGATAAATAAATAAATTTATCTTCCGGTGCTATTTCTATATCCTCATGAATTTTCTTAAATTGACCCCAGAAACCGAGCCACTCCTCTATTTCCCCATTAAACTTTTTAAGTTCTACTTTTGGTAGTTTAAATCGGCGTTTCGATGCCATTTCACTCGTGACATCACTATTATTATCTTTAACGGTACTGTTCAGTATTTTGTTTGCTTTCGTTTTTAATCTTATATATCTTTCTTTATATGACTCATAATCATTATATTCGGAATCAAAGACTTCTTGACTACACTTGGGATCATGTGCTAATAATTCGTGAATTGATGTTTCTTTATCATCCAGCACACACCATTTCTCATTTAATTGTTCAATTAATATTTCTAATTCCTCTTCATCAACTTCTTTATCGTCAAGATATTTTTCTAATTGATTGGCTATTCTTGTAAAGCGGCTTCGTAATAGTGTGCGCGATTTTTGATAACTCTCCATCGTTTAATGTTAAGCATAAACTATCACACTCTTTTTATTATTAGTTTTCAATTCAATTATATATACTTTTCTAAACAATTACAGACGCCCACCCGGGGGCGCCAGAAATGTTTTGTTAGCGGATCTTTAAGTTATGAAAGGTATACGACTTACCTTTCTTCCGCTTCTTCTGGGCGTCTGTATCTATAAAAAGTAATATTCCAAGGATTGATGGAGAGTGCAATCTCTGCAAGACACTAAATTTTAATTTTTACTATTATTTACATCACAAAAACATATTATTTACAATTGCTTTATGAGCAAGGTTTCCCAAGTCGGGTAATATGACCGCGCTTATCCGCGACATTCGAAAGTCTCAATCTGAGTGTTCTGTTTACAGTCTGTTTCTCTCTTCACTTCAGTTCTGAGAGAAGCTCGGAAACTCATGGAGGATGGAGGGAAAGGCCGCTCGGCAGCAACACTACCTCTGCTGACGGGAATTCAACCTGGAAGGCCTAGCAGCTAAGCAGTCTCCTTCAGACGCAGTCGACTCGGGCTGTATGTTTAAGATCTCTAGATTACAAATATACGCCACTATGAGGTCAAAATCCTACGAAGACCATTTTCGCATGCCTCGAGATTGAAGCCTCGTAGGTAACAATAAAAAACACTGAATGATCAAGGTATAAATAATAGCCATAAATACGGCGATACGTTTGCCTCACATTCGGTCGCGACCGCTAGACGGCGTGGCAAGATTGTGGTTTTTCCTTCGAGAGATACATGACCACTATGTTTTATAAATCCCTCAGTTACTGTCGCAAAATTTAATCTTTGATGTGTATGATCTGTTACCATTTTAGTTATTTTCTACGGTGATATTATTAAGCAATAAGACATTTGGTGGTTTGCTGTTTCTTTGGTGAACATTTTAAAAGGGATAACTTAAGTCTGCGTTTATAGAAAACAATAAATATTTCACAAGAGAGCAGGTAAAAGAAAAGTAAAGCCTGTCAAACATCGTATTCTGCACAAATTGCTATCACATTTAATAGACTTGTATGCAGTTTGTTTACTTTGACCACACCAAGGCTTTCGTGTCAGTTTCTTTAAGATGAAAGTTTATAAAATTGTCAAAATCCACCAAGGATCAATTTCAAACTGCCTTAAAAAATAGCTATCGATTTATTCACATTCTATAAGATTTCAAACAGAATGTTACAGTCGGTGATTTTACATTTCAGTAACTGAAAATGTCTCAAGATATAGTATTTGGTGGTTGTGAAGGGCCGAAAGCTCAGTACATCAAACTCATATCGTCAGATGGTCATGAAATTATTATAAAGGAAGAATACACGACAGCATCGAAAACTATCAAACAGCGATTACTTGTCCGAGGTGCTCTTAATGAAGGTGAAGAAAACATTTTGAATTTTGACGACATAAATGCGGATCTTTTAATTATTGTTTGCCAATATTTCACTTTCAAACATCGTTTTACAACTCAGCATGTCGAATACGTACCTACATTTCCAGTCGATCCCAGCATAATGGGAGATTTATTACGTGTAGTTAATATTCTAAGATGTTGATAATAGTCAGAATTAATACATCCGTTTGAAAAAGTTTGGGCAAAGAAACTCATAGGCGCTCTATAACAGAATACGAATTGTCGAGTTTTGGCAGGTTCTGGAAATTCTGCCGAGAAGGCGATGTCGTTTCTACATTTGTTTTTATCATGCATCCTTTTTTCAGTAGTTGTTTTTGTACTTTCATAATGCGTTTTGAATTTTTTAAAAGTATTTTGAGCTTATTTAGAGTGTTTAAAATGCTAGTGTTTTTATTTATTTTTTTTTTAGAGTAAAAAGATGTTAAATTCTTAGATACAGTTTTTTATTTAAATTTTTCTTTCAATTAAATTTTTCATTCATATTTTCTTAAAGTGTTTTAGTGGTTTTCAAGATTGTTCCGTTATGTGTGTTTACAGTTATTTTAGTGGTTTTAGTTCATATTAAAATTTCTACTAAACTGTAGCGTGTAAACAACTTTTTCTGTTTTTTCTTGTTATTAAATCACATCACATGTTTCCTATTTTGTTTTTAGTTTGTTTTCCATTAAATTTCTTTTCTTAAAACTTAAAAACAGCTTTGTCAGACGCATCTCCGTTGGCGGAAAGTTGGCGGCAAAAATTTTTTGCGCCAACTCACCACCGTTGGCGAAAAGTTAGCGCGAGAAAATTTTGGTGCCAACTTTTCCCAATCCCGCACACCTGTTATGCTTAAATGTTAAATGTAAACAAAACATTCATAGAGACCAAGAAATGACAAATAAGCTGAAAATAAACTTACCGCTGGCTGTATTAAACTTCCAAAAACATTACAGAAATCCCCAGCCGGTGGTTTGTAGCTGTAAACGCAAATTCTCCATACACAAACATATTACACACCTGTTTCCCATAAAATACAAATTAAACAACAACCTCAATTCAAACATGTCACTCATTTTGCCTCAAACTATACCAGAGGTGGGGAACGCGCGGCCTCCGTGATCTTCTCTTGCGGCCTTCATAAAAGCTATCATTTGTATTAATTAATATTTAATTATATAGATTACAACAATTTCCAAATCAATAGAATTAAATAAAGAACGGCATGAATGTATGTACAGTGTCGGCCAAAATAAAGTTGACATTCTGAAATTGTTGTCTAAAGTCGCTACAATTGTATATTTATCCAAATGAGCTTCGTTTACCTGGATTGTATGATACTTTAACTACACTTTATATGTAATTTAATGCTCAGAGTTTCTTAGCAATACAACCAGACATGTTATATGATCTCTACACAAAAACTATTTTCTTACTATTATTGTTGTGACTGACTCCATGTACGTTAAAACGTATTGTTTTTACTGCAAAAAAAATAATAATTAATGATTAATGTTATAACAAATTTTTATCCTTATGTGAATACAAAACTATTTGGTACTTTTCCGTTAGCCGGGCGCATTTGGCGTTCGCCGTATTGAGTATCGCCATTGGCGAGAAAGAAAAGTCTCCAACATAACAATCCTGGGAAAACAGTTTAATATGTAATTGATGGACTAAATTTTAAAGAAGCATTGTTACACATAAAACGTTGGAAAAAGATGACAGATCAACGGGTAGGAATCATGAGAGAGAACACGATTAAGTTCAGAGACCCAACTATATAACCCTGAAATCAACATGAATAAAAATTGGAAACAAATTAACCACAAACTTTATTGGCTTTCTTCACACACACATAAATAAACACACTTTTAATAGTAACACATTTGATGGCAAAATAAACACACACACGAAAAAAAATATTTAAATCAGTCACTTCATTACGGGGGAAGCTAAAAATGTTTTATATCGTTCAGAATTTTTTGAAATGGATCATTTGTTATTCTTCTCCACATAAATTCAGCAAGGTATGATTCCGAATGCTGCCGCGCTGTTCCCCAATGTTTTTTATTTCTCCATTTTGCGCTTCCCCGCAGACACTCGATCTTTTGGGAATGTACGGGAGATTCTGGGTCAACAAAATTGTACTTGTGGTTCACTTTAAAATGGTGGAAACCCTCCTCTTCAAGTTTTGTGGTGCTGTAGCTTTTCCAAGAATCGGAATAAATCGTAAATCCTTCTTGATATTTTCCTTGATTGCTTCTAAAAGTACTCTAAGGGATTGGTTTGGTACCGGAATCGGAAAACATTCAGTCGTCTCCCGGCAGATACCAATAAATATCCACTGTTGTGGGAGAACGCGTCCCACATTGTGTTTTCGCTTTGAAAACATACTTTCACCCATATCTCTCCTATTTTTTTTCCATCACGTTGCACTACAGAATTAACTCAGACTTCTCGCATATAATTGCTCCAGTCAACAACTGTATTATGATTCATTTTCAATTGTTTCTCGCACCATTTTACTGAAGTTAACTCTTCGCTCCAACTGTAAGCTCCATCTCAAAGCTGTTAAAAAATTCGAACGTGTTGATTGGAACCATGTTTCATCACGAATGCTCTTTTTGCTGCGGCGGGTTGAAAGCATTACACCGCCATCTAGTGTCATTTCCAAAATATAACATCATTTCATGATTCCTAGCACTCGTCTTATTTTCAGACAAAATACCTTTTTCTTGGAAAAAACGTACAGCTTCTTCTTCAGTTACAGATGTCCCAAATTTTCGTCATGATTGTAATGTCGGTAAAAAACTGCACGATTTTGAAGGTTAAAAATATTGTAAAATTTAAACGCCAGCCTTTTAATTGCTGTAAGCAGTGGCGTAGCAAAGGGGGGGCAAGGGGGTCTATCATGCTCCGGGCGCCACTCGCAGAGGGGCGCCAATGTAAGATCCATATATTATATTACTATATGTTTTCGAGGTGGATGCCAATATAAGGTCTATATATTATATTACTATATGTTTTTCAGGGGAGGGCCCCAATATAAGGTCTATATATTATATTACTATATGTTTTTCGGGGAGGGCGCCAATATAAGTTATATATATTATATTACTATATTATTTTGTGGGGGGCGCCAATATAAGGTCTATATATTATGTTACTATATGCTTTTCGGGGGCGAGTGCCAATATAAGGTCTATATATCATGTTATTATATGTTTATCGAGGGCGCCAATTACTATATGTTTTTGAGGGGGGGGGGCGCCACAAAGGTATCGTGCCCCGGGTGCCAGTTATGCTCGCTACGCCACTGGCTGTAAGAATATGTTTAACGCGTAGATCCCGATGAATCACGTCATTTCTGATAAAAATAGGAACTTAATGAATAATTAATATCACGCGATCAAAGATTAATATCACTCGCGTAATATTAATCGCTGTTCAATGAATATCAGGCGAGTTACAATTAATTAAACAAAACAGCTGAAAATGCGACTTACCATGTTTGGCGATTTATCACTTGCGCCCGGCTAATGGAAAAGTACCAAATAGGTAATATTTTATATTGTAACTTTTTATGTCAAATAATAAATAAATAAGAACTTAATTTTTTTTTTGTTATTTTTCTATATAATGCACCAAATTGTTAAAACTATATCTAACTATAATAATTTCATAAAAGTCGCATTTATAGGTACATCAACTTATGCGGCCTCCTTTATTACTACCTAATTTACATGTGGCCTCTAATGGTAAAAAGGTTCTCCACCTCTGAACTATACTCTAGAAGACACAAAACAACATTTCACTTGAAAGGGTGACAATTTATGAATCTAATCTCGGGAAAAGGAAATTACTTCTGGCTGTATTTAAACTTCCAAAAACATTAGAGAAATCCCCAGCTAACCCCAGTTAGCAAATGAATTTCCTATATTACAAAATACAAATAACGCATGCGCGAAAAAAACCACATCAAGAATAGCCAAAATAAACAAACAAAATACAAAACATACTCAACTCTGCGCTACTGTTAAAAAATTAAGAAAACAATCAAAATTATAATCTCATTATTTATTATTAAATTTAAACTCTCAAATCTAATTACTACCACAACCGCACACGACTAAATCCGAAAAAAAAAAAATTCTCGCCAAAATCGCATGGTTACCACGCCATACACAAAATCGCCAAACTTGGCAGGGAGATGCGTCTGACAAAGCTGTACCAAAAAAACTTGTTTATGAGCCATTTTTAACCACTTGTAAATTTACAATTCAAAGAATGGTAAAATTGGAGGTAGAAGTCCCATATCCTGTGCCGGAAAATTTTTGCGATTTTTTTGGGGCGATAAATATTTCAATATGGTGTATTTTTAACTGTGGATTTCTTGTTTGGTATTTTTAAATGGGGCTTTCTTGTTTGTGTTTGTTGACGAAATACGAAGAAAATGATCTAGATGGTCCCGATTGGGAAAATGTGTAGTATTTTTAAAAAATTATGTTTAATACACTGGTTTTAACTTTTATAAAATTGTACATAATTATGAGATCTTACGAAATGTTATCATATAATACATTCTTACCGTGGATTTTGTTTGAAATTTTATCATTTTTATTTTAGTTTTATTTCTTTTATTTGAAAAATTTGAACTTTTTGTAATTTTAATCTTTTTTTATTTTAATTCAGATAATTTTTTTCAGTCAGACGGCACTATAACTACTTTTTAAACCATTACTTTTTGACACTAATGTGATTATTTAAATGACTTAGGTAGTTATTATTGGGAAAATTCGTAATTTTTTTTGGAAATTTATTGCATTTTTGGGGGATCTTTCTCTTTTTTTTTTTTTTTTCTAATGGCAAATCCAAAAAGACTACCCAAAGTCCCTTCTACAGTTATTATTTCTTCAAACAGTGGCTATCTGGTAAGTTATAAAATTCATTTTGTTTCTATTTGTTCTGTTTTAAGCCTAAGTGACGCTAAAAAGATAGCGTCGATTAGATAGGTTGCAATAATCTGAGTTTTCCGCCAAACGCGGAAAAATCAGAAACCGCGCCAAATAGCGGCAAGCGGCACAGGATACGGAACTCTTCCCAAACTGGATAAGACGGTTCGATTTGGCGAAATATGGCGCGATTTCTTTTTCGCATTTAATCCTTCCTAGAGGACTATTACTCCCAAAGACCCCTGCACAGAAACCTTAAAAACACCGTTTATCCCGATTCCGAATTAACTGTGAAGCCAGTGACGTCAGATTATCGAAATTACCGCTTTTTTCCGTTGCCGATCGAGCAAACAGGCAGCTTTCGGGATGAACTCTTCTGCCTCTTTTGCCTCTGGTGTCGCAAAGTCGCAAGGATGCTCGAATTTGCGAGATTCTTAAAATTCCGAGGAGAACGGGCGATACGGCCTCCACCAGAAATCTCGCCCTATGACGTCATACCGCTGAAGATTTCGTGAAAGTTCTTGTTGAGAACTGCTAATGATTTTTTCATTCAGTGAATTGGAAAAGGCAACTACCACGGGGCGTATCGAGAGATCAAATGCAAGCACGATACTACGGAAAAGTAAAACTTACTGCGGGCCATATAAACCTCGTAGCCTGAGTTGGTTATGACTGTTCCCTCGCGTGGATCCGTTTATTGCCATGAAACTGCTGGCGATATTATCAGTGAAACTAAACACCGTACACATTGGCTTTGGTTGTATAAAGTCGGTTGCCATTTTTGCTAATAAACCATGTGGGAGTGTACAATTCAGGTTTAACAAACAAACGTTATTCGATTTAAAACCTTCAAAAAGGCCGCGCACGTTGCACATTGGCAAATTCTATGTGGTTTGCATGTGACAGAACTTGAAAAATATTACCTTTAGAGAGGCAGAAAGAAAAAGTTTAAAAGCCTAAATATTTTTAAAACTACTTTCTGGATATGTGTGTGATCAAGAAATATGTATCTTAAACTAACCAAAACTTTTAGCTTAATCTTCTTGTGTTGCCCGTAGACACTTTACTAAATCGGAATTTCCAAAGACGTGCATAAATTATTAACATAGCATATCCATTAATTTAATTGCGTTTCTTGTTTAAGATTTTAAAGAATTCTGAGATTTTAATCTTCTTAGCCAACGATAGAAGATAGAAGGATACATACCAGGGTTCTTTTAAACTATATGGCTCAGAACATTTTCTCAAATACTGAATTAGCCGCTGAACTGACAAGGCAAGGAGGATGTAGAAGAAATTTTAATTTGATATTGGGACTGAATAGTTATGGTAGAATTGAAAGCACAACAAATGAAATTAAAAGTACCTCTTTTAAAGTTTTTGGAATTCTGACCTAAAGATTGCTGTTTGAGAAAAAAAAATATACATGTTTTGAATAATTTCATAGAAATAACTGGATCATGGTAAATTGAAGTTTTCATGTAAAATTGGGAGACATGAGTGCTTTGTTTGTTTTTCTCTTCAAATAGCATTAAATATAATTTTGGTATATTTATTGCATGTATAATATACAGTCTTTCCTCCAAGTTCTGAAATTTACCTCTGGAGGTGTGGGGTCAAGTGTTCCGCTCTCTGGGCGTGGGGTGTGGGGGAGCCTGTCTGGGTCGTTCGTGGGGTGGTTGCCTGTTGCGGGTCTATCTGCACCGTCGGGATTCTCCCAGTGGGGTCGGGTGTCGTGTTGCCTGTCTTCAAATTATTTATTTTTTTTGGGCGAGATTCGTAAATTATTTGGGTTAGTACAAATTATTTATAATTAATAGGTATTTGGGTGCGTTGTGTTTTTTTTATTTATTTTCTTGAATACAACCCAAAAGCTCTAGACAGGTTTGCAACCGAACAGGTCAAATAAACTTTGCTTCTAAAACCTTCCTTTAGATCAACTACACAAAACAAAGATGACTGACTCCAATGTAACAAAATAAAATTGATTTATTTACAACCTTATCTATTTACAATTTAACTCAAAAAAACCGAATCACCAAATCTTCGTACACAGTTTACACATTTTACTAATCTTTTAGCATTTTCTCCTCGATTCATATCGAATGACATGTATTTAATTAAATCTACACCTTTTGGATTCAGGGAGCATAAATTTATTTATTTTACCTACGGCAAAGAACTACTCTCTCTCAAAATCTATATTTAAAAAATAAACATTGATCCCGCACTCAATCATTCAAATTTTCGATGTTGGGTCTGAACAAGACAAAATGATTAACACTCACTCAGTTTGATGCTAACTGGACTGGAACACGGGTGACGATCTCATCATCGGACTTGGTAACTTCTCTCGAAAACGGGATTATGAAGCAAGCATACCGGGAAGAATCAACCGGATCTTCTATATGTCGTCACTCCATCGCGAAGGCGCAATTCTCTCTTCTCTCGAAAACGGGATCATGATGCAATCATACCGGGAAGAATCAACCGGATCTCCTATATGTCGTCACTCCATCGTGAAGGCGCAATTCTCTCTTCTCTCGAAAACGGGATCATGATGCAATCATACCGGGAAGAATCAACCGGATCTCCTATATGTCGTCACTCCATCGTGAAGGCGGAATTCTCTCTTCTCTCGAAAACGGGATCATGATGCAATCATACCGGGAAGAATCAACCGGATCTCCTATATGTCGTCACTCCATCGTGAAAGCGCCATTCTCTCCTCTCTCGAAAACGGGATCATGATACAAGCATACCGGGAAGAATCAACCGGTCTCCGACAGTTAATCGACAATCTCTCATCACCTGCGATGCTAAGCACCGGGGGAAGGCAAACCCGGGCCGCATGCAGCAGGGAATCTCGAAAAAAACTCGAAAAAGTCTTCTATTTATTTATTTTTTTTATAACAAAGTCCACGCCTTCTCGTGACTCCTAATCCATTCAGGAAAGCTTTAAAAAATCCACCACTTAGCATCAATTTTCATTTCTTGGATTGGATAATCCCATAACTCATGCCCGCCTTCCTTACGTCATACCACAGACCACCCAAAGTTCAGTCCACGTGTTTTGCGGTCTACAGGCCCAATAAATTCTTTATATTATACAATAGGGTATTTTACTTTTATGTCAAACCCTGGTGCCATCTCCTTATCTGCGTCTGGAATCACCTACCCCCTATCGCGCACCGCCGCTTTTAAATTGGCTGATGCGTACAGACGACTGTTCCGTCCTCTAATCAAAGGCGGCTTCCTATAATTCTAACCGAAATGTGATGAAAACAGCCTTCGATCACTTTATCTCTCTAAAAATTTCAATTTTTCTTTAAAATCGAAAGCGCTTCATCACATCGGGCCCGACGTGTGCTTCATGGAAGTGTTTCGGTCTCGTCACTTGACTCGGTTCTAAATTACGGGACCGGCTTGTAGGGGTCAGAGCTTGCCGCCTATATGGTGCCCCCTTAAAGGAATGGCTAGCGGTCTTGCGCTGTGAATTAGGGTGGCCGTCAGCATTCGATGTTGACCATTTCTGGTCTGGTGTCTGCAAGGCGTTGTCTGACCGGTAATTCATATTCCGGCGGATGTTTAGAAACGACAGCTGCCTCCGCATTTGAGACTATATATATATATATATATATATATATATATATATATATATATATATATATATATATATAAATATATATATATATTATATATATATATATATATATATATAAATATATATATATTATATATATATATATGACGCGCCTTACTAAATACTGGCTCGAAGCGTGCTCTTAATATCGTAAATCCCTCTTAAACTCCCTAATACTTATTAATAATATTGCAGTCAGTACACATAGGCCGTGGTAAATGATTACAAGTTAATTACATTCAACAAGTTTATTCCAACAATTAATTTAAATACCTTCGAATTCAATCCGAACATAATTTAGTTTTCCAAGTAATCATCTCACCCTCGCGATGCGTGACCGTTCAATCCGTAATCCGAAAACGCTCTGCCAAAACTCTATAGTTCCTCAAGGCGTCTAAGCTCATCGCTCATGCTCATTGACGTCTGCCGAATGTCCGAGAAGCATCTTTTGCTGACTTTACAAATAATTTTCGTGCGAAACCTAGTCTGAACTCCAAAACAAAACCCCACGCAATGAATGCCTGTGAGTTATCTTTCTTGATTCTCCCCAAGGCCATCCCACTCTATTAATAACTCCTATAGTCTATGCATTCGTAGACGCGTGTAATCTGATTGACTCAATCTGATTGACAGAATAATCATGACTTTTAACGTGAGAATTTAGTTATTTCGAAGCCCCCTGTAAATTCTCAGTTAATGCTTAACAACTCCCTCCGTCCCCCTGAAGGTGTGCACACAAAGAGGAGCCAACTCTCTGCAGCAAGTCTCCAGAAGAGGAAACTAAAATTAATTTCAAAACCTAACTGACAAAATGCTGAGTAGGGCTGCAGTCCCTAGTCAGCAAAAATTAAATTAAAACTTAAATAAATGAAAATTAACCCTAACCTAAATTTATCTCTCTTACACCTAACCAGATTGAATCGAGGGCATGAGTACATATTACATAAGTCTACATTCGAGACATAGTTTACATAATAACTTGACTTTATAAAAATGACACCATTTTATACCCAAACCAAAATATTAATTATAGAAAGAACATTATCTCAAAATATCAGTAAAGAAAATCACAAAAATATCAATATAAGAAAAATGTAAAACAAATTTAAAAACACATGAATTAAAAAGATATTAAATGTTTAAGTAGGACTGTTATGTGAAGAATATAATTTATAAACTAAAGTCTATACCTGAAAATGTCTGCACCTAGAGTCTCTCAGTTCTTGAGTGGCAACCATTCAGTCCACAGTCTTTGTGACACTTAGTCACCTCAACAACTTTATTTAATATTTTATTTTCTTCTGAAACAGTTCCTCCCTAGCAATTCCAAACACAGTAAACAGAATTAAATCAGTTATACAAATAATATCAATATACTTCAATATAATCAACCTTTTAAATTTCTCCACATTTTCAAAACCTCTCTTTCACTTTCATTGCGATGTATTTTTTAATCAACAAGAGCTCTATAAACCAAAAAAGCATGTTTATACACTCATGCTTATTCGAAATTTTCGCAGGGAGACCTCTAGAATTATTACAAAAGGAGTGGTAACCACGTGCACAAAAGAAAATGAATATTAAATCACTAGTATTAAAATACACTTATAAAATTGTAAATTCAATGTAAACCAAAATGATACTTCATGAAACTCGGAATATGATCACAAAAATATATACAAAAAGCAAGAGATCATCACCAACTCAGGAAGCCAGAATTTGCAAAAAAAATATTTTTAAATTGCTCAAAATTTAGCACATTATACTTTGCTTCCCCCCCTCCTCAAAGAGAAGAAAAAATGAATAAACATTTAAATTTCGTAGCGTATAACAATATCAAAGTTTTTTTTTCTTTCCTGTGTCAAAGTATTAATTAATTTTTCTGTAAAACATGAAAATAAATCTTTCATACTCAAAATTCTTTTCAAAATCTTAACCAAACCGTTACACATAAATATAAAATTTTTATTCAGCAGTTTAAAGCTCCACTGAAAAGTAAAATATTCAATGCAAACCAATTGGGAAGTGCCGTCAGAAAAAGTAAAATGCCCAAATCCTCCTAGCTATACCAAAGTGAACCCATTCTTCAGTGAACAGGGGTGGGTAATATCAGTTTAAAATTTGTGGGTTGTAGCTCCCAAAATTACTGAATTTATTTTAATTCCAATGTCACCTCCAAAACATCCTTTTTCAAATAAACATGGCACTACAAAAACAACAATCTAAGATTTACTTCAAAACAATTTATAAATCATAAACACTGCTTAACACCAATGCAGTTAATCCGCACAAACAAAAAAACAATCTTAAATTCACTAATTTCCATTTCGAATATACAAAAATTTTTCTTCATTCTTAAATTTACCGTTCTCTGGTGACTTCCTTCGCTGTTCATAATTTTCTCCGTGACGAAACAACACAGATCTTGAATTTGAAACTGAAGACGTAAAAATAGAAACAACACATATGTCGAAAACACATTTCAACAATTTCTCTGAATGTCGAAAATATCACAGCATCGGAAAAAGAAAAACACTTCGAAGATTCACACGATGTCCGCGATGAAAGATGAATCACAAATTTTTAACGGGGAAAACACAAAAAATCTTGACGCATTCGAACACACTTCTGGAATCACATCCTAATTTTCCAGATGACAAATTGCAAGAAATCATAACAATCACATCACCGGGGGTCGACAACTCTCAGAAGACGGTGGCAGGCAAATCGATGTACCTCCAAAAACCCGATGTTGGCGTCGCAACCCTCCACTCGCTTGCATTGGCACACGCAAAAAATTCTCGGCGTCATCAAAAACAACTAAGGGCCTGTTCACATAGGAGTCCCTTGCGAAGCGTTAAAGTATTGAAATATATTTAACCAATGACAAACCTCCAAACGATTAGCAATGAAATTTTTAACGCCTACGATTGGTTTATTTTCGTCTCAACGTCATCTTTCCCTTAACGCAACGCAACGGTCTCCTTTGTGAACAGGCCCATACTCCTCTCCGTAACTTTTTTCTTTACCCCGCGACTGATTAACGCAATCACGAGGAAGAGATGAAAACTTGGACAAATTTACAAATTTAATTCTTTTAACTAATTTTAAAAAGGCTACGGGATTAATTTTATTTCCCTCGCGCGAATTGCTGGATCCTGCTCTGCCGTTGACGCGCCTGACTAAATGCCGGCTAGAAGTGTGCTCTTAACCCTTTCGCGGCGAACGTCACGTATACGTGACAGCAGCTATCCGCGTTTCTGGCCGATCGTCACCTATACGTGTCAGTAGTTCGGAACGTTTTATTAGTTAATTTTTGGGGCACAAGATGGCACCGCATGTCTATGAAATTTGGAGTACACGTAGTTGGGACCTTCTATTCGAAAACAAGACTAGTATGAATCACATGCGGTCTATCGTTTTATGTAAACAAACGGAGGAATGGATGTATTGCGTTTGGCTGTCAGCGGGTAGGGCATTTTAACTTTGCACGTGGTCTTTGTTTACGAGATATCTTTGCTTATTTTTCTTTTGCGGTGGGATTGTAGCATTGGGTATATGGGTTTTGAGTCAGAATCAGATTCTGTTGCAGTGAGATTTCTTTCCTTTGATGATTTAATATGGAGAAAAGGAGAAAATATTTAACAGAAGACGAAATTTCTGAATTGATGAGAAATGTGTCTGAAAATGAAAGTAGTGACAGTGATACAAAAATCTCGTCGGGTGAATCTGTTTATTTGGAACACGGAGATCAGAGTGATTATGAAGATATATCAGACATTTCTATTCTGAGTATATCGCGGGACGGTACTTCTTTGTGGTCTTCTCCCGTAAGGGATTTAACTCTACTAACATTCACAGCGGCATGCGGAATAAAAGTCGATGATGCTGTATCAAATGAATTGTATTATTTCAGATGTTTTTTTGATGAAACTGTAATGGATTTAATAACTAAATTAATGCGTATTATATTATACTAACCAAATTAATGCGTATGAGAGGTTCATAAATCCGGAAAGTGAACAGAGTTTATCCTCGAAGTATTTTTGCCTGTAACTAAAGAAGAAATGTTTGTTTAATTTGCTTTGACAATTTTAATGGGTATCGTTATAAAACCAAAAATTAAGATGTACTACTCAACGAATCCAATGATTGCAAAACCTTTTTTCAGTAAGGTTATGAGTCGGGACCAACGCATCGAAATTCTTCGATACTTGCATTTCACTTCTACTAATGCCAAAAAGATTGAAAAAATTAAGCCTTTTTTAGATTTAATCATTCAAAACTTTCAGAGTTCTTGATATATTATTGACATATTCTGGATATATTCCTGATAGGAATATATCAGTTGATGAAAGTATCTTACTGTGGAAAGTAGGATTTCGACATTATGTCCCAGCGAAAAATATTTTAAACTGTATAACAAAAATTTTTTAGTGGAAAAATAATAAAAGAATGTGTAAGTAACCCATATATAGCTTAAATAAATAGATTTGTTTGTAAATGTTACTATTTCGGAATTTTTCGTAACTTTAGGCTTAGCTCTTAAAAGTCCGCCGGCCTGGAGGGTACGCTCACGAGAAAAACTTCCGGCCTCAGAGGAAAGCGCGTGATCGGAAATGCCGTCGCGAAAGGGTTAATATCGTAAATCCCTCTTAAACTCCCTAATACTTATCTATATATATAAAACAGTTCCGTAACTGACTCACTGACTGACATACAACGCACAGACCAAACCGCTTGACCTAAAGGGCTGAAATTTTGCATGGCGATTCTTCTTATGGTGTAGGGGTGCACTAAGAAAGATTTTTCAAAAATTCTTCTTAGATTTTTTAAAATTAAATGTTTAAGCTGTTTTTGTAACTTTTTTAAAGTTTGCATTTAAAATAATAATTTGAGGGTTATAAAATTTATATGACGGGAAAGATCCTAAAAATTCCTTTTAAATGAGATCTTTTTCGAATCTTTACCTCCATTTTCTGATTTTTTGGGAATTTTTAAAGATTAATTTTTAGAATTTAATTTATTAAATGCTGATCACGTGATTTCTTTTTGTGGTACTTTAAATAAATTTTTCGTCACGTGCATAACAACTAAATAGAGAAAAAAATATTTTTTTTTCTTGCTAATGCGGCAGACGATTGGACATTATCCAAAAAAATATTAAAATACAGTAAAAGAAATGTTCTACAAACTGTACTATATTAACTGTACTACAGTGGACGCTCGTTAATTCGAACTCGGTTAATTCGAACTTTCGGTTAATTCGAACTAATCCAAAGGCCCGAAAAATCTTGTATTGGAGTTAATGTTAAAAATATCTCATTAATTCGAACTAAATTTTTATCACTTCGGTTAATTCGAACTAAAAATTTGACAAAAAAAATTATTTTTCCTCGTTTAATGGAGAAAATACACACTGTATTTATTATTTTGCGTGTCAAAATTTCTTTTCTGTGTAAAGAGGCATATGCCTGCATTCCTAGACTATTGCATGTCCGCTAAACGTTAGTAGCTATTGTCCTTCTTATTAGTGCTAAATAGAAAAAGCAATTTTCCTTTATTTGGATCGATTTTCTTAGAATTTCAGAAAAACTAGTCTTTACTATAGATTCTAGGGAGCTGCGTCAGTTATAACTGCAGTGCAGACATGTTAATGGGGTCTAGTTTTTCTTCCTCATTGTGTGGTGTGAACGTGTAAAAATTCAGGATGTCTACACGTGGAAAGTACAAAACCCTAACTTTGGAGACAAAGGTAGAAATTTTAAAGAAAGTAGAGAATGGCGAATGTAAAACAAAGTTAGCAGCTGACTATGGAATTTTAAAAAATGCCTTGTCAACTAATTTGAAAAACAAGAAGTCAATTTTGGATTCATGGGAAAAATCAAAATTTGCTAGAGGAAGGAAATGCATGGGAAATGCGCCTGAAGAAGTTCTAGAAAAAGCTCTACTGCTATGGTTCCAGGATGTTAGATCTCGAAATTTTCCGGTAAATGGACCCCTAGTGCTGACGAAGGCTGATGAATTGGCAATTCGAATGGGTATTGAAGATTTTGAATGCAGTGATGGATGGCTTTCTCGATTTAAGTCAAGGCACAATATTTCTTATCAAACTGTATGTGGCCAAAGCTCTAATGTAAACGAAGACGTATGCACTAATTTCGGTAGGAAACTGCCAGGGCTTTTCTCTACTTACCTGCCGAAAGATATTTTTAATGCGGCCATAATGGACAAAGCCATAATGGACTCTATTAAAACTCTGAAATCATTTATTCAGATGGAACCTTCCTCTGAAAATGAATTGAAATGTTTACTTCAAATCGAGAAGCTGGCTGAACAATGTAGGCATCATAAACAGAACCAAACATCCATTTTACAGTTTTTCCCCAAAGTGTAATTCATATTTTTAATAAAAGTTTACTTTATACTGCATATCTTCTGCTTCATTTTATGATTAAGGTAAGTCTGTATTGCTTTTTAATATGTTTAACTTCAGATAACATAGTATAATATATTTTCTGGGGTTATACATACTAGGAAAGTTTCTTCTTCAGTGATACACATTTAAAGTTATATATTTTCTCTTAACATCGGATAATTCGAACTTCGGATAATTCGAACTTTTTTCTGAGAACCTTTGAGTTCGAATTAACGAGCGTCCACTGTATATTGTTTAGTATTCTTTATATTAGATTTAATTTCAATATTTTCTTCTAAATTATTTTGTCTATAAATTTATCCTTTACGATTTTCTTATATATATATATATATATATATATATATATATATATATTACATCAATTGTATACATTGATCGTCGTAGTTATCATATAATATATATATATATATATATATATATATTTGGCATTAATTGCATACATTGACCGTTGTATTTAATTTGAATGTACTTCGTAGCGAAGTACGGGTTTTCAGCTAGTTAATAATATAAGGCGAAACGTCGCAACGTCACTGGCTACGTGAGTTTTTGTCTACTATAGATCACGTGATTATCGGGTGGCAGAAAACAGAAGGCGTTCCTATGCGTTTGCATGTGTTTTTGGACGATACCTTCATTTTGAGTTAAATAATTTAAGTTTATTTATAAAATTCATCATATTAGTTGTATGTAACAGGTATTTTAACACTTTTTTTCAATATTTCGCAAGGTTTAAGAGAATATAATCATTCTTTCATTGAGAATGATTATTGTTATGTTGAGATATCAGGATAAGTTACTTCAGGCCAACTTCTTGTATCGTAACTCCAGTCTTCCTCTGTCAATAAATGCGGGTCACATACTGAACAAACCTTTTCGGGCTGTACCTGAATGTTTAATTTAGTGCTGTACCTTTGTTTAGATACCGTATCTAAAGAATTTGCGTAATCTGAGAGCATTTTATTCAACAAGCTGTAAGAATGCTCATTGAACGCCATGTTAAATTATGCAATGTTTTGCCACTCCTCGCCAAACAAGAAGTAAAATCTGCAAGAGTTGAGATGTGACATGCTGAGAGACACTGCCCTAATAGGGCAGTGTCTAAAAATTGTAGTCAGTAAACATAGGCCGTGGTAAATGGTTACAAGTTAATTACATTCAACAAGTTTATTCCAACAATTAATTTAAATACCCTCGAATTCAATCCACACATAATTTAGTTTTCCTATTAATCATCTCACCCTCGCGACGCGTGCCTGTTCAATCCGTAATCTGAAAACGCTCTGCCAAAACTCTATGGTTACTCAAGGCGTCTAAGCTCATCGCGCATGCTCATTGACGTCTGCCGAATGTCCGAGAAGCATCTTTTGCTGACTTTACAAATCATTTTCGTGCGAAACCTAGTCTGAACTCCAAAACAAATCTCCACTCAATGAATGCCTGTGAATTCTCTTTATTGATTCTCCCCAAGGCCATCCCACTCTATTAATAACTCCTATAGTCTATGCATTCGTAGACGCGTGTAATCTGATTGACTCTGAATAATCATGGCATTTAACGTTAGAATTTAGTTATTTCGAAGCCCCCTGTAAATTCTCAGTTAATGCTTAACGCACACACACACACACACACACACACACACACACACACACACATATATATATATATATATAGGAAATGTCCGGAATGGACATCTCATGAAATAGGAGCATACATCGTAGTCGGAAAATAATAAAGTCAGCTTCAGGAACAAACGAATTTATTAAAGAATAAAGCAACACATCTTACTCGCTTCGAGCCAGTTCCCGCAAAGAGCGCCAAAATAGAATTAGGTCAGAGAGGTTGCCAGAATTGGCGGAGGAAGTTAGTATGTGGGAAGGCGAAGCGTTTACGCCAATACAAGAAGGACGGGTTATCAGGACAGAGATGAAGTACAGAATTGGCGATTATAGGTAGTTAGTAATATTATCACACACACACACACACACACATATATATATATATATATATGTATATATATATATATATATATATATATATATATATATATATTTATATAAAGTCTACTAATAATGCCGTAAATTCTTCAGTATTTATAACTAGTTTTCATAAATTGAATAATTTACGCATTATCGATTTCAGCTAAATTTGCTTAAGAATTTAAGGACAGGCAATGAAAGTTTGGGATATTTTTGAGAAAATGAGTGCAGGAAAACGCTGGAAAAAATAATGTTTTGGGTTTGAAACAGTTTTGTTATTACTGTTTTACTTCCTTGCATGTATTTATTTCGTAAACATGTTTTGATCAGTGAAAGACTACTTCAGAGGTCCATGCAATGTGTAAGTGAAATACTTATATATAAACAACGGGACATTGAACGTTGCATATTATTAATCTGACATTAAAATGCGGAGGCTTTGTAGCTGTGCCTTGTAATTTACTTTTTACAATGTTTTTTTTAACTCGCTTTCTTGTTTGTTTGTGTGTGTGTGTGTTTGTCCGGTACAAATCTTGCAATCGATTTTTAACTCATGAGGCTTCATCTTGTTTCCAAATGTTCCCAAATGTTTGCTGAGTAGTGCCATCTTACATCACAGATGGCATAATAATAGAACATTATTGCTAATACCATGAATCATAATAGTTAGAGGTAATTATTCTTGTTTCTATTTAAATGGTGTAATAATTCCTTTTATAACGGCTTTTTTTCAGCAATCGCTAAACGATTTAAGGCCTGTTCACGTAGCAGTCCGTTAGCGTAAGCGTAAAATGTCAACTGAGTATTCACGTATGATACGTCATAGCGCTCAGCTATGATAGGTTAAAATTTAACGCTTACGCTAACGGACTGCTATGTGAACAGGCCTTAAGTCTGAATATAGTGTTGATGTGTGTTAAACTTTTGTGGGATAGGTACTTTTCCGTTAACAGGGCACCTCCTGGCGCATAACGAAAATTGTGCGCCGAGTCGCCAAATGTGGTAACCGATTTGGCGCGAAATGTAAATATTAGCTCAATAAAATAAAGGTATGAAAAAATTAATAAAATAAGAAAAGTTATAGGAACAGCTTTGTAAGACGCACCTCTGTTGGTGAAAAGTTGGCGCCAAAATTTTTTTGCGCCAACGCACCTCCATAATGCCAACTTTTTCCAATCCTGCACACCTGTTAGGCTTAAAGTGGTAAATGTAAACAAAAACTTCATTAGTGACCAAGAAATAACAAATAAGTTTTAAAAAACTTACAGCTGGCTGTATTAAACTCCCGAAAACATTACAGAAATCCCCAGCGGGTGGTGTGTGGCCGTAAACGCATAAAATACTATATATATTAAACAACAGCCTCAATTCAATCATGTCACTCATTTTGTCACAAACTACACAGTAGAAGACACAAAACTACATTTCCCTTGAATGGGTGAAAATTCATGAATCTAATTTCGGGAAAAGGAAATTACCGCTGGCTGTATTAAACTTCCAAAAACATTACAGAAATCCCCAGCTAACATCAGTTAGCAAATAAATTTCCTAAATTACAAAACAGCAATAACTCATGCGCGAAAAAGTCACAGCAGAAATAGCAAAAACAAACAAACAAAATTCAAAACATACTCAACTTTGCGCTAATATTAAAAAATTAAGAAAACAATCAAAATTATAATTCTCATTATTTATTATTAAATTTAAAATCTCACTCTAATTACTGACACAAACGCACATGGTTAAATCCGCTAAAAAAAAAAAAAAAAAAAAAAAAAAAAAAAAAAAAAAAACTCGCCAAAATCGCATGTTTGCAACGCCATACACAAAATCGCCAAACTTGGCGGGGAGGTGCGTCTGACAAAGCTGTACCAAATTACAAAAATAAATAAGAAAAATACAAAATTCCCATATTATACAGGAGGCATAAAGCTGCTAATTTCATTTAAAGTTGCTGAAAACGTGCGCTTTGTCAGGCAATCGACGCCATATGAATTCTACCAAGTACGAATCTAGGTGGTGGCAGACAGTGCCGCGCTGACGTTTATATCATCCTTTTGCACTGCTCCCACAATCTTTCAACAGTTTGCGTATGGCATCCGGATCAATAAAGTTATATTTTTGATTAACACACAGACGTTCGTATCCAGAATCTTCTAATTCATCCAGTTTATAGGCTCTCAAACAGTCAGAATGAATTATACTTCCTTCTGCCACGTTTTCTTGTATCGCTGAGATGAAAACGGTCCGGCACCATTTATTTTCTAATTTTCTTATTTAATACTTATTTCCTCATTCTATATTTATTTTTCCTATTTACTAATTTTTTTACATCTTTATTCTTTTAGGCTAACATTTACGTTCTGCGCCAAACAGGTTACCACATTTGGCGACTTAGCGCACAATTTCGAATGGCGCGCTGTTAACGGAAAAGTATCGTGGGGGTATTTTAAATTATTAATCTTGAGATTTTTGTGAGGCATACAATTTTAATTTTCCGTTTTCAGTAAGTTCCAAAACCCCCTACAAAATATATTAACTTCAGAAAAAGCAGATCATTTTAAAAATGTTTGGTAAAAAAAAATTCCTTATATCAGTATCAGATCGAGACATGCGATTTCGTTTGGTGGCAATGGGAAAGAAAATGCCTAATGCATTACCTCAAAAATCAGGTACAGTTTCGTTCATTATCGTCAGAAATCCAAACACGGTAGAAGTTGATCCCCACCTTATGCTCAGTTGCATTTTTGCCTTTTTCCCTGAGGAAAATTTAATTAATTAGAAAATTTCGCTTTTTTTTCAAGTAATTAATTCTATTAAAATTCAGCATATATAAAAATTCAGGATTAAAGAATGTTTACGCTTTTTGCATGCAATAGGGCAATGTCTCGCAGCATGTCACATCTCAACTCTTGCAGATTTTACTTCTTGTTTGGCGAGGAGTGGCAAAAAATTGCATAATTTAACATGGCGTTCAATGAGCATTCTAACAGCTTGTTGAATAAAATGCTCTCAGATTACGCAAAGTCTTTAGATACGGTATCTAAACTAAGGTATATCACTAAATTAAACATTCAGGTACAGCCCGGAAAGGTTTATTCAGTATGTGACCCGTATTTATTGACAGAGGAAGACTGGAGTTACGATACAAGACGCTAGCCTGACGTAACTTGATATCTATACATCCTGATATCTATACATATCTCAACATAATAATAATCATTCTCAACGAAAGAATAATTATATTCTCTTAAACCTTGCGAAATATTAAAAAAAAAGTGTTAAAATACCTGTTACATACAACTAATATGAGAAATTTTATAAATAAACTTAAATTATTTAACTCAAAATGAAGGTATCGTCCAAAAACACATGCAAACGCATAGGAACTGCTTCTTCTTTCTGCCACCCGATAATGACGTCATCTATAGCAGACGAAAACTGACGTAGCTAGTGACGTTGCAACGTTTCGCCTTATAGATGCACTTAATTTCCCAGAGGTGTGAAAATCGTTTTGTTCATATTTGCATGGCTGATTTCGCTGTTTTTTCGTATTACAAATTTATAAAATAAATGATGGCAACTTTATATTGCCATGGAAACTCTTCTGTGATAAAAATACCATTATTTTCGAATCAAGTCCGAATACCTAATATTAAAAAGGCAAATTTCTGCCGTCAATTGTTAGCCTCTTTTACTATTTTAAAAAGATTTCAATGAAAAATGAATTTTTCGCGAAGTTAATAACTTTTTGAAAAATAACAATAAAATGGCGAAAAAAGTTGTAAATATAGAACTTGGTAAATGTTCTTTGGAAAAAGAGGAAGGGGAAATTAGTCCTCCACAGGAAGAAGATGAAAATACACTTAGAGGTATTCGATCAGGGTTGCTGTATTTCGATGAACATCGTATTGATTCAGTTCATATTCCTTTTATGTTAGCCTCGTATTCCATCGATGTCAAAGAGTTAATAGACAGACTTTTCGAAGACTGGAAACTGTCTATCCCAAGAATAATTGTTTTTGCACACGCTGATACCGAAGATTTCCCATCAGATGAGTATAGAAAGTTGAGTCGTAGACTAGTAAAGGGATTAGTTCATGTACTGAATACAACAGAAATGTGGCTTTGTACTGATGGTTTAAATAGCGGATTCAGCAGAGATATAGGTAGAGCTTTTGAAAATGAGACTTCAAGGCGAAAAACCATGGAAAGTAGCATGAAAAATATTAATACAGCTTCCACAAATACAGTTTTGATGGGAATTTGCAGAAGAGATATTTTAACGTTTTCGCACAAATTTGAAGAAATGATTCATTTTAACACAGAAATCGAAGTCTCCGAAGAAAAGAAAGATATAAACAAAAGGCACAATTATTTTATTTTTATAGAAGATACGACTGAAGTAAAAAAGGGAGTGTCGCATTTTTTGCTAAATTTTGCGCATCACTTGAGTAAAGTGTTTCAAGATAAACCGCGATCTGACGTTTACTCTATATCTTCTTTGAAAAAGGGTAACATTCCTGTAATTGCTCTTTTATTGCAAGGTAAGATCTCCCAAATCGATTTAATTTTGGGACATTTGAAGGAAGGACTGCCTTTGGTAATATTCGAAGGCAGCGGGGGTCTTGCAGATTTATTAGTTTACGCTTATCGTCAAGTTGATTGTAGTCCCGAAGGCATTAATTTAGCAGAGTATATCGAGGCAGTTTTAAAGCCTCAGATTTCAGATAGAATGCATGAACTATATCCTGAGTTAACAAGCTATAAAATATCATTTTTTACGGAAAAAATTTTTGCCTGCATAAGATATTCCAAACAGCTTGACCGAGAATTTATTACAGTGATAAATCTTAACTACATTGAATTTCAGCCTTCTCATTTGCCATACTTCCTGTTGAGAGCCCTGTTTAAATCTCAAATTTCTGACACTGTGAAAGACGTGTCTCAGATGAAAAAAGATCTCCTTTTAGCTATGGACTGGAACAGTCCAGATGCTGCAAGGGAAGTGGTTTTTGCAAGGGATACTACAAACCGATTGCAAATCGATAACGAATTGTTTTGTCGAGCATTGACCGAACCACAAAGAGAGGATTTCGTGTCACTGTTTTTAAATCAAGGATTTGTCATTCACAAATTTCTCGATAGCGCCAATCTGACGTATTTGTTTCAAAACTCCCTAAAGAGAGAATTTTTCAGAGCTGTAGTGGTGGAAAATGTCCTTGGATTAGGTTCTAATGTTGAAATAACAAGAAGTTTTTTGGACGGTACATTAATAATCATGATTGAGGAGTTTACCGGAATTCCCTCTTTAATTAACTCATATGAACTGGACTGGAATCACCGAGCAATTTATGATGATCGAAGTGCCCAAGAAGCTGAAAGAAAGGCAATGACTATTTTAACAATATGGGCTATATTATCGTACCGGATACAGCTTGCTAAAACAATATGGAGACATTCAGAACAACCGATTCACCTCGCTCTTGCATGTTCCATCATTTTGAAGAAATTGGGAGCATTTGTAAATGATTTCGGTTTGAAGAATGAAATGGAAAAGCAGGCAAAAGAATTTAGCAAAATGGCTGTAGATGTTATGACTCTATGTTATGAAAGTGTTCCTTGTAGGGCTCTTGATCTCTTAAATGAAAAGAATCGCGTTTGGTCATTCAAAGCTCTGATGGAGTTAGCTGCTTTCGCAAAAAATAAAATGTTTCTCTCTCATCCTTGCTGTCAGAAATATTTGGATAACATATTTATGGGATATATTAAGATACGAGATTTATCATATGGTGACATTACAATTCCTTTGTGGTTAAAAATAATTTTATCCTCATTTTTAATTTTTCCTATGTATTTGTGGGTGAAATTTGAGTTACCAGAGACACTAAAATCAACAAATGATGATTCCTCAAAGAAAAATTGGTTATATGAACAAACCGATCATTCTGAAGATAATGATCAGAAGGTTCAATCATCAAGTGCACAAAAAGCGCAACTGAAGAATCCTAGTTTTTTCTACAAACTGTATTACTTGTGGTCTGCCCCAATAACAAAGTTCTGGGTAAGTCAGGTATTCTATTTATTGTTCGCACTTTTCTTCAGCTTAGCCGTTCTTTGGCCAGCTTGTGGAAATATAGCTTTAGATTTTTTTATGTGTATTTGGATTACAATTTATATATTAGATTCTATATATAATGCATACACATTGAATAAACTATATACAAGCATGCCTTTAGTATATAAAAGCTTAGAAATATCATTGATGATATTATTTTTATTTGGATATGCAATGGGTAGAATAATATGGAAGCACACGTTTATGACACCTTATCAGGCAAAAGTTATGTTATGCATAGCTTTACTATATTTTTACTATCGTTTGATATTAATTGCTTTGCCAATATCTTCTGACCTTGGCCCAATGTTGTATAGGGTCAAACGTATGATTACTGTGGATTTTGCCAGTTACATACGGGTTACAATTCTTGTTGTAATTAGCAATGGTCTCGTATTACATGCAACTATATACCCCGATTATCCTTTAAACTGGGAACTTGTTAGAAGAGCATTTTATGATGCTATGATATCTTTCTTTTTGACACCCGCAGACCATTTTGGTGTTCCGAATCCGAAATGCATCAGATTAAAACGAGGCATTCATAAAAAGTCCTTTATTGGTTATCCAGATGATGAATGTAAAGTAGGTAGATACCTGAAATACGACTGCCCAAATCCTGGAGTATGGCCCTATTTATTCGGATTACAGTATTTAATTATTCTTAGACTGATTTTAACAGTGATGCTCTTTGCCGTTTTCAGTAACACTGCCAAAAAGCTTGATGAAGAAGGGAACTATATTTGGAAATATCAGCGCTATGAGCTCGTTATTTTCTCCTCAAATCGTTTAACATTACCTCCCCCTTTATGCATCATAACATTTATATACATGTTTCTCAAATACATGTACAAACATTTGTTAAAATGTACGAAGAGATATCTTTTTCAGATATCTGAAGTAGAAAGTGATAATGGGAAAATATATCAATTGACTCAACATAAGTTAGATGAGATTGACTTTAGATACTGGAAATCTCTAGCCATGAAACACTATGAGCAAAAAAAGCAAGAAAAAGCGGCAGAAATGACAACTAAAAAACGAATGGAACGAATCAATTCTCTAGCAGACGCTCTTATCCACCAAAGAAACACATTAAAGGATCTCGAAGGTCACTTGAATGAACTTCAAATACAAATAACAAATGCTCACCAATACATAGAAGAAAGCGGATTGCAAGTTTCAGTGCAAGAAAGAATTCGTGCAAAACATATTCCCCAAATATTTTCTCGAGTGTCTCCTTATCCTGGCACAATGGTATCACGATTTCCTGTTTCAGACAATCATGTACCTTGGAAATGCAACTGGGCCATGTATGACCCAATTTCTTACACACAACCTAGAGAAAAATTTTCTTCCGCTTTGAAGCCTTTCGTAGACGTAGATATCCAAAAGAATCGAGAAATTGAAGGTGAGTCATTCAAAATGCCTCATTTTAACTGGAATAAAATTTCTCTAAGCCCCGCTGGAGTTTCTGTTGACCGAAAATCGTGGATTACCGACAAATCCAACAAAAATTTTGAATATGAGCTGGATTCAGAAGATCTCCCGAAAAACCCTCTAGGAAGAACTGGTTTGAAAGGCAGAGGATGCTTGCCAAGATGGGGTCCAAATCACTATATATATGTATTAATTACGCGGTGGCAAGAAAGAGAAGAACTTTTATTTCATAAATATTTAGAGGTTATCCTTATGAGCACGAACGGCGACCTTTCTTTGCCTGGAGGCTATGTTCTTACCGAGAACAGGTACGAAATGATACGACTTCTATTACAGTGTGAAGGAATCTGGAGAGAATCTGGAGACATGATTGCATTTTTTGATTCCTTGAAAGGTGATTCAAGACAGAAGAAAGCTCGTTGGTTAAGATTCTCTAGAGATTATAGTTCAGAGCAAGAGAACATAGATTATTTTATTAGCGAGAGAGTAAAATTCGGTTATATGGATGAAGAAACAAATACAGATCAAGCATGGTGTGAAGCGGAAATATGGCATTTCCACTATAATACTCAATCCACAATTTTAGATAAATTTAAAGACAATTTGGATTGGTACTTGTTGACTGAAGACAGATTTACGGAAGTTCCCACAGGACAGGCAGCAATAATGCATGCCGTTGCTAAGAAAATGAAAGCGATTTTAGAAGTTGTAGAAACCTGAAATGATCAAGGTACAAAAAAAAAAACCTTCCTTTCACGTTACTTTTTTTCTGATGATAAATTGTTGTTTAAATAACAGGCTGTCAAGTTCATACAAGGTAGAAAAACAGTCAGAGTTATGCAGTTTTGTTAAACATTCCCTCTTAATTGGGCTTAAGAATCCATTTCATTCTATTGAAATGTGATCACATCTGTTCAAAATTCCTATCAAGATTTCAGTTCCATTTCTGTTTCATGATATGTATTAAAATGAATAAAACATAAAATAATTTTAAATATCCTTTATGTTCATTGGGAATGCCATCGGTTTATAAATTATAAACATACTTTTTAAAGCGAATTTTTCAAATAGGAAAATTTATTTTTCAAATTAAAAATAATTGTCTTTAGTATCTTTTAGAAAAAATTAAAATATACTCTACATTTATTTCTATGGTAATTATACAAACTTATTTTGAGTATTAAATTCGTAGATGTAAAACAGATTTAACATAAAGGTTTTATTTAAAAAAATAACTATCAAAATAGCAGAATAAGGCAGATGGAACACAATATTAAAATCGAAAAGTATGTGAATATATCCTGATAAAACCTTAAACGTTTAAATCCTTAGCATAATGAAATATACAGTCCAAAAAATTAATTTCTATAATTTGCATTAAATTTTCTGCTTATTTTTTTAGTAGTTCTGCTATATTTTTAGTAGATATAGATGGATGTATGTGATACTGATACTTTTTTGCTAAAACAAAACAATGCTAAAACAAAAGCTGAGAAAATAACATTCGAAAATGGAATAAACCTATTTACTTCGCTAAAATAAATATACAAACTAGATAATTTGAAGGCATTCTCTTTATATAGCGCAGTCGATTATCTTCTATAGCGAGGCAGTTATAAAAAAAAATTGTTCATTCGTTCGTTCTCTCTCTCTCTCTCTCTCTCTCTCTCTCGATATATATATATATATATACATATAAACAAAACAACATAAGCTAAAGAATAAAATAAAATAAAATAAAAATTCTAAAAAAGCGGGCATAGACTGCCAAACAAATTAACTCAAAACCAACCCTAACAATGAAAACATAAATAACTTTTCAACAAAAGATTGCGCAGTTGCTGCATATCTTTACATTGTAAAAGGCAAATATAACTAAATTTAACAGAGCTAGATAATTTTAAGAAGAAAGTAGAAAAAAACAATACAGAAATCAAGCACTCAGGGCATTCACGCACCAGAGGCAAGATTCTTTAATAGTACCAGAACTAAACCAGAAGTACGAGGTAACCGACAGGTCTCGTCATCAGGGAGCCTAACCAAATCAGTTACCTCAAGGGGAACTTTCTGAATAGGATGTAGGTATAACTAAAAGACATCCCAAGGCCCCGAGTTCCCCAAAGAAACAGTTAGTCAATAGAAAATGAAAAAACATAGACAACTTACAGTAAGGGATCAACGCACCATACATGTAAGTACACATACAATCCTAATGAAATGATTTAGGATAGCGTTTATGGTTTCATATTTTTTTAAACTTCAATGAGGTGTAGCGCTGTGGTTTTAACACAGTGACGTAATTACTAGGGAAAAATTGGGCTGCTGTTTCGTCATAACCGTCACCTGCTGAATTAGGGTATGTTTGCATCTGTGTCTTTTCATTAGGATTGTATGTGTGCTTGCATGTATGGTGCGTTGAGCCCTTACTGTAAGTTGTTTACGTCTTTTCATTTTCTATTGACTAACTGTTTCTTTGGGGAACTCGGGGCCTTGGGATGTCTTTTGGTTATACCTACATCCTATTCAGAAAGTTCCCCTTGAGGTAACTGATTTGGTTAGGCTCCCTGATGACGAGACCTGTCGGTTACCTCGTACTTCTGGTTTAGTTCTGGTACTATTACAGAATCTTGCCTCTGGTGCGTGTATGCCCTGAGTGCTTGATTTCAGTATTGTTTTTGTCTACATTCTTCTTAAAATTATCTAGCTCTGTTAAATTTAGTTATATATATATATATGTATGTATGTAAATATGTATGTATGTGTATATATCTATATATATAAAACAGTTCCGTAACCGGCTCATTCACTGACTGACATACAACGCACAGACCAAACCGCTGGACCTAAAGGGCTGAAATTTTGCATGGGGATTCTTCTTATAGTGTAGGGGTGCAGTAAGAAAGATTTTCGAAAAATTCTTCTTAGATTTTTTAAAATAAAATTTTTAAGCTGTTTTAGTAACTTTTTTTAAGTTTGCATTTAAAATAATAAATTGAGCGTTATAAAATTTATACCACAAGAAAGATCATAAAAGTTCCTTTAAAATGAGATCTTTTTCGAATCTTTACCTCCATTTTCTGATTTTTGGTGAATTTTTAAAGATTAATTTTTAGAATTTAATTTATTAAATGCTGATCACGTGATTTCTTTTTCTGGTACTTTAAATAAATTTATCGTCACGTGCATAACAACTAAATAGACAAAAAAACTTTTTTTTTCTTGCTAATGCGGCAGACGATTGGACATTATCCAAAAAAATATTAAAATACAATCTAATATATAAAAATGAAAATTTGTCTGTCTATAATTGTATAGAAATCCACAGTTTAGGAGCAGCGATCGTAAAATTTTACATACAAGCGTCTTTAAAAACAGCCGAGGGACTTAAGAACTTCCAAAATCGAAATTAATTACCATTAATTTTTAATTAATAAAAAACCAACAATTTTTGACTCTAAATGTAAACTGTTACTCTTTGTGAAAACACCCCTCTGAATATGGCGTCCACGTTAGGGTTAGCTGGCAAACAGCGAGTGAAAAGATAAAAATAAATAAAATCAAAAAGTTTCAAGTCATATATTAAACCAGAATAATAAATGAAAATAATAATCTTTCAAGTCAGATTTTATACTCTAAAATAAATCGGATCCAACGGCATATTGACACTCTCACACGTGATGGAAAATTCGAATCAACCACGCTAAGCGTCACGAGATCTTTTTTAATCGCTACTGCAATCCCCCTCGCTTATGTCTTTGTGTCTATTGAAGAGTTAAAGACTAAGCTTCTATCCTGCTAACTTATTTCTGACTTAAAACTCCTCTTACTCCATAAATACATGAATATTCACCAACCCATAGCAACTTTCCAGTAGTCTTAGTACGAATATTTTTCTATTTACTCAATAAATCAGCATGTCATCGTGGTGCATTCGGTAAAATCGCTCATTTACTACGCTCCACGACCCGGGTTCGAATACGGATTGTACAGATTTTGCTAAACCTGTATTTTCAGCTTTTTTATGGAGGCTTTTTTATTTCAGCTTTTATTTTATTATTTTTAAATTATTATTATTATTATTTTTATTTATAATTTTTTAAAATTATTTTTATTTTATTTTATTATTTTTAAATTATTATTATTATTATTTTTATTTATAATTTTTTAAAATTATTTTTATTTTATTTTATTATTTTTAAAAATTATTATTTTATTTTATTTTATTTTTCATATTATTAATGTGTATAACATTTCGTATACTTATTTTTCTATGTTATTTATACTGTGTATTAGTTTTTTAATGGATTTTGGTATGTTTATTATAAATTTATATATTTTATGTTTTACTTTTCAGGATTTTTTGCTCCAATGATAAAGGCTAAATCTTTTCTATGTTATTTATACTGTGTTTATTTTTTAAATTGATTTTGGTTAACAAACATTTTTACTTTTTGACATTTTTACTTTTCAGCTTTACTTTTCAAAATTATTTACTTTCCTAAAGACAATTTGACATTTTTCCTTTTCAGCTTTTAGTGGTTTATTATAAATGTATATATTTTATGGGGGATACTCTAGATTTATGTTTCCGCCAGGGTTTGGCGCATTTCGCATGGCGATAATTATTGCGTTCTGGTAAAAATATCCAAAGTCAAATTCTCTAATTTTAAGATCAAACAGTCATTTCTGATTTGATCTTTTAATTACAGTATAATAAGTTTAGGTCAGATCACAGCCTTGACCTGGAAATGTTTTAAGCGGTGTTTTCAAAACGCTGGACTTTTGATTTTTTTTTAGCTTTGTTAATAAAAATCACCTGTTTAAATTATGAAACTTAGAAAAAATTTTGAAATATCCTTTAAACGTTGGACTTAGATTTATTTTTGGGTTTTTAATAAAAACCCCCTTTTTAAATTATGAAACTTGGAAATTTTTTTGAACAAATCATTCTCAAATATTGGAAATTTTGGGTTTTTCTTTTAGCTTTTTTTAATAAAACCCACTTTTTTAAATTATGAAACTTAGAAACTTAAAACTTTATATTTACACCCTATTTAAAAGAAGTAGGGTGAAAATTGTAGGGTAGAAAGTTGGCAAAATCAAAATTTTGTGCAATGTATTTAATTTCTCGATTAAAAGAATTTTTTTTCTAAAAATTAATTTATTTCGCTTGAAAAGCTAAATATTTTATGTACGCGGTTTATATTATTATTACTACCTTTATATCGTAACGTTAACTTCATGCGCGAGCATTATTTTCTTATGCTTTTTTTATTATTATCTTTATAATAGCTTTATTTTCATATGGTTTTAAACAACTATCGTTTTTATTCATATTATGTTGGTTTTTTATTAATTAAAAATTAAGGGTAATTAATTTCGATTCCGGAAGTTCATATTATCTTTATTTTCATATGCTTTTTCATTTACGAATTATTCAAATGTTGGTTAAAAAACTTTTGCGTAATTTATACATTTGTGTGTGTTTAATTATTGAAATTAATAAATTTATATTTCTGGAGAGGATGTTTCAGTTTTTAGTGGTACTCTGATGAAAGGCTGAATGTACCAAAATTCTGAGGAGTTTATTATGGAGAGAAAAGGAATTTAATATGTAGAGGATGTTTATAGGAGTTAAATGTGGAGAGGAGTTGAATGGTTTGCAGCCCTCAATCAAACACTTCATTTTTTAAGAGGCAACGCTGCAGTCATACCATGGCTCTATTGGAAATTTCTGCTGAACCTGTAATTGCAGCTTCTTTTTTTGCCCCAATGATGAAAGGCTAATTCTAGCTGAATTCTGAGGAGTTTATTCTAAATTTATATATTTATAGATTTCACGAGGGTTTTTTTTCTATGTTATTTATACTGTGCTTAGTTTTAAATTAATTTTGGTTAACAAACATTAGAGAATTTGACAGTTTTACTTTTCAGATTTTAGTACTACAATGATGAAAGGCTGAAATTCTGAGACGTGTATAACATTTCACATATATTTTTTCTATGTTATTTATACTGTGTTAATTTTTAAATTGATTTTGGTTAACAAACATTCTTAAAATCCCGGGCATCGCCGGGTACTTCAGCTAGTAAAAGATATTATGTATAATTCTATACATTGATCGTCGTATTTATTATACATATATATATATATATATATATATATATATATATATATATATATATATATATAGGCATTAATTGCATACATTGACTCCATTGTATTTAATTTCAGTATACTCCGTTGCGAAGTACGGGCTTTCAGCTAGTATATATATATATATATATATATATATATATATAGTTTACAAATCTAAATTACTTAATATGAAACAAAAATGAGTAAATAAATTTTAGGCGCTAAGCTGCTCACAAAAATATTTACGATATATAGTTATTTAAAATTAAGATGACTAAAAGGGCAGATGTGATCATTTAATACTTCTATAACCTGAAAAAAGATAGACATATATAAATAAGCAAAAATAAGACATACACTCATGGACAAAAAAATTAGCGCACCAAGAAATAATTGCGGGATCGTAACGAAACTTGCAATGAAGGTACATGTTGGGGAGATATGCAAATGATTAGAAATGCAGCGTGATTGCGCATTACGTATAGCCGGTAGAGGGCATTGAACATCGTACTCTGTAGTGTAAAAAAAAAGGTAACCAAAGCTTGTTTGAGTGTGCTGAATCATTTAGAAAGGAAGAGCTGAGATAGACATGTCATTACGCTGTGTTCGAAGACAATATAAGCAGTTGTCGCAGTTTGAGAAAGGGAGAATCGTCGGGATGATGGAAGCTGGGTGGTCAGCTAGTCGAGTAGCTCGTCAATTAGGCCGCTCTGATTGTGTTGTGAGGAGGTGTTGGGACCAGTGGACCCCAGAGATGTCATGTACACGAAGACCAGGCTCAGGACTCCCTCGACAGACCAGTCGTCGAGAAGACCGCCACATCGTAAGAAATGCACGCGTACAGCCAACTGCTTCATCGGCCGCCATCCAGGCACAGGTAGCACCTTCACTAAGGGCCTCTGTGTCTTCTCGAACCATACGAAGGCAACTGGCTAAAGGACACTTGGTATCGCGGCGCCCATTACGTGTGCTACCCTTGACGCCCACCCGTCGACGCCTCCGTTTGGAGTTTTGCCGCGCACGAGGAAACTGGACTGCAGCGGAATGGAACCAGGTCGTCTTTAGCGACGAATCCAGATTCAATCTCTGCAGTGATGACAATCGTGTTCGTGTGTGGAGAGCCCGTGGTGAACGCTTCAATCCTGCCTTTGCTGTACAGCGACACATCGCTCCCACAGCTGGTGTGATGGTTTGGGGTGCCATTGCCTACAATACACGGTCACCCCTACTATTGTTATGTGGCACCATGACAGCCTAGCGGTATGTTCATGAAATCCTGCAACGACATGTGTTGCCACTCATGCAACGGCTCCCAGGAGCCATTTTTCAACAAGACAATGCTCGGCCTCATACGGCAAGGGTGTCACAAGACTGTCTCCGCACTGTTACTACCCTTCCTTGGCCTGCCCGATCCCCAGATTTGTCTCCAATCGAGCATATCTGGGATCATTTGGGACGACGAGTTGGGCATCCCACGAGTTTGAACGAACTAGAGGCAAGGTTACAGCAAATATGGAACGAAGTGTCTCAAGACATCATACAGAACTTGTATGACTCAATGCCCGATCGTATCGCATCGTGCATTCGCTCTAGAGGCGGTCCAACGGAGTATTAACTCCTCCGTTCTTTTGCCTTTTTCTCTGAAATAAATTATCCTTTTTCTTTGAGTTTCTTATCATTTACTTATATCAATCTAGTCATTACGTATGTTAAATTTCGTTTCATTTTGACGACTCCTTCTTGGTGCGCTAATTTTTTTGTCCATGAGTGTATATAAATAAGCCGGGGTAAAAAAGACATATATAAATAAGCCGGTAATAAAGACATATATAAATAAGCCGGGGTTGGGAGGTCACAACCCCCCCCCCCCAGTCATAAACTATACCACCTCCAATTCCGTTTTTTGCTTATTTATTTGTCTATCATTTTTCAGGTTATAGAAGTATTAAATGGTCACATCTGCCCTTTTAGTCATCTTAATTTTAAATAACTATATATATATATATATATATATATATATATATATATATATATATATATATATATATATATATATATATATATATATACTGTCACAAAAAATATATGCATCCAAAAAAATCGAGCTACTATCACGAAACTTGGCAGGAATGTAGTCTGGTAAGAGATATGAAAATGAGTAAAATTTCGACGCCAATGAGACAAGGATAAGCGCGTTTTGCGCATATGAGATGCGCAGCTGGGAGAATTCAAAAGCATGATTGCTCGTGCCATAGGGTTATTCAAACAAATCTGTCGACTTGGGTGGACGGTATTGTGAATACAGATGCCTCTGAGACGTAACCGGCGACAGTACAATTGTCGGACTTTGAGAGGGGGTATATTGTTGGCCTCAGAGAAGCAGGTTGGTCGAACAGGCTGTGACGACCTCCCGATCGAGACCCGGAATGCGGTTTTTAAAATGCGAGCGAACGGAAGTGAAGTGAGGTAGCGTGGGACGAGCGGAGAGAAAAGGAAGTGTTGTTCGTGTTTCAGGGTAAAAAGAAGTATCAGTTTTCGATTCTGTTGAGATATTATGCTACCGATATAGTGTGATGTGTTCCTCACCAATTTTTGTGTTGTGTTGCCCTCGTCTCGTCAATATAAAATAAAGTTTGTTTTTCCTGTTAATTAGCTGTCTTATTACGGTACAGCTAAATTTGGTGGCAGCCGCGGCATGAGAACATTCCACGTGAGGGGTGAGTACCAAAAGTGATTTTGTTATTAGGGGAAATGGTGAAATTTAATTATTGTATGATATAATTTTGTTTTGTTTTGTTTTGGTTACGTTGTTTTGAGTGTGAATTGAGGCATGCTATATGATAAAAAAAATTGTTATTTCACTAGTAATTGTTGTAGCACGCCAGGTGCTGGTATAACTGAAATTTGTAGCACGACACGTGCTGGTACAGTTGATTTTTGTAGCACGCCATGTGCTGGTATAGCAATAATTTCGAAAAGGGAAATCGAAAATATCAGAAATTTCCGGCTAAATCTGGACAAAATGAAGAGAATTTAGGCCCCGAACAAGAATCTAAGCCAAATAAGAGTGCTCTAAATGAAGAATCCAGCAAGGAATTTGTAACAGAGGTCCAAGAGCAAAACGACACTTCTATAATCATAGATGACGAATTTTTGCCTCCAGTGGAAACCAATTCAAATGAGCTTTCTCTCTTGAAGACAAACCATGAGCAGTTTTCTAAGTCCCAGATGGATAGTGAAGAATTACAGTCCATTTTCAAGATTGTTAACGAAGATTCAAAATGCCAAAAAGGATCAAAGTTTATCATTGATAAAAATCTGCTAATCAAATGTCAGGAAGACAGCTCAGGAGACACTAAGAAACTTTTGGTTATCCCAGAGGAGTATAGAGACCGAGTTATGAGACTGTGTCATGAAGATACATCAGGTCATCTGGGCGTTACTAAGTCAAAAGATAGAATGGCAAAGTACTTTTTTTGGCCCAAATGTTATAAAGATATGGAAGACTTCGTGCGATCTTGTGATAGCTGCCAAAGAGCTGGCAAACCAAACGATAAGACAAAGGCACCCCTGAAATTGGTACCTGTCATACAAGAAGTCTTTTCAAAATTAAACATTGATGCAGTAGGTCCCCTGCCGACAACAGCTAGTGGAAAAAGATACATAATTACAGCCATCTGCATGTCATCAAAGTATCCTGATGCTATAGCGGTAAGTGATATTGGATCTGTATCTGTAACTAATGCGTTGCTGAATATATTTAGCAGGATTGGTTTCCCTAGAGAGTTGCAGTGCGATCAGGGTACGTCTTTTACAAGCATGCTAACATCAGAATTTTTTGAAAAATTCGGTGTTAAAGTTAGACATAGCTCCGTGCATCACCCACAATCGAATCCCGTGGAACGTTTCCACAGAACTATCAAACGCGTATTAAGAGTATTATGCCTAGAAGCTGGTCCAGACTGGGAGAAGTATTTACCTTTGGCACTCCTAGCTCTAAGAACTGTGACTCATGAAAGTACAGGCTTTTCGCCTGCCGAGTTAGTCTATGGGAAAAATGTGAGAACACCTGAGACACTCTTGTATGAACATTGGACAAATGCGGAAATTAATGAAAGTCCAGTGACTGAGTATGTATTCCAGCTTATAAATCGACTGAAAAGATGTCAGGAAGTTGCCTTGAAAAACGTTACAGAGAATCAGATCAAGAGGAAATTATGGTATGACAGAAATGCCATAAGACGAGAATTTCGAGAGGGTGATTCGGTGCTGGTTTTAGCTACCTCAAGAGAAAGCAAGCTAGCTGCTCAGTGGATTGGACCAGGGAAAATTGAAGCAAAAATTTCCGATACCAACTATTTGGTTAGTGTCCCCGGAAAAAAAGAGAGGTCTCAAATATACCATGTGAATATGCTTAAGCCTTATTATAAGAGAGCTGAACTTGTAAATTTTTTGTCTTGTGACGAAGCAGAAAATTCCTCTCTAGATGAAGATATCGAATTTCCACAAATATATGTTACCCCCGATGAATTCGATTTTACTGAAATTCTTAGTAACAGTAGACTGGAGGAAAGACTGGAAGACTACCAAATCAAACAGCTGCAAAATATTATAAGAAGATATTCGTCCAGTTTCTCTAATATACCTGGTAAAACTGATATGGTCGAGCATGATATTCTACTCAATAACGATAAACCTATTATGTCAAGGCCTTACAGATCTTCGCCTAGACAAAAAGAAATCATGAAGAAAGAGATAGAAAGAATGCTTGAGTTGAAAATTATTGAAATAGGAGAAAGCGATTATACTTCTCCCATGATCCTGGTAGAAGCTCCTAATAAGGACCCTCGTCCTTGCATTGACTATCGTCGACTAAATAACGTGACAGTAACCCAATATTTCCCTTTACCGAACATGGAAGACAGAGTAGAAACGGTAGCCGCCGCTAAATTCGTTACTGTACTGGACTTCGCGAAGGGGTACTGGCAAATTCCTTTGAGTGCTAATGCTCAACGATTAGCCTCATTCGTGACTAGCTTCGGAAACTATCGACCCTTAAGATTACCCTTCGGGTTAAAAAATGCACCATATTTTTTCAGTAAGCTGATGTCTGAACTTCTGAAAGGTTTAGAGGAGTTTGCAGTCCCTTATTTGGACGATGTTGCCGTTTTCTCGACTTCCTGGGATTTACATATTCGACATCTTCAGTTAGTATTGCAACGAATTGCAGATGCGAAGTTGACAATGAAACCTTCAAAATGTCGGTTTGCCCAAGATCATGTTCAATACTTAGGGCATGTGGTTGGACAAGGCTATCGAAAGCCCTCGGAGTTGAAAATTCAGGCAGTCGTTGAATTTCCTACTCCTAAAACAAAAACGGATATCAGGGCCTTTTTAGGATTAGCTGGCTACTATAGCCGATACATTCCGATGTTTTCAGTGATAGCGGCTCCCTTAACGAACGCTTTGAAAGGGACAACTAGAAAAGGAGACATCGACTGGACTGAGGACTGTGGAGAGGCTTTCCAAAAACTAAAAGATAAACTAACCAGCCATCCAGTTCTCTACTCCCCGAAATTTGATAGAGAATTTATTTTGCAGACAGACGCCTCAGATTTGGGTATGGGTGTGGTGTTAACTCAACTCGATGATGAAGGTGAAGAACACCCAATTATATATCTAAGCAAGAAGTTCTCCGAAACCGAAAAACTATACTGTACAACAGAAAAAGAGTGTGCTAGCATAATTTTCGCAATAAAAAAATTACATCATTACCTGGATGGTCAAGAATTTACTATCCAAACGGATCATCATCCTTTAACTTGGCTAAAAACAAATGCTAGTTCTAATGCTAGACTGATGCGTTGGGCCCTTGCTCTCCAGCCTTTTAATTTTTCTGTTGTTCATAGGGCAGGTTTGAAGAATAGGAATGCTGATAGTCTGAGTAGAGCCTCTCTAGATTAACAAGGCTATACCTATACCCGAAAAAGGGTGTTGTAACTGTATTGTAGTGCAACTGTTATTATATATATATTTCCCATGTTTATTTTGGTTTATTCATTTAGTTTGTTTTTGTCTTAAATAATACATTAATGGGAAAATGTTATGTTCTAATGGATATTGTGTAAAAATTATGATTCTGTAATCAGAACAATGCTATGTAGTAGTAAAATTGGTAATATTTTGAATTTAATCTATCTTTATTCAGTTAAATTTCGTTAATTACATGTTACATTTAAGTTTTTGTTGTTGTTGTTTTGTGTGTGGACCCCTAATAACTTTAATCACTTGGTACTTGTTTGTGTTCCCTTTAGTAAAGGAAAATTAACTTTTCGGTGATCATTTTATATTTGATGGTCCTGTATACCATCTGACTAACTTTTCCTTCGTAAAACTCCAGAAAAGTTTTCAAGGGGGGAGGAGTTGTGACGACCTCCCGATCGAGACCCGGAATGCGGTTTTTAAAATGCGAGCGAACGGAAGTGAAGTGAGGTAGCGTGGGACGAGCGGAGAGAAAAGGAAGTGTTGTTCGTGTTTCAGGGTAAAAAGAAGTATCAGTTTTCGATTCTGTTGAGATATTATGCTACCGATATAGTGTGATGTGTTCCTCACCAATTTTTGTGTTGTGTTGCCCTCGTCTCGTCAATATAAAATAAAGTTTGTTTTTCCTGTTAATTAGCTGTCTTATTACGGTACAAGGCGTATCGTACGCCACCTCGGTCGGAGCGATATGGTACTTGCTCGGTGTTGGCAACAATGGATCACAGAAGGGATAGTCTACCGCCGCGGAGGGTCAGGGCGTCCCAGGAACACAAATGCTCGCGAGGATCGCGCAATCATAAGAGCTGCCACGTGCGCACCAACAACGTCTCTAGAATAGGTTCGACGCCATTTACCACCTTCCAGACATCCGGTGGTATCAAAGGAAACCATTCGGAGACGACTGGCCGATGCAGGTATAAGGAGCCGACGTCCTTTAAGACAGCTACCACTGACCCCACATCATAGGCAGTGTCGATTGGATTTTTGCCGACCTCGGGCAAGCTGGAGTGTGACCGACTGGAGACGTGAAATCTTCAGCGATGAATCACTATTCAGTCTCAATGTTGATGACCAGCGCATACGCGTGTGGTGGCGGTCAGGCCACCTGTCCGATCCGGCACAAGGTGTGACAGTGTGGGGAGCGATTTGTTGGGACATACGATTACCTCTAGTCGTCCTTCAACGCACGTTGACAGCGTGCAGTTACGTGGACGAGATTTTAACGCCAGTTGTACTGCCTATGCTATCAAGTCGCCCAGGTGCCATTTATCAGCAAGACAACGCTCGTTCACACATTGCGCGACTCTCCCAACAATGTCTTCAAGGATATGACGTACCCCCATGGCCTGCCAGGTCACCAGACCGCCCATAGAACACGTCTGGGACGTGCTTGGAAGGCAACTGTAGCCGTCCCGGAATACTGGTGAATTAACTGACCAGTTGCAAAGATTATGGCATGATCTTCCTCAGGAGGTCATAGGTGACATGGTGACATTTGCATGGCGATTCTTCTTATAGTGTAGGGGTGCACTAAGAAATATTTTGAAAAATTCTTAGATTTTTAAAATGAAATTTTTAAGCTGTTTTTGTAACATTTTTTAAGTTTGAATTTAAAATAATAATGTGAGGTTATAAAATTTATATCACGGGAAAGATTATAAAAATTCCTTTAAAATGAAATCTTTTTCGAATCTTTATCTCCATTTTCTGATTTTTGGTGAATTTTTAAAGATTAATTTCTAGAATTTAATTTATTAAATGCTGATCACGCGATTTCTTTGTCTGGTACTTAAAATAAATTTATCGTCATGTGCATAACAACTAAATAGACAAAGAAAATTTTTTTCTTGCTAATGCGGCAGACGATTGGACATTATCCAGCAAAATATTAAAATACAGTAACAGATATGATCCTCAAACTGTACTATATTCTTTAATATGTCCAATAATATTTAATTTGAATATTTTCATCTACATTATTTTGTCTATAAAAATATACCTTACGATTTTATTATAAATATATTTTTTTGTTCTTTTACATCAATTGTATACATTGATCGTTGTATTTAATATATATATATATATATATATATATATTGGCATTAATTGCATACATTGACCATTGTATTTAATTTGGATGTACACCGGAGCGAAGTGCGGGTATTCAGTTAGTTTTGTATATAGAGTAAAATATTGAAAAAAAAAATCGATGTTGAAGGTCCCTTGCCCCCTTAAAGTTCTCCATTTCTTACGAATTTCATTTTTGTTAAATTGAACATTAAGTTGGGATGAAATTATGGAAAATGCATTTTTGTGTTTTCCCGCCATGTCTTAAAAGACTTTTTTGATGAAAATATACAGTTGTGGGAGGGGGTTGGATCGCAGGACGCTTGGGAACCATTGAAAGGGGCCACGACTCGAAAAATATTGGGAAACACTGGACTAGTGGTAAGGACACCGGTTTCATAGGTTCGATTCTCAATGCTCGCAGGCGGTTGTTTATGTTGTACAGTGGAACCCCGTTATAGCGAACCCGGTATAGAACGAACACACGGATATAACGTACAAAAATTTTGGTCCCGCCGTTTTCCTATTGTACGTAATTCAATTTCAGTCGAACCCCGTTATAACGAACTTCAAGGGACCACAGGTTTTGTTCGCTTTATCCGGTGGTTCGATATATCCGAACCGTTAAGAAAAATGCTAGAGTTCACAAAATGTATAACTCATTAGTTGTAATGTGTATTCAATAATGATGTATTAAAAATGATAAAGTCTATTAAAAATGATCATTAATGAATTAAATCGACTAAAATCGATCACAATAAATTGACACAATACTAATTAAATTACTTACAATAGGAAAACGGCTGGACCAAAATTTTCGTTCGTTATATGCCGGGTTCTCTATAACGGGGTTCGACTGTATATATATATATATATATATATATATATATATATATATATATATATATATATATATATATATATATATATATAGTCATCAGAAGGTAAAATTTAGAACAGATCATTATTATATCTTATTTCATTTTACGGGATATTAATATCATGTTTGGATTAACAATAAATAACTATACTTTTTCCCATAAATAGGATCAGTATTATACGATACAAAATAAAACAAAAAAGTTACGTATCACCATTAATCCCTAGAATTAAAGTTTCGGTTTTGTGCAGCAGTGCCCAAAACAAATGTTATATTTCTCAGATATTGGACTCTCTCCAAAATAAAAATCGTGAGAAAACAACTCATATCGATTGGTCAGACAAAAATTTAGGGCCGTTGCCAGAGTTCACACTATTTTCAAATAGGTATAATGTCACGTTTTGGCTAGTATTTGCACTTTTCAGATTTAAGGGTGAAAGTCCTTAACCTTTAGTAACTTACTTCCATTTCATCAAGATACAAAATGATGACTCTATTCAACATTTTTTGATTAAATCTGAAATAATATGAAGCATTATATTCTTTATAAGGAAATTTTTGCATGAAAAATTTCTATTTGAAAGAAAGGTTTTAAAGAAAAAATCAATAGAAAACATATAATTTTTAAAACAGTTTTTCTTTGAAATACAGGTATTAATGGGAAATTCAAGTATTATTAAAAAAATTTTAAATAATACATTTCAATAAATTTTTCAGTAATAATACTAGAATATGTGATATAATTTTTCTAATTTGTATTTATAGAAAACAAATTTTTATAAAACTGATCTTCCTCGATCGAGAATCGATTTTCAACGATTTAATTTTGATTTTTGTCGTGTTCGGATTTTATTTGTGTCTTACAAACACATTTTAGGTGATTTTGATTTAATTTTGTCTTATATGAAAATTCCTGTAAATTTTGAAGCGAAGAAACGATTATAACATTTTGTAAGATACCTTGCAAAAATATTTACAAATTATGCGTTAGTTTAACTACCAATTTAAATAAAATTAATTTTGTTTCTATCAAAACCGGAAATGTGCTAGAGCAGGGGTGTCAAACTCGCGGCCCGCGACGAACATTTTTGTGGCCCGGCCAATATATTGGCACACAAGAATATATAATAAAATAACCGACGCAGAATTATAATAAGATAGGAAGAATTCGCTAAATGTTTTTTTAATGATACTCTTTTTTGCTATTATTGAACAAAATGCATATATTTATGTTGAATGTACTGTAATTAGGTAAATAAACCCACGTTTCTATTAATATTGATTTTTTGCGGCCCACCTATAGTTAAACCTTGTTAGTTTGGCCCAAGGTAGCCTTTGAGTTTGACACCCCTGTGTTAGAGTATCCTGTAATTATCTGTTTAGACTGAACGGTTACTAGATACCTTCGAACATATGAGGAACAATTCGATAAGGTAGGTGTACCAAATATCGCCTACTCTAACTTTGTTTTCGACATTTCATCCACTTTTTAGTTTCTGATTAGGCTGGAAACTCAAAGAACATCCCTAAAAACTATTTCCTTTGGTATCCTGAGATCAACCAGCTCCAAAATAAGTGCCAGTTTAAGTTATGTAGCTAAATTGGAAAAATTGAAACTTCCAGTGAACTGCAGAGCGGTTCCTAATATCGCCTACCTCTGTTCCTCTTACCACCTACCAGGCGAAATTAGGAACACCTGTTAAAAGGCGTTACTAGCAAAGTCTCTTTTCAATGCATTTTCAAATTGTATAAGCAAAATTAGAATTTGGATGCACCTACCTGGTCATTCACTGGATTCTGATTCTTTGGAGCCAAAGTTTACGAAGACAACAGCCAAAACAACTTCAGGCGCCATATAGTTTCTGTTGTCAGTGATAAGAGCGTTTTCGCTATCGCATCTGTTGGCACAAACCCAGAACTAAGAAGTTACCGAATTTTTTCATAGATAGCGCGAATCATACTTTAGAAACACGAGTAGGCGATATTAGGCACAGGGGCGATATTTGAGACACTCACCCTATATTACTAAGAATGACTGCGACCAGTCAGGAGAGGGAGATATCCAGGATAGAATTTTAATTCTGGTTCACGAGGCTTCACGTAGTTTTCACCCAAGTTATTATAATACTTCCGCTTGAAAATTAAAAGATTCTTGTCCTACCACTCACTTCTCAGATCAATCTAGTCCACTCTAGTTCTGTCACCCATTTTAATTATGTAGGAGGTAGGACTACATTGGTTTCTCTAATTATGAGTTTGATTTATGTAGTTGGAATATGCGATTTTTATGAATACATACATACATACATACATAGATACATACATACATACATACATACATACATAGATACATACATACATACATATGTATGTAATATGTATGATGAATCCTTAGGAATCAAGGTATGCTATACCGTTATTCCTCTGAAGTGGAAGCTGAAGACGCACAGCTCGTTGTTCTGGTTCAAAAAAGGGAAAATGTTCTCAAGGAGCACCATGATGCACCGGCTGCCAGACACTACGGAGCCGAGGGAACATTCCATAGAATAGCATCCCGCTATTATTGGACCGGCATGAGAAAGCATATCACCGAATATATCAAGAATTGCCCAGAGTGCAATAGATATAAAGCCTCAAACCAGAAACCAGCTGGTTTACTACAGACTCCTGTGCAGTCGCGAAGATTTGAAGTCCTATCCATGGACCTATTTGGACCGTTGCCCGAGAGTAACGATGGGAAGAAGTGGATCTTCATCCTTGAAGATGTGGCCTTGAAGGTGTATATATATATATATATATATATACATACATACATACATACATACATATATATATATATATTGTATATATATATATATTGTGTATATATATATATATATATATATATGTGTGTGTGTGTGTGTGTATGTATATACAGGGTATCCCATAAATACCGCCCAAACTCTGCACAGCCAGATTCCTCGTTGGGAGTACATAAAAAATGTCCAAAGAACTGTACCTGTACGAGCCATAGTTTTCCAGAAAAATGCGAAAAACAAAGTATGACGTCACATTCGGTGCAAGGAAACACACTTTATTTGACACATTAACAGCAGTATTTGCGAATATTTATAAAGGCAGATGTTCAAAGTGTCCACCATGCATATCCAGGCAGGCTTGAGAGCGCCGTTGAATGGATGACTGCACACGTCGCAGCAACGCGGTGTCCACCGAAGTTCAAGCAGCATGCAGATGAGCAACTAAGTCTGTTTTTGTAGTCACTACGTCTCGATACATTTCCTCCAGATGGCCCCATAGGAAAAATACCAACATCATCCTACATCTGCCTTTATAAGTATTTGCAAATACTGCTGTTGATGTGTCAAATAAAATTTTTTTCCTTGCACCGGATGTGACGTTGTACTTTGCTTTTCGTATTTTTCTCGAAAACTATGGGTCGTAAAGGTACAGTTCTTTGGGCACTTTTTATTTACTCCCAACAAGGAATCTGGCTGTGCAGAGTTTGGGCAGTATTTATGGGACACCCTGTATACACACACACACACACATATATATATATATATATATATATATAATAGTTTTCCTGTTGTTCTTGGTGGTGTTTCTAATGTCCCCTGGATGGAAGTATTCCAGAGCAGGTCCATATAGGCTAGAGGGCAGTGAGGTACGACTCCGACACCACAAGGGTTGGAGTTCTATTTAGCCAAGTGCCACCACAATTTTGACCGAACAATCCAAGTAGCGGAATCCCGGGGGGGGGGGATCGCACCCTATCCCACCTCATATAGGGAATTTCCGGTCTCCTTATTTAACGTGCCCGTTTCCGGCCTAAGCATGGAGGTATTTAATGGCGCTTGTTGAAATTCGATCCGAGCACCCTGTGCTCCGAAAGTCGACGCGCTAGCACTAGGGTACCTCTGGCCCTTTCCTGCTGTGTGTCTTAAATATGTGGAGCATTAACACTTATACGTCCTGTGTGAAAGGATTAAAGGATTAATAGAAATTGCTAAATTTGTGTTACCTCCTCTTTAACCCCTTAACAATCGCATAATTTTCAAGAAAACGGTAATAAAAGTGCTTAATTTTTTCCAGAGGATTCCATTTATTTCTTGATCTGCCACATCTAGTTTAAAAAAAATTCCCAATTACATTATAAATAGTCTGGTGCTGCCATTTGGTATGTAAAATAAGAAATAAAAAATTTTCATGATAAATGAAATGAATTGTTTTAATCTTTTTGGTGCGTTACTTTTGAAACTCCAGCCCGGAAATATCACGGGCACGAGAAATAGAAGGCAAAACTTCATCCCGCAATTTTGACGTGAGCGGGAAGGAAGGGGTTAATGATATCTTAATTAGATAACTTCTTTGTATATGAAGGAGAAATCGTCGCTTAAAAGGAAAAGAAAACGTATATTTAGGATGCAGAGCCAGACAAGCCGACATGTACCAAAAAAAAAACCGTTATGGATATTATTCATACATATATAACAGCTTAGTTCTGAGGATAAACCCAGAAGTATATGTTGTTCTCTGAAAACTTTTTCTACCATTCACTATTAAAATTTCAAACGAAACTATATGCGAAACTATCTTCGTACTAATGCAAAATATTGGGAAATTAAAGTCTGTAATTTGAATTCACATAACACAAAGCTAACTTAAATAATAAACTTCAAAATAAAATGCTTCAAAAATGGACTCTGAGACAGCCAAACTATTCTTGGTTTCTTTTATCGAATGCAATATTACACGCAAATTTAAATTTTTAGGAACAACATTTTCTTAAGATTGCTATTTTATCATCCAGTTTAAAGAGATACCATTTAATGACAGCTTAAGTAAAATAAGCTGAGTCACACCACTAGAAATTTGTTTTCTACGTGGTGATATATGGATATCGCGAAACAGCTGTGATGAATTTTTCCTCTCATACTAGTTCATTGAGTACAAAGTGAATAAACGAGTCTCTATGTAATATTTACACCAGAATCTCGTGTAACTACTGCATTTATATATATGTGTGTTACTCTGAATCAAATTTTCCAATATATTTCCCTCTCTGGAATGAGAGTATAGAGCAATTCTACCTTTATTTAGCCCCATGCCTGTTAAAAGCAGTCCCCGATCACTGGAAGCAATCTACGGTCAGTGAAGCACTCAGTGACATATGGAACTTACCTTTCTCATAAACCCCACTCCATGAAATTAATGTTTCCCAATACATTTATTTCTCGCGGTAAAATTGGCATCTTGAAAAGCCCAGAACCTTTTTCGAATTTCGGATGTACTTTGTGAATTTTTATGCCCAAATAGCGAAAGAACGTCGTTTATACGTTTCTCGGTAACAGTTTTTTTTCTATCGGTTACATAAATTTCTCATTTCGTGGAAAGCTTCAAATGAAAAAAAAGGCTTCATAACTTCGGCTGTATGTCACCGGAGGCTCAGATGAAATTTCTTACATAAGTAGTACTTTCCTTTGCTGAGAGGAGAGAAGTATTCAGTATTTTCATGGATTAGCCATTTAGCTTAACATATACTTTGTGCCTTATTAAATGCAAGACTTCCAAATACACGTGTATTAGTGTTAGATTTGAAGAATATGATGAGTAAGCTATTCACAGCTTCCTACGTCGTCGCTGGTAACTGTAGACCAGTGGTTCTAACCTGGGGAGGCGTCAACGATATTCAGGTTTGATGCGGATGGTTAGCAAAATATATGTGAAGAACGTATTTTATTAGGGGTACTTACGTTATAAATAAATATATATATATATATATATATATATATATATATATATATATATATATATATTGATATATATATATATTGTTCAATTTTTTTTTTCAAACATGAATCGCGCTAGGGTGGTCCAAAATGGAATACAAAAATAGAACAAAATGAGTTACAACGGATTTACTTTCATGGAACCACAACACGCACATTGCATTTTCCTGTACGGCAGCCATTTGCAGACTGACGCAATTAGTAATTTCTTTTAGTGAAATATTGTCGCGCCATCTACCGGCTTATGTGGAAATTATTTAATGTTTAATATTTTGTTGGGTAAAACTGTTTTAAATTGTCTTTACAAGAAAACGATAAACATGTACGTATCTCAATCTGTTCTTTTTTTTAATTCAAGCATGAAATGCGCTCAATAACTTAGGACCACCCTGTATATCGATTTTGATATAAAGCACTTCAGAAAACGTTAAAAAAAAACTTGCCATGTCTCTTCTTAGCGATGCAAAAAGACCCTCTTTCAGTCATCTCATCACTTAATAGTAAAAATAAGGGAACAGATGGCAATGATAAATAGTGTTCAATCTTCAAAGGACTTAAGGAGACATCGGACGCTCTGGTTTTATACGCTTACCGCATTCTAGAAATGCGCAATAAGAGATTTATAAATGCAGATTATATTAAACGCCAAGATGAGCGATACGAATATTAAATATTTAAAAAAACGACAAATTTCTTTCAAAAACAAATTATTGAAGAGATTGTTTCACCGTGCTTTAACTGTATTTTTCTCTTAGCGGAAAGTTGTTTAACAATGTCTCTGTTCCCGCCCTTCTCTCGTTTTTTCGCCCATTATTTTAATAGCATACTTTTCACCGGAGATTAAGAAGAATTGAAAATTTCTAAATCATAAGGCTCAGTTGGAGCAGTTTATTTTTGACTATTTTCGGATATTAAAAGCATTTTCAATGTATTTTATCTCGTATGTTAGATATATCTTTTTTTGATGACAAAAGTCCAATATTAATCTGGATTCTTACGCAGGCCAGGCTAACGATCGTTTCGCATAATTAATGGCGGGAAAGATATGACCACTTTCAGAGCCGTTATGAAAATGCACCAATTTCAGCTATTTTTTTTTGCTGTGTTATTACGTTTACATAAAGTTTTAGGTCTTAGAAGTAATGATTACTTTAGTAATTGTTACTTATACAGGTTGACTTTCAAAAATCAGGCCACCAATAATCCGGTTCCTTCAGCTTTTCGGCATGGATTTCGGAGCGCAAGTTTGGAGAACTGTACAGAGATCCCACCTATATCCGTTCCCCCCCCCCTTAACTTCTAAACGGTGACAGCTTAGGCCTTAAAGTTGGCGTCTAGGAATAGTAGAAAGGCTATGCGCTACTCGATGAGACAACTTACAACGCCATCTATCGGCAAATTTGGAATTAGCGTTTTTATCTCAAAAATGGTACGAGTTACAGGAAAAAAGTCAATTACAAAGTTGTTCAGCATCATCGATTTCGTTATAAAAGACACCTTGCGCACATTAATACTCAATACAGAATATAAAAAATGAATATAAGTTGATGCTTGTTGAACATTACTTATGCTTGTGCCTCCATAACACCTTCCGTGTTGCACAATGGGCAGCGAGAAATCCAGTCCAGAGTGCAAATTTGTAGAGTGGCTAATGGAGAGCATTTTCAGCAACATAAATAAATGATCCTGAAGATAGGGAAGTGTCTCAGTTCCTTTCTTCCTCTCTTTATGACATGACTTTATGCAAGGTGTACAAAAGTTCAGGCTTTCTGAAAGTACCATTTTTATTGGATTATTATCATAATTTATGTAGCTGTCAATAATAGACACATTTTCTCCATAGGTTAACACTGAGGTGAGCGAATCCAATGGGATTAATACACAGCTGCCTTAATAATTAAATAGGAATTTTTATGTTTTTTCAGCATACTGATGCTTTAATCTTTTCCTTACGGGGTGGGATAGCATGAATCCCAAGAATACGGGCCCAAGGATGAATACACCCACATACACACGCATATATATATATATATATATATATATATATATATATATATATATATATATATGTAAGGAAAAACTAAAATATAGGGGGCTTTTGTTAGGGAAAAAGGGGAATTTATAATCAAAAATTATTAACTGACGAAAGTTCGCCATAAAAGAAGAAGGGTTGTTAATAGCAAAAAATAGAAATAGGGGGCGCCACTAGACGGGTGCTGTTCAGAAAAGATATATTTTTCGGAAGGAGCAAGTTACGTAAGGAGATTACATAACGAAGAAAGTTATAGAACATTCGATCTGACTAAGCAAAATGTTTGAGCGGGAGAATGACAAAAGAAGCTAGTCAGTCGGCACAGAGATCTGATTGAGAGAAGACGTATGTCTTGATAGAGAACCTTGATGGAGTGGTTGCATAATCATGTTGGAGCTCTGATAGTAATAATGAAAATAAACGAATTTAAGTGATCTTTGTCATCTCATCTAATCATTCGGTCCACGATTGTCTTTAATTAATAACGAAATGGATACGAAACGTGTCATATACACACACACACACACATATATATATATATATATATACATATATACATACATATATATATATATATATATATATATATATATATATATATATATATATATATATATACAGGGTGTCCATAATTAAACTTCCCTACTTTAAAGTTGTCTACAGTCGAAACTATTATTCAGAAAGTTATGAAATTTTGTGTAGAACATATTAAAGGGGTGGGAATTTGCTTGAGCGAATAAAAAAATTAGTTCAAAAATTTCACCACCAGAAGGTGTTTTTTGATGAATTACACATTTACGACTGGTTATTTACTTAAGATTTCACCATCTTTTTATCCATAGGCCACCCTAACACAATAACTCATACTCATTCAATTTTACAATCTTTAAAGTGATTGCAAAGTTGATTGGAAACATGTTCGATAACTAATTTTCGAACAAAAGATTTGAAAGAACAAAAAAGAAACAAATATGCAAATTAATTTTTGTCGACGTAGAGCAGAAGCTGTTATAAAACCTAGAAACTTTCATGGAGATTTTGTTTTCAGCGTGCTTGCTATTGCTAATCAGAATGTCATCGTTACGATTACCAGACCGAGTTTTGTTACTAAAATTGTTTTACCAAAACGATAATTCAGCACTAGTTGCTCTACGAAAATGTGAAACATCTAGTCAGTCTTGATAAACCAAGAACTATATCTGATATGAAAGACAGCACTTCACGACATGTTCTCGGCATTTCCCCGGACACAATGCGGTCAACTGTAGAATATACTATCTTACGTTTTCAAATGGTAGCTGAAAATGATGGCCGTTGTGTTGAACATGTCTTGTTGTAATATATTTTTTTAACTATAGTAAATGTTGGCTAAATGTGTAATTCATCAAAAACGCCCTCTGGTTGTGAAATTTTGAACAAAGTTTTTTTATTCGCTCAAACAAATTCCCATCCCTTCAAGATGTCCTACACAAAATTTCATAACATTCTGAACAATAGTTTCGACTGTAGACAACTTTAAAGTAGGGAAGTTTAATTATGGACACCCTGTATATATATATATATATATATATATATATATATATATATATATATATATATATATATATATATATATATATATATATATATATATTTATTTATATATATATATATATATATATATATATATTTATATATATATATATATATATATATATATATATGTATATACCGGGTGGCCATAATTAAACTGACAGTGCTCACAGTGTTCTGTAGCGCGATCTATTTGCGAGAATGCCGCCACATTTTGTAGGAAGATTAAACAAGACGGGGGACGAAGGATTCCGCGAAAAAATAAATTAGTTCCAAGAGTCACCGCTAGGGGAATATTTGGCGCTGTGTAATAGTAAATAGAGTGTTAACAAATGCAAATTAATACGGAATAAAATTACCTTTTATTATGCACATTTTCTTATTTAGTTCAAGTGCAATATGGCAACACTTTTAAAAAAGCGTAAAATCTACATAAACTCCGATAAAGTCTCGTGATCTGCAATATCACGTACGCTGAGCAGAAGAAGAAGTTCTTTATTCAAATTTCACGTTACATCCATTGGCACAATGCCAGCTGCTTGGGTTTTAAAAGGCAATGTGTTACGTTTCGAATCAATCGGATTGAAAGTTTATGTGCAATGTCTCCTTCTTTAGTCGAGCGTGCTTTACTGGTCAAATTCTTTTACCTCAACCAGTGCAACGCGTCAGCCGCTCTTCGTGCTTTTAGAACTCACAAAAAATGCGTAAAGGTAACGCAAAGGTAACGGTCCTGTGTCAGTTAATGGGCTAAAAGCAATGGTTGCGACGTTTGAGAAAACAGGTTCTCTGAAGGTTCAGTCAGGCAGAGGACAAAAACCTGTACCACAGGATACAATCGAAGGAGTTGCCACGGCGATTGTCGACAGAGGACCAGACAATATTGCTGCCACCTCTAGCGCTCGTGGATTAGCTCGGAATATGGATATGCCTTACAGTACGGTATGGAAAATCTTACGAAAGATTATCAACTTCTATCCGTACAAGATCAGCTGTGTACAGGAGTTACTGTACCCCGACCATGATAAGCGAAAAAAAAAGGGTAATTTTATTCCGTATTAATTTGCATTTGTTAACACTCTATTTTCTATTACACAGCGCCAAATATTCCCCTAGCGGTGACTTTTGTAACTAATTTATTTTTTCGCGGAATCCTTCGTCCCCCGTCTTGTTTAATCTTCCTTCAAAATGTGGCGTCATTCTCGCAAATAGATCACGCTACAGAACACTGTGAGCACTGTCAGTTTAATTATGGCCACCCGGTATATATATATATATATATATATATATATATATATATATATATATATATATATATATATATATATATATATATATATATATATATATATATATATGTATACATATATATATATATTATATATATAAATATATATATACACATATATATATGTATATATATATATATATATATATATATATATATATATATATATATATGTATACATATATATATATATTATATATATATATATATGTATACATATATATATATATTATATATATAAATATATATATATACACATATATATATGTATATATATATATATATATATATATATATATATATATATATATATATATATATATACACTCATGGACAAAACAATTAGCGCACCAAGAAGGAGTCGTCAAAATGAAACGAAATTTTGCATACGTAATGACTACTTTGATATAAGTAAATGATAAGAAAATCAAAGAAAAAGAATAATTTATTTCACAGAAAAGGGCAAAAGAACGGAGTAGTTAATACTCCGTTGGACCCCCTCTAGCGCGAATGCACGATCCGATACGATCGGGCGTTGAGTCATACAAGTTCTGTATGATGTCTTGAGACATTTCGTTCCATATTTGCTGTAACTTTGCCTCTAGTTCGTTCAAACTCGTGGGATGCCCAACTCGTCGTCCCAAATGATCCCAGATATGCTCCATTGGAGACAAATCTGGGGATCGGGCAGGCCAAGGAAGGGTAGTAACAGTGCGGAGACAATCTTGTGACACCCTTGCCGTATGAGGCCGAGCATTGTCTTGTTGAAAAATGGCTCCTGGGAGCCGTTGCATGAGTGGCAACACATGTGGTTGCAGGATTTCATGAACATACCGCTGGACTGTCACGGTGCCACGGAACAATACTAGGGGTGACCGTGTATTGTAGGCAATGGCACCCCATACTATCACACCAGCTGTGGGAGCGATGTGTCGCTGTACAGCAAAGGCAGGATTGAAGCATTAACCACGGGATCTCCACACACGAACACGATTGTCATCACTGCCGAGACTGGATTCGCCGCTAAAGACGACCTGGTTCCCTTCCGCTGCAGTCCGGTTTCCTCTTTTGCGGCAAAACTCCAAACAAAGGCGTCTATGGGTGGGCGTCAAGGGCAGCACACGTAATGGGCGCCGCGATACCAACTGTCCTTCAGCCAGGCGCCTTCGTATGGTTCGAGAAGACACAGAGGCCCCTAGTGAAGGTGCTACCTGTGCCTGGATGGCGGCCGATGAAGCAGTTGGCTGCACGTGTGCATTTCTTACGATGTGGCGGTCTTTTCGACGACTGGTCTGTCGAGGGCGTCCTGAGCCTGGTCTTCATGTACATGACATCTCTCGGGTCCACTGGTCCCAACACCTCCTCACAACACAATCAGAGCGGCCTAATTGACGAGCTGCTCGCCTAACTGACCACCCAGCTTCCATCATCCCGACGATTCTCCCCCTCTTAAACTGCGTCAACTGCTTATATTGTCTTTGAACACGGCGTAATGGCATGTCTATCTCAGTTCTTCCTTTGTAAATGATTCAGCACACTCAAACAAGCTTTAGTTACCTGTTTTATACTCCACAGAGTACGATGTTCAACGCCCTCTACCGGCTATACGTAATGCGCAATCAAGCTGCATTTCTAATCATTTGCATATCTCCCCGACATGTACCTTCATTGCAAGTTTCGTTACGATCCCGCAATTATTTCTTGGTGCGCTAATTTTTTTGTCCATGAGTGTATATAATATATATAACCCCCTTAATGAACGATCTTACAAAGGGGGTATGAAATTTCCCGTTCTAAAGAGTGAATCGGAAAAATGGGCCCCGTAAGCTAAAGGTTAAAATTATTTAAGTTATAAAAAACTATCTCTCCTTTAATCTAATTACTAACTAGTAGCATTGAAGTTCCAGTGCTAAGAAAAAATTTACCAGATTCCGTTTACAAACTGGAAATGTCTTTGCCGCTCGATTTGAAAACACAACTAAGAATGGATGAACACAAATACCGCCATGCATTTGGCCCACAAATTTGCTATTGAAGTCGAAATCCGTTATAACGAACTTCAAGGGACCAAAGGTTTTGTTCGCTTTATCCGGTGATTCGCTATATCCGAACCGTTAAGAAAAATGCAAGAGTTCACGAAATGTATAACTCATTACTAGCAATGTGTATTCAACAATGATGTACTAAAGAAATGATGAAATCTATTAAAAAGGATCATTAATGATCTAAATCTACTAAAGTCGATTACAATAAACTGACAGAATACTAATTAAATTAGGTACAACAGGAAAACGGAGGGACCAAAATTTTTGTTCGTTATATCCGCGAGTTCGTTATATACCGGGTTCGCTATAACGGGGTTCGACTGTACTCTGAACTCACTCACCCAAACATTCAACTGTTTCATAGGAATGTAGCATCGCAGTGTGTGGGATCTAAATATTCTTTTATCCAATTGTTTACTGTAATTGAATATCAAATAAGGCTTCTTACCTTGTTCCCACGTGGTTCTTTTTTGCTGCTGGTTATTCTGTACATCAAGTTGCTATCTTATTCTTAAAGAATATTAAAACTGAAGTCACACTAAAACAACACTACGAATGAATATTATTATATTTTCCTTGGTTAGATACTTTACACATTACGGACATTAAAAGATATACAATTTCTAAGCTAACTATTTACAAACATTGAATATTAATTATCGGAAGTTTCTCATCTCTGACTGAGACGTCTATCATGCTTCGCGATCAAAACAGTTCTGCTAGTCGTTACATAAAGTCCCGGATGAGCTGGGAAATTGTCTGGTGATGCTGCTGTTACGTCACCTGATCGCGTTCTTTCGAATTCGGCGACATATTCCCACCTTGAGTATGGAAGATGTCTGAAATACTCAATTTGGTAGCCGATTATGTCCCAGTCTATCAACGGGTTTCACCATCCGGCCGTACTTGGTCTTTTTAAACTGCCGTAACTGAGCAATCGGAGCTTCTTCTGACAGATATTGTCGCAGGTTCAAGTCCTCAACTTGGTTTCCCTGGAGCTCTAAAGGACAAAGACGTTGGTAAGGACGCAAAAGTTCTCCTGTTTTGGTTTTTACTCTTGCAAGTCGGGATTGACCATCCTTCCCTGGGTATAATTTTATCACCTTCGCTAATGGCCAATCAATACGTCTCAGCTGACCATCATCTATGAAGACTAGATCGCCTTCTTTGATCTCGACACTTGTTTTTCGAGTTTTTGTGCATTCTCTTAAATATCCCAGGTATTCACTGCGAAACCGGCGACGAAGATCATCTCTGATTTTCTGTCTGTATGCGTATCTTCTGTGCATTATTGTCTCATCGATACTGTCGAAGTCTGGCACTCCGGTGTCACGAATATCTTTCATGAACATCTCTGGAGTCAAAGCTATTAAATCTGATGAATCTTCTGAGATATATGTTAAGGGTCTGGAGTTGATAATACTTTCTGTATCACAGATAATTGTGTACAATTCCTCTATTTGCAAGCAGGCTTTTCCTATCACCCTTTTCAGTATTGACTTGAGGATTCCTATTAACCTCTCCCAAAATCCTCCATACCAGGGCGCTGATGGTGGGATAAGTTTCCAATGAATTTTCCTTGTGGTTGCGTAATCTTGAATGTTTTCCCAGTTAACTGTGTTCAATTCTTTTTTACTACCTATCATATTTGTGCCATTGTCGGAGTATATGGTGTGCGGCCTACCTCTTCTGGCGATGAATCGCCTTAAAGCTTGCAACAGTCCATCAGTTGAAAGGGTTGTGGTAATCTCCAGGTGAACCGCTCGAAAAACTGCACATGTAAGCAGTACCACCCAGCATTTTTTACCATCCCTTAGAAATAGTGGTCCACACAGATCCACCCCTGTAATGTCGAAAACGTTGGCATCACGAACTCTATCCTCAAGCAGGGGAGAGCTCATTACCTCAATGGGTTTTGCAGAAAATCTCTTACAGCGGGTACAGCTCCGCATAACTTTGCGAATCATCTTCCTGCACTTTAAAATCCAGAATCTTTCTCTCAAGATTGACATTAAAGTCTGCACCCCAGCATGACTTGATTTCTCGTGTTCTTTTCTGATCAGTTTGATGACAAGAGAATGATCAGATGGTAGGAGGATAGGATATCTGAATTCAGGGAAATCTTCTCTTCTCGAAATTTTTGATTCTATTCGGAGAATGCCTAAAGAATCAACAAGAATTTTAAGGGTTTTTAATTTCTTATCTTCTGTCCCTTCAAAAGATTCTTTTTGCACCGTCTTAAAAAGTATCATCTCAGCTTTGTTCATTTCTTCTAACGTTAAATTGCCTAAGTTCTTGTTTACATTACTTGGCTTACAATTAAACGAAAATCTCAAAATCCAGGCTGTGACGCGCACTAATTTGCTATATGAAGATATCTGGTCATAAATTTGTTTAATCGGACTCTCAATATTGGTCACACCGATAACTGTCTTTTTCTTTTCCGAATTTGTTATATTAAAATCTGGAAATGCTTCGGATTTGGGCCATTCACCGGGAGGCTTCTTTAGCCAATCAGGACCTTCCCACCATTTAGATTTGGAGAGAGTTTCAGGACTGCATCCTCGAGAAGGTAAGTCAGCGGGATTCAAGGGTCCAGCTATATGATTCCACATTCCAGGATCGCTCAAAGATCTGATTTCTTTCACCCTGTTATAAACGAAAGTGGCCCAGTTCTCATTTCGTTTGATCCAATAAATCGCGTTTCCTGAGTCTGACCAATAAAACGTTTGGATTTCTTCTAAGGACAAATCATTCTTGACACTGTGCGCTAATCTTGCCCCGATCATACAAGCCAATAATTCAAGTCTTGGGATCGAGGTTGTTTTAATTGGAGCAACTCTAGATCGGGCTTGTATCAATTGACATTCTACCGATTGTTCGGTTTCCCTTCTAAGGAATATACACGTCGCGTATGCAGAACAACTTGCATCACAGAAAACATGCAACGATGTGTTTTCATTTATTTCAGGAAACTTTCGTGGAATTTCTATACCGTCTAAAAGTTTTAATCGGTATGCCCAATCTGCGAATTTCTTGGAGATCGTTTTAGGAAGCTCGGCATCCCAACCAATCTTAAGTTTCCAGCATTCTTGTAACAGTATTTTTGGCATCAATGTTACTGGAGTTAAAAAACCTTGAGGATCGTAGATCTGGTTTGCTGTAGACAAAATTAGCCGTTTATTTATTTGGCCATCGAAAATAACGTTAATATTTTTCAGGTCACAGCTCAATGTATCATTTCTAACGTTCCATTTAAGACCTAACAGAGAAACAACTTTTTCCTTATGTAACTCGTTGCTCTGAGTTTCTGGCATTAGTGAGAAAGGGTTTTCTAAAATGTCTTCTTCCCAATCTTCAGATCTAAGTTTATTGTATACCCAGGCTCGGAGATCGAATTTTCCCGAGAACATAAGTTCCCTTGATTTGTGGACAAAGTCCTTTAATTCATCTAAAGAGTCTACGCTAGTAACACAATTGTCGACATACATCGACTTTCTTAATTTATTAGCCACTCTTTCCAAGTGTTTGGGTGAGTTTGTCATGAGATGTTCTAACGTGGCGGCCAATATAAAAGGACTTGAGCTGACCCCGAAAACTGGACGTCTATGTCTTAACACTTTCAATTTTTCAGGATTGCCCTCTTCCCACCAAAGGAATCGCAGATAGTCTCTATCCTGCGGGTTGATGTTAATTTGGAGAAAAGCCCTGCGTATATCAGCTGTGAGCCCATATTTTCCAAGCCGAAAGCGATTTAAAATACTCGGAATCAATTCTATTAGGTTGGGTCCCTTTTCCAAACAGTCGTTCAAGGAAAGGGAATTTTTGCCCTTCGCAGACGCGTCAAAAACAGGACGAATCTTTGTCGTCGAGGATTCTTTGACTACAGCCCGGTGTGGTAAATAATAGCACTGAGAAAGTTCAATTTCAGTGTCTATTACTTCTTCAATGATATTCTCATTCAACCATTCTCGAAACACGTTTTGGTAGGCTTCAAGATGTCCAGTTTCTTTCAGTTTTTTTACTGTCGATTTTAATCTTACTTCAGCAGCTGATTTGTTATTTAAAATAAAAGTTCGCTCCCGCACCCATGGCAAAGAGATTGTGTAGCGGCCATCAGATTCCCTCTCAACTGTGTTATTAAAATGTGTTTTAGCTTCTGCTTCCAGATCGGCTTTTGTTTGTTTTTCGGAGGGGTCTTTAATACCTATTACATCTAACTCCCATAAGTCAGAAAGCTTTCTTTCTGTTGAAAGTAAAGATAATGCTGATATGGTTTCATTCCTAGTAGGTTCACTTTCAACGGGTGTCTTACCGATCAGCGACCATCCTAGTCTTGTTTCGATTGCGATAACACCACATTCTAACTCTATGATATTCCCAGTTAAGAGTTTTCCACATACGTCAGCCCCTATCAACAAATTGATTTCTTCATTCTCTAATTTATCGTTACAACTGAGGTCAGAAAAGTTTATTCCCCTTTTTTCAGCCTCGCTAATCCACGGACCATTTCTGATCTTAGGGACCTCTGTACAAATTTTATCTTGATCATAGACATCAAAATTGCAACAATAATTTCCGGATAAGTTACTCAGGTGAATTTTGTATTTACAATGTTTTCGAACTTCTTCTAGCCCACCAAATAGGCTATGATGCATCTTTTCGTGACCTGTTGCTACGTAACCCATCTTTTTAATTATATTTGTAGAGAGGTAACTGAATTGTGATCCCGAATCGTACAGAGCTCTAATCAATATCTGTTCATTATTGTTTTTATTAAGCAGACGAACCAATAAAGTCTGCAACACAACGTTTTGTCGACGCGTTTTATTTGATAAAGCATGATCACTACTTGCAGAAATCCCTTTAAAAGAAACATCACCTTTTTCTGCTTGAGTTTCTTTTGTCGTCTCAGGGCACATGACAGCAAAATGTCTTCTAAAACATCTCTTACATTTAACATACGACTTGCAAGATTTTACCCGGTGACCTGGCTTCAAACACGAAAAACAAATTCCCCTTTTAAGCTGGAACTCTCTTTTTTCTTTCATATTTTTATTGCTGAACAATTTGCAATCGTATAAAGGATGTTCATTCTCACAAAACAGGCATCTGTCTTTATTTATTGCTGTTTCATTTAATAGCAACGCAGCGGTTTGCTTTCCCCCCGAAAAAGCCGCAGAGTTGTTGACGCGAAATTGTTTATCTGTGTGAACTAGCGCTTCACTACTAATGGTCAATGACAACATGCGTTCTCTACTAATCACTTCCGCTTTCAAAATCTGAAGTATTTCATCTACTTTCCATTCATCTGATTCGCATTTTTTAGTGATCTCTAAAACTATATCAGAAGGCAACAATTTTATCAATATTGGAGCTAACAGGCTCCCATAATTTTCAGAGTTTATTCCAAGTGCATTTAAACTTCTGATTTGTGTTTCGCACGAATCTAATAATTTTCTTAGAGCTTGTACATCTGAGGATCGTTTTACGGGATGCAGAGTAAGAAGTTTGTTTAAGAGTGAATTAGTTACTAATTGTTTCTTTCCGAACCTTTCCGCAAGGGTATCAACAACCGACTGATAGTTATTGTTTGTAATAGCAAAACCTTCTATTGATCGAGCTGCATCGCCTGTAAGATACGATTTTAGATAACTGAGTCTTTCTACATTAGACAAATCTTGATTTTTATGAATGGCGGACTCGAACTGGTCCCAAAACCTTTGCCAATCACAAAATTCTCCACTGAACTTTTCAATAGTAAGCAGCGGTAATTTAATAAAGGGGGATTCGACTGCTCGTTTTTGAATAAATTTTGTCCCTTCAATATCATCATTTGTCGTAGGAATTGAAATTGAGGGTTTACATTTTGCAACTGCTCTTTTTATTTTTCGTTTCGCTTTTGATATGTTAGTAGTATACTCGTCACATTTCAGAACTTCCTCGTTAATCTCCTCTAATTTTGAGATCGCAGTTTGAATTTCAGTATCTAACTGTATTAATTCCTCTTGTTTCAAAGTTAACTCATCCAAGAGGTCTTCTAAGTGTTCTATACTAACGTTTTCATCTAAAATAGATGTTTCTGTTTTCGTTATTAACTTCGTAGCGAGCGATCTAAGTGTACTCCGTTTTTGTTTGGCTTTATCCATCTTTTTCTTTTTAGTTAATGTTTCTTTAGATTTAAATCTTAAATAACTTCAACTATCATTTATTAAAGCCAATCTTAATAGCAATCAAAAAAATATAACAGCAGTCCTGTCACGGACGCCAATTTTATGTGGGATCTAAATATTCTTTTATCCAATTGTTTACTGTAATTGAATATCAAATAAGGCTTCTTACCTTGTTCCCACGTGGTTCTTTTTTGCTGCTGGTTATTCTGTACATCAAGTTGCTATCTTATTCTTAAAGAATATTAAAACTGAAGTCACACTAAAACAACACTACGAATGAATATTATTATATTTTCCTTGGTTAGATACTTTACACATTACGGACATTAAAAGATATACAATTTCTAAGCTAACTATTTACAAACATTGAATATTAATTATCGGAAGTTTCTCATCTCTGACTGAGACGTCTATCATGCTTCGCGATCAAAACAGTTCTGCTAGTCGTTACATAAAGTCCCGGATGAGCTGGGAAATTGTCTGGTGATGCTGCTGTTACGTCACCTGATCGCGTTCTTTCGAATTCGGCGACACAGTGTACTAACTCCTACTAATTCCTAGAGAAGGGAAACAACTCTAGTGAATACTCGAATGCTGGCGTTATTTCTAATCATTCGTGCGATTGGCCCCGGATCGATTATTTCTCGCATAACTCCTTTTGCACTAAATATTCAAGTCTGAACGAGTATTTGTCGAATGACTCGTTTTCTCTATACTGGAGTTATTGACTGGGGAGATAATTTTTCGCGTGACTAGTATGCCCCGCTCGCGAAGCGATTGGCTGAAAAGATTATTATTTTTCGTATGATTTGTTTTCACTGTACTCGATTGATTAGATTCCGAAAAACTCATTAGCTCTGCATACATCTGGCTGGAACGATCGGATAACTTGCCTGCACTGTATACGAGTGATTGGCAGGAAGGATAATTTTTCTTAGGACTAATTTGCACTATAAACGAGGGAATGGCTGGGAGGATTATATTTCATGGGACTAGTTTGCCCTGTACAAGTAAGATTGGATAAGAGGATTATATTTCGTAGGAATAGTTTGCCATATACAAGAGGGGTTGGATAAGAGGATTATATATTTCGTAGGAATAGTTTGTCCTGTACAAGAGGAATTGGATGAGAGGATTATATGTCGTAGGACTAGTTTGCCCTGTACACGCGGAATTGGATGGAAGTATTGTAGTTCGTAGGACTTGTTTGTCGTACAAGATGGATTGGATGGGAGGATTATACTTCTTAGGAACAGTTTGCCCTGTACATGAAGGACTGGATAGGAGGATTAGATGGGAGGATTATATTTCGCAGGACTAGTTTTCCCTGTACACGAAGGACTGGATGGGAGGATTTTAGTTTGCAGGACTCGTTTGCTCTACATGATGGATTGGATGGGAGGATTATACTTCGTAACACCAGTTTGCCCTGTACACGAGGGACTGGATAGGAGGATTATACTTCGTAAAACTAGTTTTCCCTAAACACGAGGGATTAGATGGGAGGATTATACTTCGTAGGACTAGTTTGCTCTGTACAAGAGTGACTGGCCGGAACGAATATTTTTCAGGCGATTCGTTTACGCTGATGCCAATTTTGTTCCATAATGCATTTACGGAGGAGAGCTGAGATCAGTCAAACATAGCTTAACTTAAAAAACAACTACTTAAGCTTAATTTGAACCTAACTAAAGACTTAAATAGAACAACATTTATTTTCAAAGTAATAATATTTAAGAATGTTTGATTTATTAGTTTATTTTTTTGGAGTTCATTTATATGTAAAATTTATTTCACATTGAAACAAGGCACGCAAAACTAAATATTTTCCCTTTTTATTTTTAAAGGTTTATAATATTTGCTTCAATTTGATTTCAATGTGCCTAATTTAGTATTCATTTTATTTTCGTTATCCTACAATTTTTTAACAATTAATTTAAGGTTAAACAAACCTCTAATTATTTTACCTCACACTTTTCTTAAAATAAAAAAAAACGTGATTTTGATTTTAAAGAAAAAAGAGATAAGATGTTAAAGGGAAATAAAACTATAAACTTAAGAAAGATATTTTCAGAGATTCATACTAAACTTGTGAAGTTCTTATGATAAAAGTTTGTACTAATAGATGGCGCTACTGACCAATAAGACATTCCTGCACGTTATCTTGTTTTAAAGTCAAGAGAGAATAGGGAACATTCACAAGCAAAAACTGTAATCTATAAGAATCACTCAATTATTATTATCACTTGAGTAATAATCACCATTCAATTATTTACACAAATACTGATTCCTATAACAGTCTTAAAGTTACGTCTAATTCAGTTGCTGGCTTGACTGGCTTTGTGGAACTGTGGGTTATTATTTAGTCCTTTTGGATTGATAACAAGTGCAGATAATAATGATGAACTCAATATTTCTATTCCACCTCATATTTATTAAATTTTTAGCAAAGCACACTTTCAACATATACTTATAAAAAAATAATAATAATAATAACATTACTCCACTATATCTTGTAAAAACCAAACCAAAACTTTTTAAAATACCGTTGCCACTCACGAGATAATTTACATATTGCCACTCAGAAAAAAACCAATAATTAAAAAAAAATTTTGTACATGGTATTACGCAAGATTTATTAAAAACACAAATATAATGAAAGAAAATAATTATTCAAATATTTTTAGCATGCTACCTGCCAACCCTCTACAGAACTACTTCAAAAATAGTCAACTTCGTAAATCAAACCTGATGAGGGAAAAATTACTCGTACATTAGCTTTTACGGTATATACCAGTGTTTCCCTACCTTTTTCGAATCGCGACCCCCTTCAATGTTTTCCAAGGATGCCCTTCCCTCCCTGCATATTTTCATTAAAATAAAAAACCTCTTACGACAAAGAAAAACACTAGAATGCATTTCCTGTAATTTGATTCCAACAAAATGTTTAATTTAACAAAAAAGTAGTTTGTAAGAAGTAGAGAACATTAAGAAACATTCACCCCTCAGTCAAAGGTGTGTAAAAGCAAAATCAGAACAAAATAGAACTCAAGAAAAATATTGCAACTACCTTATTGATTCAGAATTATATAGCAATGAAAAAAAAAACTCTTGCCTGCATAAAATCGCTTTGTTCCGTTGGGGAAACTACAACAGAGTAATGAAAGGTTATGGAAATCATACCATATATGTTGCACTCATTTAGTGTCTCTATCGGTGGTCCTTGTTTTGTTATTAATTGACAACACTCTCCAAATAATTAATACTCTCTATTTGAATCTTGATTATTTAGTTATATACATAATTTGTACAGATCAATACATTTATACATTTTGAAAATCATATTAAATTGATTTCTCTCTCTCTCAAAATACAACCTCTCTCGACAACGTCAATCTCTCAACTGCACTCAGACTCAACACTCTCAGCGCTCTCTACAGTCTATAGGGAATATTTTCCATAAAGGTAAACTGATGTTTAAAATTTGTGTTCTGTATGTAGTAAACAACAGCGACTTTCATTTACCTTCAAATAGTAAATGCGGTAGATTTCCAACAAACTGAGTTTGCTCTATGAATGAGACTTTTTCCTTTAAAAAAAATCACTGCCGTACAGTTTCATGGAAAATAAATATTGTCAATTTTTATTCGGTGAAATTCTCTAAAAAGTTATTTTAATTCAATTAAACCACGGCGATCGCCCGGAAAACACTTCGCGACCCCAGGTTGGCAAACGCTGGCCTACGAAGCACGCGTTCAATGTTTAAGTCAGATTTTCTTATTTGAACATGGTTGTGCTTATTCTTTTCCGGAAGTTTCTGGAAGAATTGTTCCCCCAGAGAATCTCGCTATAGAGAAACAAGTTAAAACTGACTGACAAATAGAAAATGAAAACGTGATATCTAACTAAGTTTCTAACACAGTATTGTATTGCATATATGTTGTTGCATATGCCACTTGACCGACAGCAACATCAGATCGAGTCTCGAAGGCTATGCGCGATGAAGGTGCGGCCCCTGTTTTGACTGGCACCACAACGGTTGGAGTTCAACTTCGCCAAAGGACCAGTCTCGTAATTTTGAACCTAGTCAAGTGACGAGACCAGAACACTTGACCTCGCACCTCCAGAGGTGAATTTGAGAACTTGGAGGACATTGCAGCCACGGCAGATGTTACATGCACCAACCGCCATTAGTTTGCACGGCAGTAGATTTGACATCGACGAGCACCGAACCAGTGACTTTCAGATCACTAGCCCACCGATATAGGTGGGAAACCTGTATATAGAGATTATCAGCTGGTGTTGAGTCATATAGTACATAATTTCACCAAGGTAAGCTCAGTTATTGCAATACTTGCACAACTCACAGACAAAAGACCAGCGACACTTTTCAAACAGGGCAAACATTTTAACTTCCTAGACACTAAACTGGCTATCTCTCGAAAATAAAAGCGAAGAATAAACGCATATTTCATTCATAAACACATATTTTCAGTTCCATATCTAGTGTAAATTCGACTATTATCTTGAAGAAATAAAATAGTGCGATCTCTCTAAACAGGTTTTAAAATTACGAACAAAATCTTTTAAATAATGCATTGTATATGGAATGGATTGTACGACTGTCCTCTCTAACATCCATTTCGCCAGTTGTTAAGTGCAAATTGCTAGCAAACCTTATCACGCCAGGATGGAGATATCAGTTCGAGAGTTGTTAGAATTTATCGCCAGTTTTGGAAGTCCGGAATTATACTTTCCATATTTGCCTGATAGCCGATTTCCTACGTATTTATAATAGTAAATAAGCAGTCTTTGGAACAGATAAAGCTCGGAGGTAACAGATTAATTACAACAAACGTTGATATGATGAATGAAGAGCTGGACAAATTTAACGATGATTATTGAAATCCTAAGCGTTATGGACAGTTTGAAATTCTGAGGAAAACTGATGGTAGATGCTTATCGTCTGATAAATTGTTGCAAATGATGCTTGTGAGCAGGATTCGTTCAGCGGAACAGGAAATGTTATTCATGCAAGTATATATATATATTTTACACTTGATATGTATATCCTGAACATACGAGAGAAACATTCCAGTAGGATTATCGAACGTAGCTGATAAAAAATGACTGAAAGGCGATCATCAATCTATCGAAATTCACTATTAGATAAATGGAATGGCAAAGGCATTCGTTATTTATAAATTCACTTTAAAATTTCCTTTCAATGCTCAAGTACAATGAAATTTAACTGGGTTAAACTCTTTTTTTTAAGGTTTGGTTTTAATGACCTTAACCCTTCAGCGGGCGCCCCCGTGTACAAAGTGCAACATTTTCGTAATTTTGATTGGTTTGTTTTTACATGTAAGGTTTCAATGTTCTAAGAAGTTTCTATTTATAGCTGCACCCTTTCTAATGCAGGTCTGATTTTCTGACAATTGTATTTCTTTCCATTCATTGTTAATTGGGATTTAACTGTGGTAAACCAGCGATTATACTGGATTACAATACGACAAAAGCAGGAGTTGATGTAGTCGATAAAATGTACTATTACACGGTATCCCGCATATCCCGAAGATGTCGACAACCTCATTGTTTTTTAGGTTTTTGGACATAATAGGCATCCATTCGCAAGTTGTCCCTAGATCCAATAAAACGGACAGTTTTGAAATAAGACGATTGTATCTGCATTCTTTGGCCTAAATATATCTCAATATTATCCTCATTTTATACCTTGTCATAAAACACAGAATTATTGTTTTCAATTTGAAAAAAAAAGTTTATTACAAAAGGAATAATCAAGGTTGAAAGATACGTTGCACTTTGTGCCATGCGCGCCTGCTCGTGTTCCAAATATTGGTGCGTCCGCTGAAGGGTTAATAGTGGCGTTTTCGTTATAAGACTCCCGATCGAGACTGGACATCTAATGCTGGAAATTTAGCTGGACATCTAATGCTTGTTTTGATGTACAACAGCCGGGCTTGTAATAAAAAAAATGAACTTCCGTTGCATCTGGCGGAAAAGAAGAAATTTTTGACGACTTACAAATCAAAATATCGTCTTGGGGAAAAAAGGTGTCTCTTAATGTCTGCGTGGGAGTTTGTACTTTAAATTTGACATTAAGCATAATTTTCCATTGGTTTTACGTCTGCCGGCTATGTTATGTTGACTTGTAATGCAAAATTTAGAATTTTTTTTATACATTGTCGTTGTTTGATAGGAAACTTAAGAGCAACAATTAATGCAAAAAGTCTCCTTTTTCGTTGTGAAGTTTTTCCGCTGGAAACCCATATATCTCTACAACGATTCTGAGATACTCGAGCTGACAAGACGTTAACAATTAAGAATTCACTAGCTTTTCTACCTAACAAGTGGCATTCGTTACTACTTAGTTAGCACTTGTGAAGAACTCAAAAAAATTCTTCAGTATTACAACTGGTTGTGGCTCTTTCAGTGTAATTTTAGACCAATTATCCTTCAAGAAATAAAAAAAATACATGCATAGCATTGTTCATGACTTAACCCTTCAGCGGACGCGCCGAATTTTGGAACACCAGCAGGCGCGCGTGGCACAAAGTGAAACGTCTCTTTAAACCTTGATTATTTCTTTTGTAATGAACTTTTTTTTTCCAAATTGAAAATAATAATTCTGCGTTTTATGAGAAGATATAACATGTTGATAATATTGAGATATATTTCTAATTAAAGGCCAAAGAATGCAGATACAATCGCCTTATTTCAAAACTTTCCTTTTTATTGGAAATAAAGACAACTTGCGAATTGATTCCTATTATGCCGAAAAACCCAAAAAACAATGAGATTGTCCATCTTCATGATATGCGGGATACCGTGTAATAGCTGCACATTGGATCGACTACATCAACTCCTGCTTTTGTCGTATCGTAATCCAGTATAATCACTGGTTTACCACGGTTAAATCACGACTAACAATGAATAGAAAGGAATACAAGGGTCAGAAAATCCGACCTACATTAGAAAAGGTGTAGCTATAAATAGAAACTGCTTAGAACATTCAAACCTTACATGTAAAAACAAACCATTCAAAATTACGAAACTTTTGCACTTTGTACACGGGCGCGCTCGCTTAAGGGTTAACAAAGATTATATGTTAATATGTTTTCTTTATGTTATCTGTCGAAAAACATTTATATTCACTGTTCGTATTAAAAAAGTAATGTCAAAAAATCATAAAATGAAGAAGGATCGAAATTTTATGCTTTTAGGCCGTATACCTGAAATACTAGTAAGAACTTACGACATTAGACTTTGCAGGAAGTTCAAATTACTGTTTTTATTGCCTTGCTACATAGCCACTGTCATTCTTTACAGCATTGTTAGCATTTGCCAGAAATACAAGTATTATTTTTTTAGTATCTTTGAGTCACGATAAGAACTCATAAGCATTAAACAAAATAAAAAAATAGTTTCTTACTTTTAATAAGTCCTATAAATTTTTCTGTTATGACTGTAGAAAAGCAACTTCAATCTCTGAATGACATAATTAACAAAAAATTGTACGGGGAAAATATCATCATAACGTAGAATCCTTAAACGAAATAAAAAAATATTTCCTAACTTTTATTAAATCCATAATTTTTTCATTTTTGATTGTAGAAAAACAACTTCAATCGCTGAATGACGTAAGTAACGAAAAGTTTTCCCGCAAATATCTTTACAACGTAAAATTATTAAGCGAAATAAAAAAAAATATTTCCTAACTTTTATTAAATCCATAATTTTTTTGTTTTTGACTGTAGAATGTACTTTAATCACGGAAATACGTAATTACCCAAACGTAGTACGGGCAAATATTTTTACAACATAGAACCATTAAACTATATAAAAAATACTCCCTAACTTTTATTAAATCCATAAATTTTTTATTTTTGATTGCAGAAAAACAGCTTCAATCGCTGAATGACGTAAGTAACGAAAAGTTTTCCCGCAGATATCTTTTCAACGTAGAATTATTAAGCGAAATAAAAAAAGAAAATTTCCTAACTTTTATTAAATCCATAAATTTTTTATTTTGACTGTAGAAGAATAACTTTAATCACGGAAATACGTAATTACCCAAACGTAGTACGGGCAAATATTTTTACAACATAGAACCATAAAGTACATAAAAAAATACTCCTTAACTTTTATTAAATCCATAATTTTTTATTTTTGATTGTAGAAAAACAGCTTCAATCGCTGAATGACGTAAGTAACGAAAAGTTTTCCCGCAAATATATTTACAACATAGAATTATTAAGCGAAATAAAAAAAATATTTCCTAACTTTTATTAAATCCATATATGTTTCATTTTTGACTGTAGAAGAATAACTTTAATCACTAAATTACGTAATTACCCAAACGTAGTACGGGCAAATATTTTTACAACATAGAACCATAAAGTACATAAAAAAATACTCCTTAACTTTTATTAAATCCATAAATTTTTATTTTTTATTGTAGAAAAACAGCTTCAATCGCTGAATGACGTAAGTAACGAAAAGTTTCCCCGCAAATATATTTACAACATAGAATTATTAAGCGAAATAAAAAAAAATATTTCCTAACTTTTATTAAATCCATATATGTTTCATTTTTGACTGTAGAAGAATAACTTTAATCACTAAATTACGTAATTACCCAAACGTAGTATGGGCAAATATCTTTACAACATAGAATTATTAAACTATATAAAAAATACTTCCTAACTTTTATTAAATCCATATTTTTTTTCATTTTTGACTGTAGCAAAACAGTTTCAATCACTGAATGACGTAATTAACGAAAAACTTTCTAGCAAATATCTTTACTACGTAGAATCATTAAGCAAAATAAAAAAATACTTCCTAACTTTTATTATTTCAGGTATGACTATAGAAAAACAACTTCAATCGCTGTGTGACATAATTAACCAAAAGTTGTACCGGCAGATTTTTTTACAAAGTAGAATCATTAAACTAAACATAAAAAAATACTTCCTAACTTTTATTAAATCCACAAATTTTTCATTTTTGACTTTAGAAAAACAGCTTCAATCGCTGAATGGCGTAATTAACGAAAAGTTTTCCAGAAAATATCTTTACAACGTTAGAATCATTAAGTGAAATAAAAAAATACTTCCTAAATTTTATTATTTCAGGTATGACCGTAGAAAAGCAACTTCAATCATTGTATGACATAATTAGCCAAAAGTTGTACTGGAAAATATCTTTACAACGTAGAATCATTAAACTAAACATAAAAAATACTTCCTTTTATTATATCCATAAATTCTTCATTTTGGTCTGTAGAAAAACAACTTCAATCGCTGAATTACGTAATTAACCAAAAATTGTACTGTCAAATATCTTTACGGCGTAGAAATTATCCGAAAAAAAAATCCATGTCACATAAAAAAAGAAGTATGACAATTTTCTTTCGACGTATCAAAAAGGAAATTTTCCATCACCTATTTGTAGATAACAGACAATGATCATTTATTTTCCTGCAGTAAGTGAAAACGGGACAACTAAAACAGATTCGTGAAAAACGGAAACTTGAATTAGGACTTTCTCGAAACTTTGAGGGGTACCAACACGATAGGGATGAATAATGACAATTTCTCTTTTTCAAAATTTCCACAAGTGTGAGGCTGGAAAGCCGCTAGAGGTTGGAAAAATAAAAAAAAAGATGAAAACGATAATGTAAATAAAGATTAAATAATATTAATAATTATGCAAATGAGATAGAAAAGAACAGTCCCGATTTGCGCTTATAAAAAAACCGATTCTCTAAAATTTTCTAAACTGAAAATTTTTGAGAATTATCCATGAACGATTGAAAGATAGAGCAATAGTTTCTATTGAAAAGGTGGTATCTAAAACAATTAATTATATGGATGCAATCAAGTCATTTGCAGCCATAAAGGCTCGTAGAAGGATTTAGTAACTATTTTTATGACATAACAAATAGTAATCATATTTATTTTTTTTTTAAACTTTTTTTAAGTTCTGTAACTTTAAAAAACATTTTTAATATTTTTTTGATAAATAAAACTTTTTAATTAATACATATTTTTTACGAAATGATCGTTATTCTAAAAGTAGACCAGGGATTTCCAACGGGGTCCAGGTGGATCCCTTGGGGGTCGATGGAAGTTTAAAAAGGGTCTATAGTAATCCGGAGGTCTATTGGGGATCGATGAAAAAATTTTCCTGTTTTAAAATTTAATTTAATTTTTTAGGAATATAATTATTAGATAATAATATACGTTTTAATATGTATAAATACAGATTTGCATAGGCCGGAGTGATCCACGCATCTAAAGTCGAATGCCATGAAGCTTTTGTATATGTGTCGAACGAAATTATATTATAATTACCTATAAGTCATTGAAATTGTTTAGTAAAATATATATTTATATTCGTTATGTTAGTTATGCAATAATAAGCAATTTCAGGCCACATATTAAAAAAATTGTATCAATGCATCAAGCACAACCACCACATTAATTTAAATCGAACTTTCGTGCAATTGCAATCTGTGTTTCTGAAATCTTGTTTATATTTCGGAAATTAAAAATGAAAATAGTACAATAATAATAAAACATAAACCTAATGAACCACTTTTTAAAATTTTTTATTCATATTCTTAGTCAAATTTTTATCTTTAAGTGTTTTATGTGCAATTATTAGTATTATAATTATGTTGCATGCTGCATATTATAGAGAAAAATGTTAGGGGGTCGATGAAGAAAATCGTTCTTTTAAAAGGGGTCGATGTAGGAAAAAGGTTGGGAACCCCTGACTTAGAGTCTCTAAAAATTTTGAAAAGGCGCCGTTTTCAAAACTTGCCTCAGGCGCCACGAGGGATTGGCCCACCTCTGGGAATGAGATTAGAAACGTAGCGTACCGTTGCAAAAATTTTAGTGTTTAAATTTTAAAAAAATATTAAACATGTAGAATATATTTCAGGAACATGTTAAATGTAAGTTCAAGCAAATGTTTACTCCATTGTTGTTTATTATTTAGAGACATAAGTTACAAATACTAGAATAAGATATATTAATAAAGCTTCAAAAACAGCCGTGGAATTCAACATTGCATTACACTAGATGACTACAGTGGAAATCGCTCAAAAGAATTTTGTTACATAAATGTGAAACTTGGGATGAATGTTTAGAGCACAAATCGCACCTCAGCAAGAAGAGTGTTACAACTCAAAATAGCCATATTTTCAGGAAGAGCTAAAGAAGATATATCAAGAAATTTCATTTCTTGTTTTATGAATGCCTATGATAATGTTGGGAAACTTACTGTTCGAATCGCTTCAGAAGGCAAAACTATATGCTATTAAAGTTTTTAAAACGTGATTTTGAACTTTAATTACAAGATATAATCCTCTTCTAGTAACCTCATTTTATCAGCATGGACTGAAAAGCTTGAGGGAATACTGTCATATCTCTATGCTAATGCACAATCTATCTAAACTTTTCACAGTACAAAGAAAAAAACTTTGATAACATGAACAGCACGTTAGAAAAAAATACAAATTTATTTTCCAAATAAAAACATTTATTTTCCAAATTAAATTTAATGAACATTTTTATTACAGAAACATTTTAATACAACAACATTAGGCACTGACAAAAATCCTATTTTCATTCTTCGCGCATGAGCAAGTTCCCCCCTCCAAGTTATGGAAGAGAGTAATAAGCGCCATCTAGGAGATTTTGTTGGTACTAGGCTTATAAAGTTATTCGACAATGACAAGCACTTCTTATAGAGCATTGTGGTGCAATCATATCAAAATCGAAATTTTCGGAGATATAACACTCTTCTAGCAAAGGTGTGATATATATGATATGATATTATTAAATAAGGTGCAAATATTACCTGAAGTAAAGGCTCACATTTTCTCATTTTTTTTCCTATTTTGTTTGATAAATTAAACGAAGTTTGTAATTTTAAATATTTTAATAAGTAACCTTTAATAAGAAGCCTAATTTAGAAATCCTGCTCTTTTCAAATTCTTAATGATCGTTCATTTTTCACTAAATGAAATATAAATATAAATTTGTTTTTAAATATGAATTTTGTGCTTCATGAGTTTAAACAAAAACAAGTGCAAAGCTGTGACCAAGACATTTTCTAATAGTTATTTTGCTGAGTAGATACATACCCCAAATCTACAGTCCATCGATTTTTAAAATAGTTTGTCAAAATTTGATTATTTCTTCTTTTTAACATGTTTCTAATTTTTTTAAAAATTGCTACTGCCAAAAATTTTTCATTGGTGGTCGAGAGATTCTTATTTAACCCTTCAGCGGACGCATCAAGTTTTGGAACATCAGCAGGCACACGTGGCACAAAGTGCAACGTCTCTTTCAACCTTGATTATTTCTTTTGTGTAAACTTTTTCTTTTGATATTGAAAATAATGATTCTGAGTTTTATGGCAAGACATAAAATGTTGATAATATTGAGATATATTTATAATTAAAGGCCAAAGAATCCAGATACAATCGCCTTATTTCAAAACTGTCCGGTTTGTTGGATCTAAGGACAACTTGCGAATGGATTCCTATTATGTCCAAAAACCTTAAAAACAATGAGATTGTCCATTTTCGTGATAAGCGGGATACCATGTAATGGCTGCACGTTTGATCTACTACATAAACTCATAATTTTGTCGTATTGCAATCCAGTATAATCGCTGGTATACCACGGTTAAATCTCGACTAGCAATGGATGGAAAGGAATATAGCTATAAATAGAAGCTGCTTAGAACATTCAAACCTTACATGTAAAAACAAACCATTCAAAATTACGAAAAAGTTGCACTTTGTACACGGGCGCGCCCGCTGAAGGGTTAAAAAGCCTCACTGCCTTACAGTTTCACGGAAAATAAATATTGTCAATTTTTATTCGGTGGAATTCTCTAAAAAGTTAGTTTAATTCAATTCAACCACGGCGATCGCCCGGAAAACACTTCACGATCCCCTTTGGAGGTCGCGACCCACAGGTTGGTAACGGCCTACGGAGCACGCGTTTACTGTTTAAGTCAGCCTTTCTAATCTCAACAAGGTTGTGCTTATTGTTTTCCTGTTTCGGCGAGAGTAAAAGGATCAGAAAATGAGACCTGCATTAGAAAGGGTGTAGATATAAATAGAAACTGCTTCAGACCTGCTTCAGACAGATGAAAATCAGACCTGCATTAGATAGGGTGTAGATATAAATAGAAATCACGACTACCATTGAATGGAAAGGAATACTAAGGTCAGAAAATCAGAGCTGCATTAGAAAGGGTGTATATTTATATAAATAGAAACTGCTTCAGATCTATTACAGAAAGACGAAAATCAGACCTGCAGTAGATAGGGTGTAGATATAAATAGAAATCACGACTACCATTTAATGGAAAGGAATACAAAGGTCAGAAAATCAGACCTGCATTAGAAAGGGTGTAGATATAAATAGAAACTGCTTCAGACCTGCTTTAGAAAGACGAAAATCAGACCTGCATTAGATAGGGTGTAGATATAAATAGAAATCACGACTACCATTGAGTGGAAAGGAATAAAAAGGTCAGAAAATCAGACCTGCATTAGAAAGGGTGTATATTTATATAAATAGAAACTGCTTCAGATCTATTTCAGAAAGACGAAAATCAGACCTGCAGTAGATAGGGTGTAGATATAAATAGAAATCACGACTACCATTTAATGGAAAGGAATACAAAGGTCAGAAAATCAGACCTGCATTAGAAAGGGTGTAGATATAAATAGAAACTGCTTCAGGCCTGCTTTAGAAAGACGAAAATCAGACCTGCATTAGATAGGGTGTAGATATAAATAGAAATCACGACTACCATTGAGTGGAAAGGAATAAAAAGGTCAGAAAATCAGACCTGCATTAGAAAGGGTGTAGACATAAATAGAAACTGCTTCAGACCTGCTTCAGAAAGATGAAAATCAGACCTGCATTAGATAGGGTGTAGATATAAATAGAAATCACGACTACCATTGAATGGAAAGGAATACAAGGGTCAGAAAATCAGACCTGCATTAGAAAGGGTGTAGATATAAATAGAAATCACGACTACCATTGAATGGAAAGGAATACAAGGGTCAGAAAATCAGACCTGCATTAGATAGGGTGTAGATATAAATAGAAATCACGACTACCACTGAATGGAAAGGAATACAAGGGTCAGAAAATCAGACCTGCATTAGAAAGGGTGTAGATATAAATAGAAACTGCTTCAGACCTGTTTCAGAAAGATGAAAATCAGACCTTCATTAGATAGGGTGTAGATATAAATGGAAAGGAATACAAAGGTCAGAAAATCAGACCTGCATGAGAAAGAGTGTAGATATAAATAGAAACTGCTTCAGACCTGCTTCAGAAAGATGAAAATTAGACCTGCATTAGATAGGGTGTAGATATACATAGAAATCACGACTACCATTGAATGTAAAGGAATACAAAGGTAAAAAAATCAGACCCACATGAGAATGAGTGTAGATATAAATAGAAACTGCTTCAGACCTGCTTCAGAAAGATGAAAATTAGACCTGCATTAGATAGGGTGTAGATATAAATAGAAATCACGATTACCATTGAATGGAAAGGAATACAAAGGACAGAAAATCAGACATGCATTAGAAAGGGCGTAGCTATAAATAGAAACTGCTTAGAACATTCAAACCTTACATGTAAAAACAAACCCTTCAATATGACGAAAATGTTGCACTTTGCATACCGGCGCTCCCGCTGAAGGGTTAATATTCACACCAGCAACTCTTTTGTCACCGTGCAAACAGAATTTTTCGCTACTGAAGCATAGATCGAGAGCAAAGATTCCCCTTCAAAGCATGCCCATCTTCATTTTTAAACTTGCGCTAGCGATAGAGAGAAAATAAATCACAAAAGATGAATTCTTTAAGCGATTCCGTAAGTGCCTCAGCGGTGATCATTAATAACCTTTTTAGATTAGCTATCATATCTTGTCAAATTATGCTTAATTGAAGGATTTTCCATCCCAGCGTGGGCCAAATCCCTCTTCGGTAGCCTCCTTCCTTCCTTCATCCATAATTCATGTCAGGGTTGCGATATCCCAGATCGTCCCAATCCATTCTGAAAAGAAAACAATTTAAAACGAAGAGCCCCGAGCACTTCGAATGAAGCATTCAGGTTTTTTTTTTCTTTCTTCTGAAGAACGTCTTTAACTTTTGAAACGCTGCATTTACCTGTATCTTACACGAGTTTGTAAATATGAACTCCCTCAAAAAGGGAAAATATATAAACTTTTTCTTCTTCAAAAATGGTGTAATCCGCAAAATCAAACATTTATTTTTCTTTAATACAGTGGTTGAAGTTTTAGTCGAGTGTTAACCACTCTTAATTAGCCAGGTACCATACACAATTAGCCAGGTTTTTTACATACAGACTTTTTAGTAAAACATTTTAAATATAGTAATTGCCGTATGTTTTGGATCATAACACGCACAGGACGGTGAGACGCACCTCAAATTTACGGGAGGAATTTCAGAACTGAATACTTTGCATTTTGTTAGGAATATAAAAATATTTTCAATTTCTTACTTAATAAAAATAAAAAATATATACAATTAATATTATATATATATATATATATATATATATTCTAAATTCTAAAAATATATATAATTTAGATGTATATAAATTCAAATATTTAATCTTTAAAAATTCACCAAAAATCAGAAAATGGAGGTAAAGATTCGAAAAAGATATCATTTTAAAGGAATTTTTATGATCTTTCTCATGATATAAATTTTATAAACCTCAAATTATTATTTTAAATGCAAACTTAAAAAAATTTTACAAAAACAGCTTAAAAATTTAATTAAAAAAAGTCTATGAAGAATTTTTCAAAGATCTTTCTTAGTGCACCCCTGTACTATAAGAAGAATCGTCGTGCAAAATTTCAGCCCTTTAGATCCAGTGGTTTCGTTTGTGCGTTGTATGTCAGTGAGTCAGTCAGTTACGGAACTGCTTTATATATATAGATTAAAAATTTATAATTGAAAATTTCGATATTGAGGATCCCTTGTTCCCTTAACCTTTTCCTTACAGGGTGGGATAGCATGTATCCCAAGAATACTGGCCCAAGAATGAATACACAAGCAAACAAACACACACACACACACACATATATATATATATATATATATATATATATATATATATATATATATATCGCCATCATATTTGGCACGACAGCCTGGGTGGGCCAGGGCCTTCAGTTAAAAATTCATCCAGGACAGCCTATTTATTTCTAGATCTGGTCTGCGAGTTCCTCACTCCAATCATTCTAAAATCTGATTCAACAGAGACGGGCCACATATATATATATATATATATATATATATATATATATATATATATATATATATATATATATATATATACATACATATATATATATATATACATACATACATACATACATACATATATATATGTAGGTATGTATGAGGAGGATATATATGTATGTATGTATGTATGTAGAGGATATTGGGAAAATGGGCACCGTATGCCAAAGGTTAATATCAATAATGTATAGAAATGAAGTTTTAAACATTATTTTTTTTTTAAACTTAAACGGGGTAGATGACCCAAACGGTCTACTTTCGTGTATCTACATTCTAACAAAAAATCCATTTAGCTAGTATTTCCAAACAAACGAATCGCTAGCTAAATATTTCCTTTGCAATTGTGGGCGGCTATCTGAAAATTTTAAATTAAAGTTCAGTCCTGGCGGAATATTGGAGACCTAATCGAAATTCGTCCAATAAAATCAATGTTCAATATTAACTACATTTCGCCGATCATTTATTGACAGGGCATTGTAGATTGTACCTTTTCCAAACATTTTCGGATATGCAATGGGTACACAAGTTATATATTATACTAGCTGAATACCCGTGCTTCGCTACGGTTTACATTCTAATTAAATACAACGGTCAATGTATGCAATTAATACTAAAAAAAATTATATTTATAAAAAAATTCGTGACTGATATTTTTATAGACAAAATAATGTAGAAGAAATCATTCAAATTAAATACAACGGCCAAAGTATGCAATTAATTTGTATGTTTAATACCCATAAAACATACTATTTTGAATTAAATTCTTAAAAAACTTCCTTCTCAATTAGTCTAGTAGTTAAATTTGATCTTTTATCATATTTAAATATTTTTTTCGTCAATTAATTTCGTTGCTATGCACGTGAAGCAAAATTATTTTAAAGTATCACAACAAGAAAAAAAACCACGTTATTTAATAAATTATATTCTAAAAGTGTATCTTTAAAAATTCACCAAAAATCAGAAAACAGAGGTAAAGATTCGAAAAAGATTTCATTTTCAAGGAACTTTTATGATCTTTCTCGTGCTATAAATTTTATAACCCTAAGATTATTATTTTAAATGCAAACTTAAAAAAAACGTTACAAAAACAGCTTAAAAATTTAATTTAAAAAAATCTTAGAAGAATTTTTCAAAAATCTTTCTTAGTGCACCCCTACACTATAAGAAGAATCGCCATGCAAAATGTCAGCCCTTTAGGTCCAGCGGTTTGGTATGTGCATTATCTGTCAGTCAGTTACGGAACTGTTATATACAGGGTGTCCAGCGAAGAAGTCCCTGATTTCAAAATTAAAAATTTCGAAAACAAAGATCTGTAGAAGAATGCAACAAACGGTATATTTATCGTGAAAGCTGTAAGAATTGTATATACTAATTTTCGAAATAGTTACAAAGCTGCTAACAGATGGCGCTGTTAGCAAATTTACTGCAATTTACTGGCGCAGGCATGGATTGGTCCCCATATTCGCCGGACCTGAGTCTTTGTGACTATTTTTTGTGGAGTACATTAAAAGATACTGTCTACAGGACCCATCCCACCACGCTGGACGAGATTCAGTCGGCGATCTGTTGGGCAGCTGAATCGAATTCTGTTGAGACACTACAGGGTGTGATGGCAAATTTTATTGTTCGTTTGCGCCACCTCCGTACAGCGAATGGTGGACATTTTGAAAAGATTGTGATATAGTGATTGCAAAGATTGCTTGCAAAGAGTACGAGTTTATTTATGCATGCTGATACGAGTTGTAGAGCGCCATCTGTTAGCAGGTTTTGTAACTATTTCGAAAATTGGTGTATAAAATTCTTACAGCTTTCACGATAAAAATACCGTTTGTTGCATTCTCCTACAGATCTTTGTTTTCGAGATTTTTAATTTTGAAATCAGGGACTTCTTCGCTGGACACCATGTATATATATATATATATTAACTACTTGAAAAAATATATGTTTTTTTTATACTAATCACTAGTTCACTTCTTATTAATAAGTATGTTATAAACCTCATGACACTAGGATAATTTCACTGTTATACTATTAAAATAGAGCTAATGGTGTACTCTTAACTTATACTGAACATGTTTTTCGAAGTCTGGAAGGTAAATAGAAAATTTTCCAACGAAAGTGCTATAATAATAACTAAATTGTGATAACTAAATACAGATTCCTACATTACACATAATTTTAACTTTCTTTTCTCTTGCAAAAATAAATCATTCGTGTTTGCCAATATTTTTTATGTTGAAAATATTCTTATATGAATCTATTCACAGAGTCACAAGAATAACATAATGATATCTTCAGCAATTATATTACATTATCCCAGCCGTAATCTGTTAACAAACAATTAAATAATTACAACATTTTTGAGGTGGTAGCGTTAGGTAATTGGGTTACTGCAGAAAAAAAACTAATGTCTGGAAGGACTGAAAATGTACATCATAACTTTTTATATTTTTATTTTATACACACAAGGAATTATTTTAGACTGTATTGGTTAAAACTTGTTAGAAATTCTCAGATCAATCGCTAATTCGTAGACTGCTTTTACAGAAAAATTTGTCGTTTTGCTCAAGGGTATAGAGAGTACATATTTTTTAATTTCGCAGATGATGGATTTTGTCTGGTCGTACATATTTTATTTTGTAATTCTCTGTAACTGATATAAACAGAAAATTTTGTCAAAAAAATCACGATAGCTGATTAATGGTTGGGATTAATTATTTTAACTTAAAAAGACACCCATAAAAATTTCATTAAAACTGAATCATGTTTTATTAAAATGCGCGCAACATGTCTGATAAAAAAAATCACAAAATATTTTGTTGAACCTAAAGAAGATACATTTAATTTGCTGTGAGGAATTACTTATGCTTAAAATTGGGTGATGTTTTAAGCAATACTATGCGATATATTGTGTTAGTATTTATTTAGAGAGAAAGCAAAATTTTCTCAAAATAATATACCCATTTGGGTACCGAATTGGTATATTATTTTGAGATAGCCAAAATAATATACCAACTGTGTACAGTATTTTCGGTATCTCAAAATAATATAGCCAATAAATAAATATTCACCCTTTATGGTACTTACGTATTAATATATATTTATGCCCAAAATATATGGGTTAATTATATTGAGAAATATTTTGAGATATTTCTCAATATAATTAACCCATTAAAATATTTTAATGGGTGTTCGATACTGGATTTCTGTTGAATTGTTTATTAAAGTTTTATTCAGAAAGACAATACTAACATTCTTTTGCATGGTAAAAGCATAAATTACAATGAAAATAAAACATCATCAAAATAGTTACCATGCTTTCTGAGTCGAAAATTTTATGTTTGTAGGACTAATAGAAAGCGAGAAATGAACTGACGTCAGAAAATCAGCAAAGTGAGACTCCTTAGGCCAATGATTCCTAGTCGGTGTGCCGCAGCGCTTAGGGGTGCCTTGAGAATTTTTTTTTGGGGGTAAACGAAAAAATATTAGTAAGGTTCACTTAACCCCTTCCTTCTCGCTCCCGTCAAAATTACGGGGTGAGGTTTCGCGCTCTATTTCTCGTGCTCGTGATATTTTCGGGTTGGATTGTTTAAAAGTAATGCACCGAAAAGATTAAAACAATCCATTTCATTTACTTTGAAACATTTTTATTTCTTATTTTACATACCAGATGGCAGCACTAGACTCTTTATAATGTAATTGGGGATGGTATTACCCCTTTTATTATTATTTTTTAACTAGACGTGGCAGATCAAGAAATAAATGGAATCCTCCGGAAAAATAGGTACTTTTATTACCGTTTTCTTGAAAATTATGCGATCGTTAAGGGGTTCCAGTAAACATTAATTTGAATTAATTACTGTCGCGCCCGACAGATTATGACACCAATTGATGCGCTCGTTCCTGAGGATAAATTAGCTACCCTCACGTCCACAACCGTTAGGTTTGATATTAAACATGTAAGGTTTACATAAGATTCGATTCACAATAATCGAACTTTTAGGTGAATAAAGTTAAAGAAGCCGCTTAAGATATGCTAATTGCGGCATACGCGGTTGGCATAAATACTAAGCAGCTAGATGGAAAAAAGAACGAAGTGAGAGGAAGTGAAAGGAGGAGTAGAGCCGACGAAACGAAGTATCGAGACGGAAGGACATAGTGAGTCGAGAGCCTGGTTTGATTATAGTTGAGTTATACAAATTGCCGTTTGAGGCGTTTAGCTAGGTTGCTTCAAACCTACACGAGATCTTGTTAGAAGAAGGTTATTTCATGATCGAAGGCCAAAGTCTACTGAACAGCAGAGCTGATTTGACTTTCAAGTATTGTGAGTATCTCAAACTGTATTTCTTTGCAAAGTGTCTATACTGAAATAATATGCCTTGCATGAATGTTTATATAGCTCGTACTAGTAGTACGCAGCATTTATGTTGAAAAGCAAGCTTATGTGTCAAGTTTAAATAAACATTTTATTAATTTAGAACTGTGTTTTAATCTAATTCATTAGAGTGCCACTTCAAATTATATACACCCAAGTTAGAGTAGAAGTGTATAATTCCCTATCAACATTTGGGCTCTAGGTATCAATCGCAAGCCTTGCATTAATGGTACAAAACTCTCTTTAGTTATTTGCATTGTAGTCCTCTAGAGTAATACCATGATGAATCCCCCACGGTTATTCTCTGAGTACCTCCACCACCAGGTTGAGGGTTGGACTCCCGCTTATCCGAGGACAAGACTGAGATTAGGGTTTTATGTAATGGTACTCTCATAATAAAGAAGCCAACAAATTCGTAGTATGGATGAATAAATATATATATATATATGTGTGTGTGTGTGTGTGTGTGTGTAAGTAATATCCCCATTACATCACGTCCTTAAATTACAACCTGAAAAGGAAAACTAGCTCATATTAACATGGCTGGAGCTAGACTCAGCTTGAAAAGAGTAAAAATTAAATTTGGATGCAGTCGGCCAAACTTCTTAGTACATCGTTTATTAGAGCGAAAATACATCCGATCATTCCAAAAGAACGGCTCGGAAAAAATATCACCATAATTCAACATTAATGAGGGCGAGGTCGCGTGAGGGCGAGGTAGACATGTGACTGTTATTTGTAGGGTCAGCAGATTTAGGGGCTCAGGAAGCTAACCCACTCCTGAATTCGACATGTACTCGTGTAGAAATGCAAAAGCATGCGATTCATGTGGTAGTTCTGTGGCTAAGAGTTTTAAAGTGATAAATTAACATAACTGGGGATTGGATTTAGGAAAGGGAGATAAATGCTAGAATGGAGGGCATAACATTTGAAATATTACATATGTATATGTATATGTATATATATATATATATATATATATATATATATATATATATATATATATATATATATATATATATTTGTCACGCCCCTTCTCCGCGCACCCTTTAAAACACTAATTAATCTAAATGCAGTCATAAAACAGTAGGCCAGTGGATGAACTAATGCTTAAATAACATTTAAACACTTATTAATTAACATTAGTTAATTACCCAATTAACCCAGCTAAATCGCCATTTTCAATCATCTCCCAGCTTCCGACAGACGCACGTCCTATCTCTATAAAAATATCCCCAAAACTGCGTAATTTCTTTTTCTCACGTTATACCACAGTGTGGGTTATCATCTAGAGCCCCTCTCTCGAAAATCCTATGAATTGCGTCAGACAACGCGTGCGACCCTGAACTCTGCTGAGAAAAACAATTTACTTCCTGAATTAGAAAACACACTAGGACTTTAATAGAAAATTACCGTTTTACGCATTTAAAATAATTAAATATAGTTTATGCTTCTATCATCACACACACACACACACACATATATATATATGCATATATATATATATATATATATATATATATATATATATATATATATATATATACATATATATACACTGGTGTGCAAAACTTAAGCAACAGGTGGGTTTTTTGCCATAACTCCACAAGAAATCATTTGAGAGACATGAAATTCAGAAATGAGGGAGACGTCTGTGAAGTTGGCCCCCCGACATTGAGATATCCAAATTTTGAAAACGGCATTCGTTTGAGCGTCGTTTGAGCGTATTTGAGCGCCAAAAATTTTCGTTTGAGCGCCATTTTTAAAAGAGTAATGAGCATTTCATTTTTTGGCGGGAAAAACACCTACCCCCCCCCCCCCCCCCCGACATTGAGATATTTAAATTTTGAAAACGGCATTCGTTTGAGCGTCGTTTGAGCGTGTTTGAGCGCCAAAAATTTTCGTTTGAGCGCTATTTTTAAAAGAGTTATGAGCATTTCATTGTTTGGCGGGAAAATCACCTAGCCCCCCCGACATTGAGATATTCAAATTTTGAAAACGGCATTCGTTTGAGCGTGTTTGAGCGCCAAAAATTTTCGTTTGAGGGTCATTTTTAAAAGATCTATGAGCATTTCATTGTTTGGCGGGAAAAACACCTAGCCCCCCCGACATTAAGATATTCAAATTTTGAAAACGGCATTCGTTTGGGCGTCGTTTGAGCGCCATTTGTAAAAGAGTTATGAGCATTTCATTTTTTACCGGGAAAAACACCTAGCCCCCCCTCCCCGACATTGAGATATTCAGAGAACGGGAAAAAACAGAGAAGCAGGAAATTTCGTGTCGACGAAATGGCGAAAAAAAGGGGGGGGAGAGGAAATTTGGTGTCGGCGAAACGGAAGGGACACCTCCAAAAATAGTCCCATGGATAAGAGATTGAAAGAGGCGCCAAAATGAGGCAGAGTAAAAATACGAAATTATCAAGAAATGACGATAAAATATAATAGTAACTAATAATAGCAAATAGTTTCAAACTAGTTGATATAGTTTAGTCCTCAGACAACAGTGTTTAATGCATTTATGAAATTTTTCAATACATTCAAAAATTCATTGAATCGTTCTTAATATTTTTTATACTTTAAAAAAGATGAACTTGAAAGAAAGTTTTCGTATCTCTGTCCTGTATATATTTACTTACCTTTTTTCTTTTTTCCTATATCTAATATATAAAAATGAATGTTTGTCTCTCTGTAATTGTATAGAAATCCACAGTTTAGGAGCAACGATCGTGAAATTTTACATACAGGCGTCTTTAAAAACAGCCGAGGGTCTGAAGAACTTGAAAAATCGAAATTAATTACCGTTGATTTTTAATTAATAAAAAACCAGCAATTTTGAAACTAAATATAAGCTGTTACACTTTGTGGAATCACCCCTCTGAATATGGCGTCCACATTAGGGTTAGCTGGCAAACAGCGAGCGAAAAGATAAAGATAAATAAAATCAAAAAGTTTCAAGTTATATATTAAATCAGAATAATAAATGAAAATAATAATCTTTCAAGTCAGATTTTATACTCTAAAATAAATCGGATCTAACGGCATAATGACACTATCACACGCGATGGAAAATTCGAATCAACCACAGTAAGTGTCACGAGATCTTTTTTAATCGCTACTGCAACCCCCCTCGCTTATGTCTTTGTGTCTATTGAAGAGTTAAAGACTAAGTTTCTATCCTGCTAACTTATTTCTGACTTAAAACTCCTCTCACTCCATAAATACATGTATATTCACCAACCCATAGCAACTTTCCAGTAATATTAGTCGAATATTTTCCTATTTACTCAATAAAGTAGCATGTCATTGTGGCGAATTCGGTAAAAGCGTTCATTCACTACGCTACATGACGCGGGTTCGAATGCGGATCGTACAAATTTTGCTAACCTGTATTTTCAGCTTTTTTAATGGAGGCTTTTTTATTTCAGCTTTTATTTTATTATTTTTTAAATTATTATTATTATTTTTATTTATTGTTTTTTAAAAATTATTTTTATTTTATTTTATTATTTTTAAAAATTATTATTTTTATTTTATTTTATTTTTCATATTATTCATGCGTATAACATTTCACATGCTTTTTATTCTATGTTATTTATACTGTGTTTAATTTTTAAATTGATTTTGATTAACAAACATTCTTAAAATCCCGGGCAACGCCGGATAAATTATCACCTGTGTAGGTTGATAATTTATAAATTTTAAAACTGTTACCACATGTATATTTACAGATCCACAACTGAGGAACCATATACCTATAACAGAACCATAACCAACAACTTTTGAAAGATGCGACTGTCGATTCACAGGCGTTCAGTAGATGGCTCCACTATTTTAAACTTTTAGTATTCCAACCATAAGACAAAAAAATATATTTTTTTAAAAATCGTAAGGGATATTTTTATAGACAAAATAATGTAGAAGAAAATATTGAAATTAAATCTAATAGGACATACTAAAGAATATAGTACAGTTTGAGGAACATATCTTTTACTGTATTTTAATATTTTTTGGATAATGTCTAATCGTTTGCCGCATTAGCATGAAAAAAAAAACATTTTTTTTGTCTATTTCGTTGTTACGTGACGATAAATTTATTTAAAGTACCAGATAAAGAAATCACATGATCAGCGTTTAATAAATTAAATTGTAAAAATTAATCTTTAAAAATTCACCAAAAATTAGAAAATGGAGGTAAAGATTCGAAAAGAATTTCATTTTAAAGGAATTTTTATGACCTTTTTCGTGATATAAATTTTACAACCCTCAAATTATTATTTTAAATGCAAACTTGAAAAAAGTTACAAAAACAGATTAAAAATTTAATTTAAAAAAAGTCTATGAAAAATCTTTCTTAGTGCATTTCTACATTATAAGAAGAATCGCCATGCAAAATTTCAGTCCTTTAGGTTCAGTGGTTTGGTCTGTACTTTGTACGTCAGTCAGTCAATCAGTCAGTTAGTCACTTACGGAACTGTTTTATATATATAGATTTTTATTACTATCTATATATATCGTAACGTTAACTTCATGCGCACACATTATTTTCCTATGCTTTTTTTATTATCTTTATAATAAGCGTAATTTTCATATGATTTTAAACAACAATCGTTTTCAACTGGCATTCAATTGGCTGTTTACACCCTATTTAAAAGAAGTAGGGTGTAAATTGTAGAGTGGAAAGTTGGTAAAATCAAAATTTTGTGCAATGTATTTAATTTCTCGATTAAAAGTAGTTTTTTTTCTAAAAATTAATTTATTTCGCTTGAAAAGCTAAATATTTTATGCACGCGGTTTATATTATTATTACTATCTTTAGATCGTAACATTAACTTCATGCGCGAGCATTATTTTCTTATGCTTTTTTTATTATTATCTTTATAATAGCTTTATTTTCATATGGTTTTAAACAACTATCGTTTTATTCATATTATGTTGGTTTTTATTAATTAAAAATTAAGGGTAATTAATTTCGATTCCGGAAGTTCTTATCTTTATTTTCATATGCTTTTTCATTTACGAATTATTCAAATGTTGGTTAAAAAAACTTTTGCGTAATTTATACATTTGTGTGTGTTTAATTATTGAAATTAATAAATTTATATTTCCGGAGAGGATGTTTCAGTTTTTAGTGGTACTATGATGAAAGGCTGAATATACCAAAATTCTGAGGAGTTTATTATGGAGAGAAAAGTAATTTAATATGTAGAGGATGTTTATAGGAGTTAAATGTGGAGAGGAGTTGAATGGTTTGCAGCCCTCAATCAAACACTTCATTTTTTAAGAGGCAACGCTGCAGTCATATCATTGTTCTATTGGAAATTTCTGCTGAACCTGTAATTGCAGCTTCTTTTTTTTACCCCAATGATGAAAGGCTAATTCTAGCTGAATTCTGAGGAGTTTATTATAAATTTATATATTTATAGATTTCACAAGTTTTTTTTTTTCTGTTATTTATACTGTGCTTAGTTTTAAATTAATTTTGGTTAACAAACATTAGAGAATTTTACATTTTTACTTTTCAGATTTTAGTATTACAATGATGAAAGGCTGAAATTCTGAGACGTGAATAAAATTTCACACATATTTTTTATGTTATTTATACTGTGTTAATTTTTAAATTGATTTTGGTTAACAACAAACATTCTTAAAATCCCGTGCATCGCCGGGTACTTCAGCTAGTATATACCTAAAACTAAATACCCGTGCTTCACAACGGAATACATTGCTACCACCAATCATGTAATCGGGTTCCATTAATTTAAATTAACTTCAGTAGTAAAGTGTTGTCATTTCTTTTGAGGAGTTAACCCTATAATTTAATGACGATCCAACATTAAATAAGGGTTTTTAGATTTATATTTATTTCTTAATTTTGGGGGCCTTATGGCCCTTCTGGATTTTTTAGCATTCTTAGTACCTAGGCCCTTAGATGAGCCACTATGCAAAATTTCAGCTTCTTAGGTCTTATGGTGCCAGAGATACAGTGATCAGTCAGTCTGTGTTTAATTTTGAGGGTTTAAGTCCCTTTTCACATATTAAAAGTGTAGATTAAAAAAAAAATATTTCTTAAATGTTATTGTTAGGGAGAGCGGAAGTGCATTCACTATACAAATTTTCAACTTCCTAGAACTCATGGTTCGAGAGATACGGTGATCAGTGAGTGAGCGGTATTTGGATTTTATATACAGGGTGTCCGGGCTAAGAGTTTTTTTTATATAGAGAATGAAAAACGCTACCCAAGGACTTTTTAAATCATCAAATTCCAATAAATACATCAAGAAAAATATAGGAGCAGTAAAATTACGGCAAGAATTCTGTCAGCTGTAAATTATTTTCAACTACGTAATGCAATTGCTTGATGCACTTTCATAATTTGAACTTTTACAACTTTCTAACACTGTAACACAATTATTGTAAATATAGTAAAAGCAAAGATTATTTTAATGAGGAAGGATATGTCAAACTGTCTGCCAGACCATAAATGTAGTGCCAGTGACATCTAGTTAACTCTACCTCTTCTAAACACTATATAAACGCCGGTAAGTTTATCGCAATATTCTGTTGAATACATTTCTTTTCTTATATCGACTATTTTTATTTAGCAACTGATTGCACTCACATAGTTATCTTATACAATGTTTGACCAGAAATCTTATGGTATATTTTGGATTTTAAAATTATATTTTTTCCTTCGATACATATAAATATCGAACTATTAGATTTATGAATCTAAACTATACAAATATCAAAATATTAACTTTATTTACCTAAAATATATAAATATAAAAATATTACAATTTAAGATAGAAGATGATTAATGTAAAATAAATTAGCCACTTTTGAACAAAAATGACTGACTATCAGCAGTGCTGAAATGCATCAATTTACAAAATTCCCCATAACCAATTCTGAATATATATATACATAAATAAATTGCTTAAAACACAAAAACAATAATTGTAACCATCTCTACGTTATAAACACATTATGAAAGTGCTATAAGCACATAAATGATTAGAAAAATAAAACTGTGACTGCCGTGACACTCAAAATATGTATGTACAAAAATTAAGTATAAAACTTGATGCACACATGAATACTACAATAAAATATGACTACATTAAAAACCTCAATTTCAGAACTATAATATACAGTAAATAAAATGTTTTGTTTCTCGAATAGAACGGAGCAAAAGATTAACATTTTAATATGATTATTAATAGATACGCACATAAATGATTAGAAAAATAAAACTGTGATTGCTGTGACACTCAAAATATGTATGTACAAAAATTAAGTATAAAACTTGATGCACACTTGAATACTACAATAAAATATGACTGCATTAAGTATCCCAATTTCAGAATTATAATATACAATAAATAAAATGTTTTGTTTCTCGTATAGAACGGAGCAAAAGATTAACATTATAATAAAATTATTAAGAGTTTGCATAAGTTGCATATCATCAATTATCGTAAAAAGTTAAATATGGTAATTACAGTGGCATAACTGGCGCCCGGGGCACGATACCTTTTTGGCGCCTCTCATGGTCTTGGGGACCAAAGGGTCCAATGGTCCAATGGTCCAAGGGTCCAATGGTCAACCCCGGGCGCCCCTCTGCAAGAGGCGCCCGGGGTATGATAGACCCCCTTGCCCCCCTCTCGCTACGCCACTGGGTAATTAAAATATTCCACATTGAAGTCAGGTAATTAAAAACAAAAGGTCCCAATAGTTAGTTGATCGATAAAACGTTTCCAATTTTAAGATTATGTTGATAGAAAATATAGCTCAAACACGCTCAAGCGAATGCCGTTTTCAAAAATCGAATATCTCAATGTTGGGGGGGGGGGCTAGGAGTTTTTGCCCGCTAAAAAATAAAATGCTCATAACTCTTTTACAAATGGCACTCAAACGAAAATTTTTGGCGCTCAAACACGCTCAAACGAATGCCGTTCTCAAAATTTGAATATCTCTTAGGCCCTAGGTACTAAGAAAACAAAAAAATCCAGAAGGGTCATAAGGCCCCCAAAATTTAGAAATAAATATAAATCTAAAAACCCTTATTTAATGTTGGATCGTCATTAAATTATAGGGTTAACTCCTCAAAAGAAATGACACTTTACTACTGAAGTTAATTTAAATTAATGGAAACCGATTACATGATTGGTGGTAGTAATGTATTCCGTTGTGAAGCACGTGTATTTAGTTTTAGGTATATATATAGGAAAAAAGAAAAAAGTAAGTAAATATATATAGGACAGAGATACGAAAACTTTCTTTCAAGTTCATCTTTTTTAAAGTATAAGAAATATTAAGAACGAATCAATGTATTTTTGAATGTATTGAAAAATTTCATAAATGCATTAAACACTGTTGTCTGAGGCCAAAACTATATCAACTAGTTTGAAACAATTTGCTATTATTAGTTACTATTATATTTTATCGTTATTTGTTGATAATTTCGTATTTTTACTCTGCCTCATTTTGGCGCCTCTTTCAATGTCTTATCCATGGGACTATTTTTGGAGGTGTCCCTTCCGTTTCACCGACACCAAATTTCCCCCCCCCCTTTTTTCGCCATTTCCCCGACACGAAATTTCATGCCGCTCTGTTTTTCCCGTTCTCTGAATATCTCAATGTGGAGGGGGGGGGAGGGCTAGGTGTTTTTCCCGCTAAAAAATGAAATGCTCATAACTCTTTTAAAAATGGCGCTGAAACGAAAATTTTTGGCGCTCAAACATGCTCAAACGAATGCCGTTTTCAAAATTTGAATATCTCAATGTCGGGGGGGCTAGGTGTTTTTCCCGCCAAAAAATGAAATGCTCATAACTCTTTTAAAAATGGCACTCAAACGAAAATTTTTGGCGCTCAAACACGCTCAAACACGCGGCGTGAAGCACCAACATCCGACATATATATATATATATATATATATATATATATATATATATATATATATATATATATATATATATATATATATATGACAGGCGTTGGCTTTTGCCTGCTATTAAATATCATTTGCAGTCTTCTTGCTTTACAGTCCATGGCATCGAGGGAAGGCATACACTCAAAAAGTACTCAGCATAGTCTAAACTAAGTAGAGTTTATTCAGTTCAATGTTATATAAACCACCTCTCCAAATCTAAGCATTTCATTATTCGCCATTTCTTTTAGAGCCGCGGCGAAATACACATCTGATAGCATCGACTTCTATTCCGCGCTCTGCCCAAATTCGCGGGCATCTCCGCGCGCCAACTCTCACTGCACATGCGCAGAGCCAGAACCACACATCTTTCAAGGCTAAAATGTAAATGCTTCCTCCTCGACCGCAGAACCCAGAGGCGCGCCAAGATTACATAATAAAAAGGGAACTTCCCTTTCCCAATTCGCTTCTTGAAATGCGAACAATTAGAGGCGAATTACGCCACGAATATTATTTAATTCCCAAGCCCCCTTTAAATTTAGAATAATCATTCTTTTCCCACTAAATCCTTTACAACTTTCCCCCCGTCCCCCTGAAGGCGCGCACACAAGGAGTAGCTAATTCCATGTGGCAACACCTCAGAAGCAAAATCATCAAATCAGCCAACTGGAAAACATGCTGAGTAGGGACGTCTCCCCACACAACAAAGATCCCAATGAACCCCATTATTAAAACCAAATGTCCCCGTTATAACACCTGGATAATCTCTTTCTGAGCTGTGAGACCTGGAACAGTGGTTTTAATAAAATACACAGTTTACAATACTTTAAAAGTTACATTAAAAGATTCTTGAGTGGTACAGTATATTATATTATATCATTGATGACTTGAAACAAAATAGGAAGATATTACAACATTATCTCAAAATATATCACTATAAATATTCAAAATATCACCTTAATTATACCAAAATATCATCTCAATAAGACATCACCTGAAAATAATGTCACTTCAAAATCTCATTTAGGAACCTTTTATTATTATTATTATTATTATTAAATTAAATTATTATTAAATTAATAGCATAAAAATGTTGACCATTAACGTGGACTGTCAGTAGTATTTTACAATTTAAAGTCAATGCTTTAATATTTTCATCAAATTCTTTGAGTGGTAATGTAATCGACAGTCCTGTAAGCTGTCCACTCGCCCTCTATTTTACAACAGTTCCAGTTTACATTGCTACAAATATTGAATTTATTTACACAGATTATGGTAATATGAAAATGGACGTAAAATGAAAAGAACAATTAACTATGAAAAACAAACAGAAACTGCTGTCGATCGTCTTGCTTGGAGGCCTCCTGGAATCAATTGTCCCTGTAAGACTCAAAGACAAAAACATATTAGTGGTTGAAAAAGAATATAAACATTTTATCTTTTTTCCCATGGGAATTTTCTCATTTACCTCTATTTACTGAATATCACAAAAATTTTTACATCAATTCAACTAACTTATTTTTCATTTAGAGCTCTTTTACACCTTAGACTTACATATGAAATACAAACATATGAAATTACACATGAAATTCAAAATACTCTACATATTATTTATACTTCACAATTTTTCCATAACACAAAACTCGGATTCAAATTTATCACAATTCAAAGTTATCAAACATTTTATAATTTACACTTCATTCAACTTAATATTTCACAATGATAGATTCATTATGTAAAACAATTCACTTCTGGTACTGGTGTACCACTCCTTCATCTGTGTACATTCTGTTTAATTCAAGGTGTATGTTTTTGTTTGTGTGTGTTTGTGTAGTTGAGTGAACAAGTGCATAGTTGGGTCAGAGGAGAGCAGGTTCAACAATTTCCCACCGTCTTAACCACAACCGACAACTCTAAACAAAATTCAGAGTGAAAAATTGGTGCGTTTAGTGCACGACACTGAAACTCTAGGTTGGGAAAGGCTCAAAAGAGATCAGTATTCACTCACTGACTCCATAAAAAGGAAAGGATTTAACACCCAGCCAACCAAGAGGAAAAGGGTAATCCGTTCACTCATGAATTCCAATGGGGAAAACATGAGTCAACAGAAACCTGAAGGAAAAGGGAGGACAAAGGAGCGGTCATTCCACAGCCTGTCTTTGGTCATTATTTTGTTTACCTTGGATTAACTCAGCACCTAAAGTGACTGACACGTAGAATTGCTTATATACAAGTGATTAGGTAATTGGGATGACTTCCAAAGCGTGGGTAGTAGTGGAAGATAGTATAGACTTCAAGAAAGAGGGAAATTAAAAAGGTAAAAGAATTAGACTTGTCATAATTGGGCAAATATCCCATACAGTTCAGCTTTAAGACAATTCAAAACATTATAAACTAGTGATAAACATTTCAACATACTCAGATTTTGTAGATTTAGAAAAAGCTCTTTCAACAGTTATTTAAATTTTAACTCATATCATACAATTGTTAAAGTCAAATAAAAATAAATACAAATCATATTATAGCTTTTCCTTAATTTCAGAAATACAATTTAATTTTCATAGTTTTATTATTAACATTCAAAATTCACAATTTCAATTTTATTTGCAATTAGTACAAAACTGTCCTTATTTTCCCCCCTCCCCCCAAGAAATGCTGCAGGAACTGAAATTTATTTTAATTTAAACTCATTTTGTGGATGAAAATGTCTTAATCTTGTTGAATGTACAATGTCGGTGGCTTTTCCAGTATATTGATTTGGTCTGTTAATTTCAAAATTTACATTAGATAGTTGATTTAAAATTGTGTAGGGGCCTGAATAAGGTGGATCTAGTTTTCTTGAATTTGGGTATTTAAATTCTTCGTACATCACTAAGTCACCAATTTTAAAATTTGACTGAACAAAATGTTTATCATATCTTTGTTTATTAATTTTATGGTGTTGAATAGTTCTTTGCACTGCAATTTTCCTAGCTTCCTCAACAGGTGGGTAATTTAATGAAGTTGTATTGGGCAAAGGTGAATCATATGGTAGTATTCCAAATAAAAGGTAGTTTGGGGAAAAACCAGTCACAGAATGGGGTTGATTATTGTATTCAGAAGTTACCTGTTCTAAAATTTTTGTCCAGGGAATTTTTTTCGAAGAAGAATTTACTTTACATCTTAATTTTGCTACTATTGTTTGATTACATCTTTCATTCTTGCCGTTTATCTGAGGTCTATGTGAACTGGTTAATAATTGACGTACATTGTGATGCTTTAAAAATTTCTTAAATCTGGAAGAAGTGAATGCAGCATTTCTGTCACTGAGTATTTGTTTTGGAACCTTAATATTGAAAACTTGTCTCAAGCAGTTTGTGTAAGTTTCACTGGTTACACTCTTTGAGGGGAATGTCCATATGTACCTGGTTGCATGATCAATTACAAGATGAAGATATTTTTTTGTTGAATTGTAATAATTGAAACCCCCAACAGTATCGACTGAAATTAAGTCAAATGGTTCATTCGCCAAAGGCACTTGCTCCATCAGTCCAAATTTTTTCTGAGTTGATTTTTTATTCTATTGACAGGTTTCACAACAACGAACAAAATTTGCTATGTCTACAATTATGTCTTGCCAATAGTAAATTGTGGAAATTAACTTTAACATCTTTTTTACACCTGGGTGACCGAACTTTTCATGAGCTGAATTTATTAACTTTACTCTTAGTGATGGCGGAACTACAATTTTGACTAAGTTTTTCTTTTTTATAGTTAAGACTCCATTATATTTTTTATACTTAATGTTATTTATATTATCATCCCACTGTCCTTTAATTATTTCATCTGTGCTTAGGAAATAACAATATTGATTAACAAAATGACTTACAGGGTTTCTGGATAACATATCAGCCTCATGATTGCATTTTCCCTTAATATACACTATATCATAATCATACATTGATAATTTTAATGACCATCTAAATAGCCTGCCAGTTAAATTCTTTACATTTTTTAGCCATTGTAATGCAGAGTGATCTGAATGTATTGTAAATTTCTGGCCATGTAAATAACAGTGATATTTGCCAATTGAATCAACAATTGACAAGCATTCAAGCTCTGTTATGGCATAATTTTTCTCATGTTTTCTTAATTGTCTGGAATAAAAAGCTATTGGGTGTAATTGTCCATTTGGATGTTTTTGTTTCAAAACTGCAGCTATTGCTTCTTGACTGGCATCAACGTACAAGTGGCATGGATAATTTGGATTATATAAAGTCAAAATTGGTTTTGAAATTAACTCATCTTTTAATTTTTGATATGATATTTGACATTCAGGAGACCAGTTCCATTTTACATCTTTCTTTAATAATTTGTTGAGTGGTAATCTTAACTTTGTATAATCTTGAATGAACTTTTGGTATACATTTATGGAACCTAAAAATCTTTGGAGTTCTTTTACATTTTTGGGTGGTAACAATTTTTTTATTGTCTCAATGTTTGTATTTTGTGGAGAATATTGTCCTTGTGACACCTCATAACCTAAGAAATTTATTTCCTTCTTTGCAAATTGACACTTTGATTTTTTTAGTTTGATATTTTCTTGTTTACAGATTTGAAAAATTTCTTCTAAGTGTTGCATATGTTCATTAAAATTTTGAGAAAAAATTATTATGTCATCAAAGTAATTTAGTGCATATTTTATTTGATACTTGTTTAAAATTTGTCTAATTGCTCGTTGAAAAACACTAGGAGCATTCTTCCAACCAAAGGGGAGCCTGAGCCACTCATATAGTCCAAAATTTGTAGTAAAAGCTAATTTTTCTGTGTCTTTGTCATGTATTGCAATATGCCAATATCCTGAAGTTAAGTCAAGTGTTGTAAAGTATCTTGAATGTGTTAGTTGGTCTAAGATGTCATCTATTCTTGAAATAGGTTCTGAATCAAATTTTGTGATTGAATTTAATTTACGATAATCTATGCATAAACGAGTTTTTCCTTCTCCTCTCTTTTTTACTAAACACACTGGTGATGCAAATGGTGAATGGGATGGTTTAATAAATCCTGCTTTTAACAACTCATTTATTTGTTTTTGTATTTCTAAATTTTCAGTTTGTGAGGAACTGTAGGGTCTAAGAGCTATTGGAAGTTCTGAAGTTAAATGAACTCTTTGAGGTTCTAATTTCATTTTTCCTATATCATATTTATTTTTTGAAACGATATGTTCGAAAGTTTCTAAAATGTTTTCTAATCGGGGCCAGTCCTCGGGTATTTGCTCTGGTGTCACAAAGTCCAAAGCATCACCGGGCTCTTTAAACAGAGTATTGAATGTATCATCGGGGATACCTGATGTCTCTTTTAAATTTTGAACATTACAATCAGTACTTGGTATTTTGTTTGAATTCTCATAATTTACATTTGATTTTCTCATTCTTTGGTTATTGTCAAAATTCAGGGTTTCATAGTCATTTGAAAAAACATTATTCACATTATTTTTCACATAATTTTTGTAATCAGTCCCTTTGTAGTGCTCAGGAGATTGATCATATCTTAAATAGTTTCTCTTAACAAATTTTCTACCTTTATCATACCCTCTATTACTATTCACAGTCCAATGATTAAAATATTTTCTATTTTCATATGCATTTTTGCTTACATTTCTAAAATTACACATATTGTTATTTTTATAACACCTTTTACCATTATACATATTATCACAATAATTTCCAAATTTTTTTCTTTGAACATTCAATGCATATGGATTAACATAATTATTATCATTACACAGTACTATTTCCTTATTAAATTGGTATACTTTTAAGTTTCTTAAATTTATTTCGAGACGAAAAAGTTTCATATGTTCTAAACTTAGTAACACATATGGCAAATCACTTTTTATGACCATCATTTCAATTTCCCTAGTTATTTTACCAATTTTTACAGTTGTTTTTATTAAATTTGTTGCAGTTACTTGACCACCAGTTTGATTTAACACAATATTTTCTAAGTTTAGTTTTTAAAAATATTTAATTACTTTAAATAATGACTGTGAAATCAGTGTAACCGTAGAACCCGTATCTAATAAGCATTGAACATTTTTATCACTCACCCGAGCTGAAATTATAAGTCATCTGTTGTCTCTGTTGTCGTGGCGATCAGTCCTATTCCACTGTTGATGAGACTGTTGGAAGGTTTTCTCGTCGCCTGCCATAATAATTTTCCCGTCTGTCAGGCACATTTTCTCTTCTGTCATATCACCCTTGTCGTGGTCAAAAGCTCTGTGGAGTGCGCTGATCAAAGTCTCGTCTGTATTCTTCATGATTAAATTGTTGGGCGAAAGTTGGCTGAAATCGAAAATCCTCTCTTCTTGCATGTAAATGTTTTTCTTGATTTTGTTTCTGATCGATGTCTGTCGGAGAAATGGGAATTTGTATTCTCTTCGCCTTCTCCAGCCACTCATATTTGTTTTTAATATTTTGCAGAGTTAGTAATGTTCTGATGTGGTGCGGCGAGTCTAATGTCAGTATTTCAACTAATTCTTCATCATTTTCTTCCGAGAGAGCGTCCTATTTCTATTTTTATCTTGTAATAGTCATATATATCACCATCATCTTGTAGTTTTAAGTTACGGAAATCTGTTATGACCTGTTCACGACTTCTTGAAAATATTGTAATTAAATTCTTTCTTATGTCATCATAATTTTCTTTATATAATTCTGTGGAAATTATTAAGTCCTGCACCTCATCGTTCACAAAATTAATTAAGTTCTCTTTCTTCCACTCTGCGTCTAAATTTAGCGCTTGGCATTTTTCATCGAACATGGTTAACCAAGGAAGGATATTCTTTTTCCTTTTGCTGTCGAAAATTGGAATTTTTAATTTCTCTTCATTTATTTTTTTTGCTATGTCTTTTTTGGTCCGTCCGCTGTCCTTCTGAGATTCTTCAGTATTCATTTTTCTTGTGTTTTCTTCTGCGTTATATGTATTTGCAGTGGGTATTGTCCCTTCAGGAGATCCAATTTGTTGCATGAGACTGTCATCAAGTGCTATATTTTTTTGAAGGTCGGTGTCACTTGTTTCTTCTGCCATAGTTATTCAATTTTTTTTTCAACGTAATTTAATTTCTTTATAAGGTCGTAAATATTCTTCGCACCTGTGTGCTATCCAAATGGTTTTTAATTAACCCGTTGTAGATTTCATCACTGCCGGCTACTGACAGGCGTTGGCTTTTGCCTGCTATTAAATATCGTTTGCAGTCTTCTTGTTTTACAGTCGAGGGAAGGCATACACTCAAAAAGTACTCAGCATCGTCTAAACTAAGTAGAGTTTATTCAGTTCAATGTCATATAAACCACCTCTCCAGATCTGCGCATTTCATTATTCGCCATTTCTTTTTTAGAGCCGCGGCGAAATACACATCTGATAGCATCGACTTCTATTCCGCGCTCTGCCCAAATTCGCGGGCATCTCCGCGCGCCAACTCTCCCTGCACATGCGCAGAGCCCGAACCACACATCTTTCAAGGCTAAAATGTAAATGCTTCCTCCTTGACCGCAGAACCCAGAGGCGCGCCAAGATTACATAATAAAAAGGGAACTTCCCTTTCCCAATTCGCGTCTTGAAATGCGAAGAATTAGAGGCGAATTACTCCACGAATATTATTTAATTCCCAAGCCCCCTTTAAATTTAGAATAATCATTCTTTTCCCACTAAATCCTTTACACACACACACACACACACACACACACACACACACACATATATATATATATATATATATATGTAATGAAATAAGATCAGATTACAGAACTATTAGAAAAAGAAATTTATTTCCGAGTGGCTAAACGGACATCTGATCTAGTTGAAAGCCAACACCCGAGTGATTCCCGGGGTTTGAGTATAGAGGTATCTGCGGTTAAAGAATTTGCTGAGCAAAGATGTTTTTTGCAAGCTGCATCAGTTGTGCAGGACGATTGCCTTATTTGGGCATAGAAAAGTAGTCGTACAGTTTCGTGGCTTGCCCAGGAATTGCTGACGCTATGAAAAATATTCCTGGGTTCTTGAAAACAGAATTTGGTAATGCGATCTTAAGCATGGGAAGGGAAGAAAATTTACAGGGGATCAACTTAAATTTATATCTTTCATATCCCCCCATTTTAAAAACGTTGTCTACCCGGGTGGAGGCTCTCATACATAACAGAAAAAAATAAACTACAAAATATTACAATTATACAGAATATAACAGAAGATTACAAAAATATCTGGCAAAGTCCACAATGGTTCCTCCAGATAGCAGGTCCATGCGGTTTCCCTACTATCCTTCATCTTATTTGCTTCGTATGCACTTAACCATAATTACAGTATAAGTTCAAAATATAAGACTGGTATTCAAAATATAAGACGATAACATAAATTCTATGATTACATGACATATTATCTTGATATATTTGATATGAATAAAACACAATATAAATATTTACACTACCTGGAAACTATCTCTTAAACACTGTCCACATATTGTATTATTAGTTCTCACATTATATTATATTAATACGGACATTGTTTGTATCACTATCAAAATTCACTGTATTATATTTTTTAACTTCCTTGAGTACTCTCATATTCATTACAATTCTCTATTCGTGCAAAATTACAATATTATAATTTTTTACATAATTTCATATCAATATCTCTTCTTTTCTTCAAAGTACTGTTACATTAATAAAACAACTTCATTACATCAAATTTCGTTTCAATAGCAATACACATTTAATACCTTTAACATACCTTACTTCTTATACACAAATCACCACTCTCTCAAACAACCGTGTATCCTCATGTTTGCTGAGGAATGGTGACTATGAAGTTAGAAAGGAGGTTAAAGCAAATTCCTCCCGCCACTTCAAAAGAAATTTTTTGTGGATGAATCAATGTAGGTAGATGGATTCAGTTTCTCAACTGTAGTTGCTCTCAAAGAAATAAAAATTTGCCGAATGAAAAAAAAGTTTCGAGTTGTGTGGCCATCACAACCCGACAATTTTTGAAAAAAAAAAATATAGAAAATAAAAACAAAACAAGAACAACTCAACCTGAGGAAAAGAATGCATCATGACATTAAATTAAATATTATAAATTCAAAATTCACCTTAATAATTATAAAATTGATTGTTATATTATTCTGAAAGTGTTACTTCAATTACAGCATAGAATTTAGATACCTGTCAAGTTTTTTAACAATATATAAGATCATAAATTGAACAACTCAAAATAACTTGTTATAACTTCTTAATTAAGTAAATGGGCATCAGCTTCATATTAGGTAATACTCAAAAACATTGTGTGCTTTAACATCGTCACTAGTTTCACTTCAAAATAGTCAAATTCTAAAAGCATTGGTACCTATCATGACATAAATGACAAACCTGGAGGTGAAAAGGGCCATCCTCTGTGATGTCTAACGTGAAAGATTGTCAGTGATCACGAGGGTGCCTTGGTGCAAAGACAGCAAGAGGCTCATCCCTCTATGGGAGGAACTACCCTTGTGCTAAGCAAAAGGGTTCTCCGGTGTCAACAAAAATAATATAACTCACCTCATCAACACACTTGACATAATTAGGGGTAACCTGTGACATGTCACGTTAGCCCTAACATTGACAAAATTTTTCTTTAACTTAAGCACATCAACGTCCTTTTAATAAATATTCTTTTGAAGTAATTCAGATGGTAATTTGTGGAAGGCAAACTAGCATCAAAAGTTCTCTAAATAAATATAATTAACTACGAAATTTAGGTAGGTATCTAAATCCATCAAGTTAGGTTATCTTCATCATGTGTCAACAATGTTCATTACAATATCAGTTATTAACATATCCAAAAATATAAAAAACACCTATAATACGTCAAATGTAATGTAGAACTCCACATCTGTTTCCAGAAATTTTTCTCAAAATAATACTACAACTATACAATTGCTTATGAGATCCACATTAATAAGTACACACAGAAATAGCTCAAAAAGAGAATTTAAACAAGATAGCGCTTTTTTTTTTCTTTTTATTTAAACAACACACAAAGTTTAACCACATAAGTGGAGTCAAAGGGGTGTTTAGGCACCCAACACAAACACAAAGGAAACGGATCTCTGACATTCACATTATGATACTACCATTATTATTATCACTATGATTATTTTCCTTTAAATCAAAAACACATCATAAAATACAAGAGAAAAAGTATTTGTTTTCAAATTTATGGAATCAAAATTTATCACCCTTCAAATTCTTTACAATCTTCCAAACAACTTCCTTCCTTCTCATTATTATTCATGTACTTTTCATAATCATTCAATAATCAACTTAAAAACTCTAACCAATATGTGAATTGAAAGAAACATGTAAAACCTGCTCTATGGCTGTGTTCAAAACTTATAAATCCTTCTCTTAATTGATAAAATATGTAATATTCCTCACACTTTATTCAATATATTCAAACATATCTCTCTTTATACTTTTTTTTTTTCTATTTATTTTTTCTCTATTCTTTCTATTTTGAGAAATTTCTGGAGTGGGCGAACATTTATTAGCAGACGGTTGTGAAAAAATCATCCGTGGCTTATTATGGTACCCTAGCAGCTATTAGAAGGACGCTCCGTTTATATGACAAACTACGCCTTGAATCTCTACTTTTACACCAGAAAATCTCCTATAGTACTTATATTCCTGACTAACCTTCAACATAATAAAATTACGAAGATTCAAAACCATACTTTAATACTTCAATATAATAAAACAAATTCTTAACTCTTATAATTTCTAAAATATTTTATAAAGATGAGAAAAATATTCATGTGGATAATTTAAAACTCAAATGCGAAAAACATTGATTAAAACATGGAAGAGAAACGAAGAAAGAACATACATCATACAAAATGAAAGAAAGCAAATTTAACTTCTACGCGACTTATTTTTACAGAGGCTCTGAGAAATTATATTTATTTATCACTCATTATTGAGGCGAGAAAGGAAAAAGGAAAACATTATAAAATTGAAAAAACAAGTACAATTCCGTAAACACCCGATTCGTCTGAGCGGCGGATGGCTAAAAGATATTTATTGCTGTGTAACATAACCTTCAACTATGTGTATACACGACCGCGCACGCTGGCTCTCGACCCATGTTTATAGTAGGAATGACCTACTTTACTCCGTATTTTACTAGATTTAAAACTGCGTGTGAGAAACAGATACTTAAAAGAACGATCTGCAAAGAACGATCTTGGCTAGTTTAAAAATAATAAAAATAATGTTTAATTTCTGAAGAAAAGTATGATTAAATTTACGTTTGTAATTGATTTCGCTAACCCTTTTTAGCATCAACATATTTCAAAACATTAATTATAATTTCGCATACATAACTTACACACTTTTATAAAAATTCAACTTATAACTTTTATTTATTTAAGGATAATCAATTAATCATAAAAACAGATATGTGAAAGTTATGCAATTTATAGACAATTCGTCTTACCTTTAAGAGTCCCAATTTAAATATTATTTTTTATTATTTATTTTAATAAGATTTTTCTTCGGCATAACATTTAATTTTATGGAAATATGCCACCAATGTTACATAACTTCAAATCCAAACGTTCGTAGGTGAAGGAGTGGGACAAAGTCTGATCCGGAACAAGTTGTTGACGCAGGAGCACACATTTTTCTTCGTGTTGCAGCACAACATTATTTAGTAGCAGCATTTCACGAATGGAGTAATTCAAAACAAGTGAGGCGTTGTGGGACAGGTGAAGAAGCGGAACAATTTTATGCTGTAATAAGTGACACATAGAAAAAGGAGAGCCGCGATACAAAGAGACTTGAGCACTCATATTGAAAAAAGGATGATCCGTTGAGGTGAAAAGTAGGACTCGCATAAATTTCTTGTACCGTAATATTACCATTTGAAGATTCTAAAGAAGCTTTTGAAATTCTGTATGGAATTAAACACTTGAAGCACATGCGTTCATACGTGCACATGAAGCACAGGACGTTCATTGGAGCACATGACGTTGCACAAATATCCTTTCATTTTTTTTAGGATAGACACTAAAATTTTCTTTTATTGGAAGATATATACGTTGCATACGTAAATTTTCTTCGTAACACAATTATAATTACATCTCGAAAATCGTAGGGCACCCCGGACAAAATAACATCCTGCGGGCTATAAATTCTGTATGAAATAAGATCAGATACAGAACTATTAGAAAAAGAAATTTATTTCCGAGTGGCTAAACGGACATCTGATCTAGTTGAAAGCCAACACCCGAGTGATTCCCGGGTTTGAGTATAGAGGTATCTGCGGTTAAAGAATTGCTGACAGCAAAGATGTTTTTTGCAAGCTGCATCAGTTGTGCAGGACGATTGCCTTATTTGGGCATAGAAAAGTAGTCGTACAGTTTCGTGGCTTGCCCAGGAAGTGCTGACGCTATGAAAAACTATTCCTGGGTTCTGAAAACAGAATTTGGTAATGCGATCTTAAGCATGGGAAGGAAGAAAATTTACAGGGGATCAACTTAAATTTTATATCTTTCATATATATATATATATAAATAATATATATATATATAATATATATATATATATATATATATATATATATATATCTATATATATATATATATACTTATATAATATATATATATATATATATAAACTATATATATAAGGCGTCAGCCATGTGAGCTTCCCGCAATGGCTGGGTTTAAATCAATTAAGGCTTGGTCGTTATCGTGTTGTCCCCTCTAGGGAGCACTGCTGACCCACTAAATGGTGCTACATAATTAAGTAGCTAGCAAAACTTCACGGTGGGTAACAAAAAGGAGAATGTCTCACGATAAGTAATTCCGTACAGAGGAGAAAAAAAATATATATAAGTATATTCTAGGGTTTGTAAACTTACATATTTCTATAATTACAAGATAAAAAGAACTTTTTATATACTACGTTTTTAAATTTTCTGTTGAATCATATAAACTTGACTATGCTATGTATTAATAATACTTTTTAAAATTTGTTGATGAATTGTCCCATCAGCTTGAAAGAAAATGATCAAATGCGCAATAAAGAGAGCAATTATAAGAAATTTTCAAACAACAAATTTACTGCAAAATGAATTCAATGCTGCTTAAAGATAGCTAAAAGTATTAAAAGAATGCATTGTCCGTGTTCGAGCTATTCTAAAAGTTTAAACTGTCTAGCTAGTCGGGAAGTTAGTTAAAATCGATTGTAAGATTTGTGCTGGACAAACACACAAACAAGAAAGCGAGTTAATAAAAAAATGGTAAATAAATGAATAAAATCAACATTGGTGTAAGTATTTATTTGAACTAAATTTGACCATGTTCCTGAAATATGTTACCCTTTAATTTAATATCTAAATAACTGAAAATACAAACAAATAAATTCCAACAAGGGTGTACCCAAGTTTCTAATTTTATTCCCAAGGGGTGCCAGCAACACGAAAAGGTTGGGAATCTTTGCCTTAGGTCCTTGAAAAAATTAAAGTTCTGTTGATACGTATGTTTGAAACTGAAAAACTTTTCCTGAACTAGATATTGCTACTAAATGTCCTTTAATTTTTAATAATAATAATAATAATAATTATAATATAATAATAATAATTGTTATAAATATATATACTATGTTAGGGGAAGAGGCATAAACCCAGACTCCATAATTTCAGTTTTAACAATTATTGTTCAATTATATACCACGAGCTTCCGACTGAAAGATATAAGAAAAGATGACTTTACTTTATTCTATAAACTAGTACAAATATATTCTACCAGAAATTTTACTACCAGAAAAAAAGAATAACGGAAGTATGACTAAATTTTATCTTGCAGGATGGATCTAAATATATTCCGCGAGTTTCTCGATATAAAAGAACAAAGACAGAAAGACAGACTGCATTTATTCCTATATCAAAAACTTAAATATATTCCATAAGTTTCACGACTGGAAAAAGTCAAGAATAGACGAAAAATCTTTCATTTCGATGAAAAGAATATGATTGCTGTAACATTTTACGCGATGCTTTACCGTAACATTTCTTATTCAAAATTAGAGTTTGAAGTGAATTCATATAATGCACGTGCGAAATGTTTTCGTGAAAGTAATCATGTTTTGTAACTTAATTTATATATATATATATATATATATATATAAATATATATATATATATATATATATATGTATATATATATATATATATATATATATATATATATATATATATATATATATATATATATATATATATGTATGGGTGTGTGTGTGTGTGTGATAATAATCACAATGGGGAATAAATTGCTGGGTACAACTTATTGGAGAGGCAGTCGGGAGAAGTGTTGATCATACAGATACAGTCACTCGTTCAGTGATGAGAGAAACAAACATGGAGCCAGAGAAGCGGAACACAGATTTCAGATGATATCCAGGAAATCACTTTTATTTAGTTATCAAGCAATAAGGCTGCAGTGGCTACTGGACTTGTCCGGCGTCCATGCCAGGACGGGACGTGAAAACAGCAGTGCTTACATTGCAGAGTTAAGAGAAGAGCCGTCATGACCACCGGACTTCTGGCGTCCGTGCTGGACAGCAGATCTGACAGCAAGGAGAGTTAGGCGGGAAGAGAGAAAAATCTTCTGTTCAGGCAAATATTAAGTGACTGTTTGGTGATATTGCCACCAGAGGGCCTAAATTACTTATTTTTTAATTGGAAGAATATAGTCTCGGGGAGTTCACGTGTCCACGTCGTAGTTCTCCCGGGGATTAATTAATTGCTAGATCACGCGCTGATCTGTGTTTTACAGAAAAGGAAGAATTTGAAAACAGGACTTATTATATACAAGTTTAATGAGGCCTTCGGTTCGGACCAGATATTATGGGGATGTTATTGAGTTCAGATATTTCAAATGCGTGCTTAATGATCTGTAGGGCTAATATAAATTTTAACTTACATCATTTTTCAGGTTACAATTTGAAAAAAGGGGTTGTATTTTATTAAATAGAGAATGTGCTTTAAAAGTAATTTAGGAAGACGCGTTTTCTTGTTTGATATATATAAATGTTTGTATGTTCCAGCCTAACTCTGGATGTCCTGGAGCAATTTCAACCAAACTTGGTACACATATGACTTACAATCTGGGAAAAAATACTATCGGGATAAGGCACCCCTATGGGTGAGGGTAGGAAGGGGGTGAGATGTGAAAATAATCGAAAAAGACTGATATAAGTGTCGAATCCATAGTTTTGGGGGTCGCTGAAATGAATAATGACTCTCCCGAGTGCAATTTTATTCATGCTCTTAGAGATGAAACTAAAAATGTTTTTTATAATCAAGTGTTCAGTTAAATTACAATTTCAGTGAATTTGTAAAAGGTTTTACTTCATAATTTGTATACTGAGCCTATACTTTTAAATACTTGTAAGTAAAACCACTTCAGTTTTAGACTATAGATAGAATTCTTTACTTTGCCTGTTTAATAAAAAATTGGGATAAAGGAATACCCGGGCAAAGCCGGGTAAACAGCTAGTCATTTAGTAAAACACGTCTGAATAATAATAATAATAATAATAAACCTTCAATAAAAACTTAGGTAAATTTAATTGCGAGAAAATTAAATGATTTTCCAAAATACCGATCGTTTTGAACCGAATATTATCATTTGTAATTTAGTATTCAGATTATTAATTTGACATTTTGTAGGCACTGACATCTGCCAGGCATACAGAGCAATCCATCAATACGCAAAATGCAAACAAAGTGTTATTAGCGTCTGTGAGACGCCGCGCGACCAATGCAGGGTTGAAGCCAATTACAAACGGCTACAAACATCTATGCCAACATTAGGACCGAGCCCACAGACTGTGGTACCGAATTACCAGCGTTCTAGCTATTCGGCCATCATTCGGTCACTTATCTTGTCAGACCTAGAGTATTACAGTCTACTCGGTTTCAGTTATGGAAGAATCTATGTGGTTATCTCTTGCCAAATTTTCAGATTGTAAGGACTTGAGATAGCCTAGTGGTAGCGCGATGGGTTATGGTGCTGATCTTGCTCGGACCGAATCCCGAAAAGCGCCATTAAATAGCGCCATCAAATACACTCATGGACAAAAAAATTAGCGCACCAAGAAGGAGTCGTCAAAATGAAACGAAATTTTACATACGTAATGACTACTTTGATATAAGTAAATGATAAGAAAATCAAAGAAAAAGGATAATTTATTTCAGAGAAAAAGGCAAAAGAACGGAGGAGTTAATACTCCGTTCGACCCCCTCTAGCGCGAACGCACGATGCGATACGATCGGGAATTGAGTCATACAAGTTCTGTATGATGTCTTGAGACATTTCGTTCCATATTTGCTGTAACCTTGCCTCTAGTTCGTTCAAACTCGTGGGATGCCCAACTCGTCGTCCCAAATGATCCCAGATATGCGCGATTGGAGACAAATCTGGGGATCGGGCAGGCCAAGGAAGGGTAGTAACAGTGCGGAGACAGTCTTGTGACACCCTTGCCGTATGAGGCCGAGCATTGTCTGGTTGAAAAATGGCTCCTGGGAGCCGTTGCATGAGTGGCAACACATGTGGTTGCAGGATTTCATGAACATACCGCTGGACTGTCATGGTGCCACGGAACAATACTAGAGGTGACCATGTATTGTAGGCAATGGCACCCCATACCATCACACCAGCTGTGGGAGCGATGTGTCGCTGTACAGCAAAGGCAGGATTGAAGCGTTCACCACGGGCTCTCCACACACGAACACGATTGTCATCACTGTCGAGATTGAATCTGGATTCGTCGCTAAAGACGACCTGGTTCCATTCCGCTGCAGTCCAGTTTCCTCGTGCGCGGCAAAACTCCAAACGGAGGCGTCGATGGGTGGACGTCAAGGGCAGCACACGTAATGGGCGCCGCGATACCAACTGTCCTTCAGCCAGGCGCCTTCGTATGGTTCGAGAAGACACAGAGGCCCCTAGTGAAGGTGCTACCTGTGCCTGGATGGCGGCCGATGAAGCAGTTGGCTGTACGCGTGCATTCCTTACGATGTGGCGGTCTTCTCGACGACTGGTCTGTCGAGGGCGTCCTGAGCCTGGTCTTCGTGTACATGACATCTCTCGGGTCCACTGATCCCAACACCTCATCACAACACAATCAGAGCGGCCTAATTGACGGGCTACTCGCCTAGCTGACCACCCAGCTTCCATCATCCCGACGATTCTCCCCCTCTCAAACTGCGACAACTGCTTATATTGTCTTCGAACACGGCGTAATGGCATGTCTATCTCAGGTCTTCCTTTGTAAATGATTCAACACACTCTAACAAGCTTTGGTTACCTGTTTTATACTCCACAGAGTACGATGTTCAACGCCCTCTACCGGCTATAGGTAATGCGCAATCACGCTGCATTTCTAATCATTTGCATATCTCCCCGACATGTACCTTCATTGCAAGTTTCGTTATGATCCCGCAATTATTTCTTGGTGCGCTAATTTTTTTGTCCATGAGTGTACTTCCCTCTCTAGGCCGGATATGGGCACGTTAATTCCGTAGACCGGAAAGTCCCTCTATGAGGTCAGAGAGGGTAGGAGAGGGTACGATCCCCCCATATGTCACCCCTGGGGTCGCTCGGTCAAAACTGAGGTGACACCTGGCTAAATTAGGCTCTGACCCTTGAGGTGCCATTATGTAAACTGGAGCCACACCCCCTCAGCTCGCTAGCGTGTATGGATCTGGTTTGGAATACGATTCCCGCGAAGGGGGCATTAGGAACCACAAGAACAACAACAGATTGAGATATCTGCAGTTAATTACGCAAAAAGTTTTCATAGATTTTTGCATAAATGGCTTCTTTTAAAATCCAAATTTTTTATATAGTGTATATCATTTGGTAAACTTTAATCTTCCAATACCCTAAATTAATTCAGAAATATTTCGCGATCAAAAATATTCTTTATATTCGCGTTTTTTTTTTAAATGAATGCAAAACGAAAAGTACAAAAAAGAATATTTAGAGAAAAGCGGCTCAATTTGAATATAAAACGCAGAATTGGAATATCAAAAGAAATTTTCCTATTATATATTCGCATCACGAAAGAGCATTTTACACTCGAAAAAGCAAAACTGCGCCGTGATTAATTCCTGATATAAAGTAAGTATGGAAATGGAAAACTAAACAAATGGATCCGAGCCACGGACGATTCATTTAAATGTTATATAGTAGTACACACACAAAAATAAATAAATGTTTGATTCCCGTTTCTTTTCCGTTTTGCAAATTGCGTTCCTTGACGCTGAGATAGGATATCCTTTTTGTTCACTTCGCTTCTCCGTTTATTTATTGATATTCTGCTGATCACGTCGCATGAAACAAGCACGCAAATATTTTCGTAGACATATCTGACGATTTAAGGTGAATAGGAGTGTTTTTGAAAAGTAGCTCTTGCTTTTATTTTTTGAGCCTTTTTATTTCTAAAAACGATTTTACTGGATAGTAAAAACGCAATGGCGAGTTCTTTTCCAAAAAGAATTCGATTAAATTTGTTATTGTTATTGCTATTATTATTATAAACTATAATTACCCTTTTTTTGTAGAGATGGAAAGTTATTCGTTTTTGCTCCTATAACTACATAATAACAAATTGCAGACATATTTACAGTTGCAAGAATATGCCAAATTTTAATACTCGTAGGGCAGTAAACTCCTTAAAATAATAATAGTAATAATAATAGTAATATTATTATTCTAAACAGAATTTAATTTTGTTTGCAGCGATGGAAAATTCTTCGTTTTTGCTCCTATGACTATAGAATAACAAGTTCCAGACATATTTACAGTTGCAAGAATATGCCAAATTTTAATATTCGTAGGGTAGAGAACTCCATAAAATAATAATAGTAATAATAAAAGTAATATTATTATTCTAAACAGATTTTTTTTGTTTGTTTGAGAAATGGAAAATTATTATTTTTTGCTCCTATAACTATAGAATAACAAGGTCTAGACATTTACAGTTGCAAGAATATGGAAAATTTTAACACACGTAGGCAATAAACTTCTCAGTATCACTTTGATTTGTTTGTAGAGAAGGAAAGTTCTTATTTTTTGCTCCTGTAACTGCAGAATAACAAGTTCCAGACATATTTACAGTTGAAAGAATATGCCAAATTTTAATACTCGTAGCGCAGTAAACTCCGTAAAATAATAATAGTAGTATTAATATTCGAAACAGAATTTAGTTTTGTTTGCAGAGATGGAAAATTATATGTTTTTGCTCCTATAACTAAAGAATAAGAAGTTCCAGACATATTTACAGTTGCAAGAATATGCCAAATTTTAATACACGTAGGGCAGTAAACTCGGTAAAATAATAACACTAATAATAATAGTAATGTTATCATTATTACTGTTATTATTCTAAGCAAAATTTTGCTTTGTTTGTAGAGAAGGAAAGTTATTATTTTTTGCTCCTGTAACTGCAAGTTCTAGACAAATTTATAGCTCCAAGAATAGCCAAACTATAATACTCGTAGGGCAGTAAACTCTGCAAAATAATAATAGTAATAATAATAGTAATATTGTTATCCTAAACAGAATTTTGCTTTGTTTGCAGACATGGAAAATTATTATTTTTTGCTCCTGTATCTAAACAAGGTCTAAACATATTTACAGTTGCAAGAATATGCCAAATTTTAATAGCACTCGCAGAGAAGTAAACTCCCTAAAATGGATGTACAGCTGTTTCTTTGACGTATAATCCTTTTATCATATAATCCAGGGATTCCCAGCAATTTTGTTTGCGGCACTCTTGGGATTGAGATTAAAAACTCGGGGCATCTTTCTAAGAATTTTAGTTTTTTCAATTTTAAATATATAAATGGTATATATATTTCAGGAACATGCTAAATTTGAGTTCAATTATAGGTCTCACTACAACTGCTGATTTTAATTATTTAATTTAAAGATATAAATAACAAACACTACAATAGTATATATTAATACGGTTTGAAAAATATCCACGGGATTCAGTTTAGTATTACACAAGAGGACTTCATTGGAAATCTCTAATAATAATATTCTTTTATCAATGTGAGATTTGCGATGGCTGCTTAGAGCACAAATGTTTGATATCAAGCGTCACAGTTGTGGGCGTAATGACAGCTAATTCATCCTCAGGAAACAGTCAAATATTTTAGGCGTGAGAGTCATTAATTCAAATTAATATTTATTTTAAGTGCGCCTCACTAATATTTTTTTGTATATTCACCACCCCTCTCCCCCCTCCCCCCCAAAAAAATTCTCGCAGCACTCCTATCCGATCTCACGGCACCCTAAAGTGTCGCACTGGTCGGGAATCACTGATATAATACATATATGATCGACGTGAATTATTAATTTTAATATTCATTGCTGATACTATCCTTAAATGAGGACCTACGCAGAGCAACTGCATATACAGGGTGGTCCAAAATTAATGAGCACATTTCATGTTTGAAAAAAAATTGAGGTACGTACATGTTTATTGTTTTCTTCTGGAGACAATTTAAAACAGTTTTACACAACAAAATTTTAAACATTAAATAATTTCCACATAAGCCCGGTAGATGGCGCGACAACATTTCTCAAGAAAAATTTATTAATTGCGTCAGTCTGTAAATGGCTACCATACAGGAAAAGCAATGTGCGTTTTGTGGTTCCATGTACGCAAATCCTCTGAAACGCATTTTGTTCTTTTTTTTTTAACATGAAATGCGCTGAATAATTTTGGACCACCCTGGGATGGTCCAAAATTGAAAGAAAGAGAACAAAATGAGTTACAACGGATTTGCTTTCATGGAGCCACAAAACGCACATTGCCTTTCTTGTCGCCGTTTGGAGACTGACACAATTATTAAAATTTTCTTGTGAAATGTTGTCGCGCCATCTACCGGATTATGTGGAAATTATTTAATGTTTAAAATTTTGTTGTGTAAAACTGTTTTAAATTGTTTTTCCAAGAAATCAATAAACATGTAAGTACCTCATTTTGTTCTTTTATTTTCAAACATAAAGTGTGCTCAATAATTTTGGACCACCCTGTAGTTTTCAAATTAAATCCTTTAACTCTTTTTTCATACTCAGTGCACATGTTTTCTTTAAAATCAAAAATTTTTCTGCGTCGATTTTTGCCTTTCTTTTTTTTTTAAATATCAGTTCTATCTTACTTAAAACAAACATATTTATTTATTGTGATATTTAGAGATATTTGAGAAAAAAAAGTAGCATGTTTTAATCAATGGGAAGAAACCTGCCGATAATGTGGAATCATTACCATTTCAAAAGACATCCGATAGTTATTATTATTGAATATCTGGATTTTAATACCAAGCTTTAGAATTTCCCTAGATAAATCTTCACTCGGAAATCCCTACCTTGGTAGAGTATAATCGGTTATCTCCACCTTTAATACGACCAGCAAATTTCTTGGATTTCGCGCTGGAGCATAAATTTTGAGAACAAATCACAGGTTTGCTGCGGAATAAATAAATCCTGATTTAATACTCGAAATCTGACGTCCCGAATTTACTGAAAAATAAATAATGGAAACAAAAAAAAAGGTGAAAGGCATTGCTATATTTTCTTTTTTTATTTGCAAGGAATGGAAGTTGCAGTTTTAGGCTATACTTTTGATTCTTTCAAAATTCATCTCTCTTTCTAGTGAATTAGAAAGGATTCAAAGTACAGCAAGATTATAATAGGCAAAATATTTGTAACTTGCTTTAAACGTAATGTTTGTCGCTGCTTGTTTGCATTTCTTTCGATTTCGTGGAACCATATCGTACAATTCTCTCTACTGAAAAAAAAAAAAACCCGTCAAGGACTGTTTATTTATCGCAGCAAATAAGTGGTGGAAAGGTACCAAATTCCGGGAAATCTGACCCGTGTGTATTTTTCATTTCCCGCAGGCGCTTAAGTGATCTTCGATTCCTGATATGGCTCTATTTCGATTTGTTTATATTTTTGGTGTTGGGATAGACAAAAAAGAAAAAAAGAGCGTACTATAAAATCTTCGATATATTGTGCTGTTTAGATTCCTTTTCTTTGTTTAATTTTGATCATACATAATTCTTTCACTTCAACTTTTTTCTTATTTAATTTAACTCGTCATCTTACACTCAATTTTACAGTAGGTCGTTCGCACTTTATGGAAATGATTTTGATAGTTAAGTTTTATGTATAAATGCCGTATCTTATGCGGGGATTTGCTTCTATCTAATAGCCATGGTTCTTGACAATAGCTCTAGCTCGAATTTTCCATCAAAGTAAATTTTTACTTAGTACTGTCATGTCAGTTTTACCTCATTTCTCTTGAACTGTTTTCCAAAGTCCGTTCAGTGTTCTTAGATGCCGTTTTCCTAAGGCTCGAATTAAAAAACCGAAATCGCAAAAGTCTATTGGAGAAGAGTCAGGTAATTTTACAGGTATTTCATTAAATGGGATACATTTTATTCCTGTTTAGGATTCTTTCTTTGCTAAATAAGCGGCAGTTGATTTAGACGTGTGACTAGAGGCTTTGTCCATAAGAGGCTCAACTTTATCAATGTCCTTTCCATATAAGGCTGGAATTTCTTCATCAAAAATTCATTCTAAAATATTCTGCTGATAGTAGAGTGAATTAATTTTGGCTTTACTTGAGACATTTTTTTATTTTTAATTTGCCGTTGTAACAAAATCCTTCTACTATCATGAACTCCTTTGAGAACTTTTCTGTACACTGACGTAGCCATTTCGTACGATCATTCCCGTCAGTTGAGCAATAGAAAATTGATCTTTTTTTATTACAGTAATTTAAATACACCCATGCCCCATCGAGTGTTACCATAAATTTTCATTTTTCAGCAGCTAGGTGTATTTCATATAATTTTCTACAATTTGTTTTTCTTTCAGCAATATGCTTTGTCAAAAGCAGATGAACTTTAGGTTTAAACATCTTTTTTAACTTATGAATATTTACGAATATTTTAACTTTTGAAATATTTATGGATGATTTTACTTACAGTGCCAGAAGACATTTCTAGTTTCGATGCAATGGACCGTTGTGTCTGCGTATGTTCTTTTACGATCAGAGACTTCACCTTTCTTGATATTTACCTGCGTTCGAACAGTTTTAGGATGAGGTTTAGTGGTCATGTTTTCATTTTTACTTTCAGTTAGAAGTTTTTTCCCTTTCAAATTTAATATATTATAAATACCTATTTTTGAATTGCCATAACCGCAATTTTTACACCGCTTTATAATTTGTTCATACGAATATTTCCCCCCGGAAAGTACAGTTACGTAACCTTCGAGCCATCTATCAATTTTAGGAGCCATTTTAAAAATAAATCTTTTATTTTACATTCCAATCAAACCAAAACAATAGCAGACGATTATTCTGAAAATGCTAACTTTTTATCTCAAAATGCAAACGCCAAAAGCAAATTGCAAAATCCTTTCCATGAAATGCTAAGACCTTCTGTAATTTGAACTATTCAGGTAGATTCTGCTTCTTTTAATTTTAGAGTATCTTTGGGGTTTTACCGGATTCGTTCTTATATGGCGGTCAAACAGTCTTGTATAAAGTTTATTCTTTACCCTTTTACTATCGTCTTTCTTCTTTCAGCTCCTTTTTATTCAAAAAAGAAGAGAAGACGCTATGGGGAACCAGTAGCATTTGCATATCCTTTTGTGTGCCAGATGGACAAAAAATGCTAAAGAAAATTCTATCATATGATGCTCCACTCCCATTTCTTAGTATTCAATAGCTTACTGATGCACGTTCCTAAGAAATACAGGAGAAAGTGAATTAAAAAAAATAGTGTATGCAGATGCAGTGTATCGGAAGATGTTTACCATTTCTGTACGGTAGTAAAAATGCAGTAGACCTCCTCAGTTTCCACAACTGCTGATTTTAAATATTTTTGTTGAATTTCCGTTTTGAAATGAACATCGTTCTCTATCGAAATAGCAGTGGATTGCGGTAGCTAAAACGCAGAGATAAAGGTTGGTTTCGTTTGATCGAGTTTTTCAGCTTTATTTAACCGCTCAGCGGGCGCGCCAATTTTTGGAACACCAGCAGGCGCGCATGACACAAAGTGCAACTCCTATATCAACCTTGATTATTCCTTTTGTGATAAACTTTTTTTTCAAATTAAAAATAATAATTCTGCGTTTTATGACAAGATATAAAATGTTTATAATATTGAGATATATTTATAATTAAAGGCCAAAGAATGCAAATACAATCGCCTTATTTCGAAACTGTACGGTTTGTTGGATCTAAGGACAACTTGCGAATGGATTCCTATTATGCCGAAAAACCTAAAAAATAATGAGATTGTCCATCTTCGTGATATGCGGGATACCGTGTAATAGCTGCACATTTGATTGAGTACATCAACTCCTGCTTTTGTCGTATTGTAATCCAGTATAATCGCTGGTTTACCACGGTTAAATCACGACTAACAATGAATGGAAAGGAATACAAGGGTCAGAAAATCAGACCTGGATTAGAAAGGGTGTAGCTATAAATAGAAACTGCTTAGAACATTCAAAACTTACATGTAAAAACAAACCATTCAAAATTACGAAAATGTCGCACTCTATACACGCGCCCGCTGAAGGGTTAAGGCTACTGTGTACTAACCGTATTTGATTCGCCCACCTCACTGTTATCCTATGGAGAAAATGTGTCCAAGGACTGCTGACTTCGACTGAAAGATTTTAACGTAGGATTACGTTCCACCATAATGGTCCTCTGGAAAGGAAAATTTCAGACGCTAAAACCGTCCGTCCGCACTTCGCGAGTTATAATTTTGGCAGCGCGCCGAACCCAGTCTGTTTCACTTGGACAAGCAGTAAACAGTTAACCATTTCAGGGGCAACAACCTCCACCGTTTGCACCGTGCAGAACTTTCTCCCGATTTTTTTTTAACCTAACAATCTTGAAAAAATTTCTAATCAAAGGTAGCAAAATGTTTTTACTTCTTTAAACTGATAGCAGATGGCAGTACTAACGATTTGTCTGTTCATTTAACTGAAATATATTGATTGAAAGTGATAAAAAGGGCTAGATTTAGGCGATTGCAATGTGAAAACGGTGCCCCTCAAAGCGTTAAACAAAATAGTACGAAAATGCGTCAAAATTTTTACATGCATATAAATTCTTTTGCCGCAAACTACATTTCATTTGACCTGCTCGCATTTTTGTTATTAATGTTTAGAATAATGAAAATCTTTCTCGAACACTCTGTAAATTTGCTCGATATTGCATCTATTGTATCTTTCCTGATTTAAAGCATTGTATTTTATTTCGCTCTTACCATTTAAAGAAAGTTCGAAGAATATAAGGGGCACTTTGGAATTAAATACATATGGTACAGAATCAGGTTGACTCATAATATAAGAGAAAACACATTTCCTACTGTATTTGTAATATTTCTAACATTTTAATATTCATTGCATGCATGAAGAAAAGTTAATAAAAAAAAGGGTAGAGCAAATGAGCTGAAATATTATTAAAGACTGAAAAGATATTTTAATGTTAGTTTTAAGAAAACATGTACATTAAAATTACGTTTAACACGTGGTATTTTGTAGTAATGTAGAAATTTTGAATTAAATGTATATATATATTTTTCTTTTTCGGAAATATGCGCCTTAGTTCTTGATATTTATAGACAAGAATGTCAGTCTGCAACTCTTGAAAGAATGGAAGGAAACATTTAATGTGTTATTTGCTATTTTTCCTTTAATGGATATAGCGAGATTGATTTTGACTACCTGCCATAATCTGTCTATGTGCAAAAAAAGATAAAAGGGCAGTATAGAATTTTTTTCTGAAAAATCTTTTTATCTTCTTGAAAACACCAAAAAAAGTTCATTTCAGAAATTTCAAATCTGAGATCATTTTAAATTCAAGGGAAGTAGCACTTTTCCTTTATGTACATTTTATTAAAATTTATATTTTATGTTGCCATTTTAATCTTAATCTTAATATTTCTCTTGGTCTTTTACTGAAAATGTCTAATATGGGGGTCACGAAGCAGCTGCACAAAGACTATATTAAAGCAGTGCACTGAAAAATTAGGGTTGTTTTAGAGAATTTTAGAGCATTTATTTAGTATAAGGCTTCTATTTCTGTAACATGGAGAGCATTTTACGGGTGGTATTTTGTCGAGCATGCGTGTTGAATGTGCAACCGACATTATAGCTGATTCAAAATTTGTATAATGGTATTACCAAAAATCACAGCTGTTTTTACCATCCTTTTCTCTTATCACCCTTTCTACCACTGTTGCTAGTTATGTCTGTCTTATTTTCTGTGCATTCATTCTACTCTTGACGAGTGTTTGGCGAGTATTGTTCTCTCCGGATTCTGCCAGAAAACTCCAACGAAACCTTTTTTAATATCATCATTCATAACATTGAATCCTTTTATCACTTTTTTATATCTTCGATTTAGTCTTCTTTGCATATCATTACCCTTTTATATATTATTGTTTGCATCATCTTTATATATGAATTCTGTATACAAATCATATTTTTACCAGTTTTTATTAACTTGCTTTCTTGTTTGTTTGTCCCTTACAAATCTTGCAATCAATTTTTAACTAACTTCCCGACTATCTTGACATTTGAAACTTTTAGAATAGCTCAGAACACGATGACAATGCATTTTTTAAATACTTTTAGCCATATTTAAGCAGAATTAAATTAATTTTCAGTTATTTTCAGTTAATTTTGTTTTGTAGACTGGTGCAGCCATCTATCGACCGGGACGGGAACGAAAAGTTAAACGCAAGTTAACTTCCAAATAACTTCACTTTCTTTCAAGTCGATGGGATAATTCATCAAAAAATTTTTTAAAAAGTATTTATTAATACATATAATTGTCAAGTTTATATGATTCAACAGAAAATTTAAAAGCATGGTATATAAAAAGTTCTTTTTATCTTGTAATTATTATCATCTTTACAATGGATATGGTTTTAAAATGCTGACTTGTATAATGTCCTTCGGGTTTTGCCACGTGTTTGGCACAGCATGTCCTCTCTGGATCTTGCGCCATTAAACCCCAACCAACCGACCAAAACACACAGCGGGATCCAACATAGCAGGGAGGCCCTTCTGGGTTACTTCCCGCCGGTGAAAGTACAATGTCATTGAGATAGGGACGCGCAATGAAGTTCTTTCGTCTTCATATCAACGTGCATCACCATTCAGTGGGAACCTTGCTTTGCAAACAGATGAGTTGTACAGCTAAAAACCATTGCCTAACGTGGAAAACGAGGTGTTTTATAATATATCTTGTTAGACATCAGAATTTAAAGACCCAGGCATGGTTGAAACCATGGGGACCCGTCAAAAGCAGATTGGTTGGTGGGATGGCTTAGGTTGCTAGGTCCTCTTTTGCAACACGGAAGATAAACTCATCATAATGTACAGCTTAAAGTTTGTTCAGAGACGCTTCAAATTAGCATGTATATCGTAGAATTTGAATTCGCAGACTCTGTTTTGAAGACTATCGTCTTAGCCATTTGCCATCGTCCGGCCTATCGAAATCAAAAAGAACAGCTACGGACCATTATGTATTCTCTTCTGAATTCCGATGAAGGGGCAAGGCACTCCTACAAATAAAATTTGCCAGGGAGTCGTGAGGTTCAGATTCGTTCATTCAGGATGCCAGATCATATACTCACCCTCCCATGAGATCTTCTGATGATATTAAGTCCAACCTGATGTTGTTTTCTCCATTGCTGATGAAGTCAGAAACTGGATAAAGTTATGAATTGTACCGATCAGCTGGACGAATATGACATAAAATATCAAGCCATGGAGTTGAGGTATGAGAGGAATGATCCTACATGATAGAAATCAAACTAACCACGTTTTAACTGTGACAACCATGTATCACTGCAATATTATGACCTACCTACTTTTTATCGCTGTGAAGAAAAAGTTAAAATTAGTGTTAATAAATAATTTTATTGATTCTTTTCAACAACACTCCAGAATCTTTAAAGAAAATAAAAATATACTCATTAACATCCTTATGTTTTGGTTGCTTTGTTCGCTTGGAACGCTAGGGTCACGATTTGAAACATGACGGCCGAATTGACCGGGACGTTAAAGTTTATAACCAGTTTTCAATGCTGCCATATTGTAGCATCCAAATCGCTTTTTAATAAGTTGACTCCGTTTGTCAAGACAAAAGACATTTGCGATAGATGGTGAGGATGATCTATGATTGCCTTTGAAAACACACCTCAAAGATTCTCAAAGTCAATTTCTAAAGGATTACCATGTTGATGGATGGATATTTCGATTTCCAAATAACGTAGCTATCGTTAGATCGGGGAACGGTTTAGTCGCTCAGATATGTGCACAAAAATCTCTCTGACTGAAAGACTGAACTTGTGGCCTATACAATTATGCGATATTGGTATGAGCTCAATTCTTTATGAGGAGGAGTGTATTCCCTTATCATACAGGCAAAGAAAACAGACTTTATTAATGCGTTAATGAGATTTTAATTAATTTATGCAGAGTTTTTTACATTATACGATATTCCTCCTGACCTTCAATATGAGCTGATTGCCGACATGGTTTATTTAGTTTTTAATTCATTTATGCTGAGTTTTTTACATTATATGCTATTCCTCCTTACCTTCAATATGAGCTGATTGCCAACATGGTTTATTTAGTTTTTAATTCATTTATGCTGAGTTTTTTATATTATATGCTATTCCTCCTGACCTTCAATATGAGCTGATTGCCGACATGGTTTATTTAGCTGTTCTGGAGCGAAGTATGATTGGTCGGAAGTAGATTCTCTAGTATCCTGTAAGATACGTTCAGTAACATTTTGCAAACCGATACAAAGCACCTAGAAATATATTTTGCGGCTATATCTCTCTATTTTCCGATTGCACTTAGATTATTCTTGAATCTCCCAATACACCCTCATTTCAGTTTGTTGGTATTTCAGAGTTTCTTAGATGAGAAAAGTTCTTAAGCTAGATTTTCCAACGTTCGCATTCCCCCCCCCCCCATTTTTCTTCCATTGGCACTAAATAAATAATGTCTCATTCTCCTTATTTCTCGCTGTCAGTCTAAGTTTACATTTCCTTACATGTTCTGTGAAGTTTATCCTAAGTCGTTCATGTATATATGTATGTTTAGACAAGGAAATTCTTTTGTGTAATGTACTTACAAGATCAAACAATGTTAGGTTTATTCTATTTTTTTTACCCTTCCCGACATCATCTGTGTTCTTTAGCAGTTTCAATTTAAAGCAAGTGCAAAAGAGTACTGTGGAACCACTCTCATTTACATATTCTTTTTATATCAGACTGACAAAGAGAATGGGAGGAATATTCTCTTACTGGGTGTTGCAGTCCTACTTCTGACTTCGTAAAATCTTATTTATGAATTTAAGAAAGATAAACTGAATATTTCTATTAATATATATATATATATATATATATATATATATATATATATATATATATATATATATATATATATATATGTATGTATATACATATATATATCTCTCTCTATATATATACATATATATATATATATGAATAAGAAATTTAAGAGGTTTTAGACAGCATTTCTTCATCAGCGGTGTCAATGCTGTCTAAAAACCAATGGATTGTTTCCGATGAGTATGATCTATACAATAAACACACTCAGACACCGTAAAATCCATAAAAAACAGAAGAATTGATTATTATATATATATATATATATATATATATATATATATATATATATATATATATATATATATATGTATGTATATACATATATATATATCTATATATCTATATATAAATATATATATATATATAATATATATATATATATGTATATATATATATATATATGTATATATTATATATATATAGATATAGATATAGATATATAGATATATATATGTATATACATACATACATATATATATATATATATATATATATATATATATATATATATATATATATATATATATATATATATATATATATATATATATATATTTATATATATACTAGCTGAAGTACCCGGCATTCCCCGGGATTTTAACAATATTTGTTAACCAAAATCAACACAGTATAAATAACATAGAAAAAGTATATGTGAAATGTTATACACATCTCAGAATTCAGGAATTTCAGCCTTTCATCAATGAAGCACTAAAATCTGAAAAGTAAAAATGTCAAATTGTCTAATGTTTGCTAACCAAAATTAATTTAAAACTAAACACGTTATAAATAACATAGAAAAAAACATGTGAAATCTTATACACATGAATAAAATGAAAACCCAATAAAAAAAATATATAAAATTATAATAAACTCCTCAGAATTCAGCTAGATTTAGCCTTTTATCATTTGGGCAAAAAAAGAAGCTGAAATTACAGGTTTAGCTGAAATTTCCAATAGAACCATGATATGACTCTAGCGTTGCCTCTTAAAAAATGAAGTGTTTGATTGAGGGCTGCAAACCATTCAACTCCTCTCCACATTAAACTCCTATAAACATCCTCTACATATTAAATTCCTTTTCTCTCCATAATAAACTCCTCAGAATTTTGGTAGATTCAGCCTTTCATCCTAGTACCACTAAAACCTGAAACATCTTCTCCAGAAATATAAATTTATTAATTACAATAATTAAACTCACGCAAATGTATGAATTACATAAGTTTTTTAACCAACATTTGAATAATTCGTAAATGAAAAAGCATATGAAAATAAAGATAATAAGAACTTCCGGAATCGAAATTAATGACCCTTAATTTTTAATTAATAAAAAACCAACATAATATGAACAAAAACGATAGTTGTTTAAAAGCATATGAAAATAAAGCTATTATAAAGATAATAATAAAAAAAGCATATGAAAATAATGCTCGCGTATGAAGTTAACTTTATGATATAAAGATAGTAATAATAATATAAACCGCGTGCATAAAATATTTAGCTTTTCAAGCGAAATAAATTAATTTTTAGAAAAAACTACTTTTAATCGAGAAATTAAATACATTGCACAAAATTTTGATTTTACCAACTTTCTACCCTACAATTTACACCCTACTTCTTTGAAGTTGGGTGTTGAAACATCCTCTTTGAAAAATTTACACCCTACTTCTTTTAAATAGGGTGTAAATATAAAGTTTTAACAGCGAATTGAATGCCAGTTAAAAATTATTGTTGTTTAAAATCATATGAAAATTACGCTATAATAAAGATAAAAAAAGCATAGGAAAATAATGCGTGCGCATGAAGTTAACGTTACGATATAAAGATAGTAATAATAATAATATATATATAAAACAGTTCCGTAACTAACTGACTGACTGACTGATTGACTGACTGACATACAACGTACAGACCAAACGCGGGAAATAAAAGGGCTGAATTTCGCTATGGCGATTTCTTCTTATAGTGCAGAATGCACTAAGAAGATTTTTGAAAAAATCTTAGATTTTTTAAAATTAATTTTGTAGTTGTTTTAATAACTTTTTTTAAGTTTGCATTTAAAATAATAATAATTTGAGGGTTATAAAATTTATATCACGAAAAAGATCATAAAAATTCCTTTAATATGAAATCTTTTTCGAATCTTTACCTCCTTTTTATGATTTTTGGTGAATTTTTAAAGATTAATTTTTAGAATTTAACCTTTTACATGCCAGACTATGATCAAGGAATAAAGTACCATATTTTGCTGCGTAACTTTGGTCGATAACTTACAGGAAGTCGGTCCAACAGGTGTACTCCACTCATTCCTTTATTATATAATTTTATAATGTAAGATTAAGAAAAATCAACTTTTATTTTAGCTGAGACATATCTTTTTGCTCTTCCTAATGGTTCGTGAGTGATAAAATTTGATGTAATAGTTACAACAAAACTATCGTTCCAATGGCACATATAAACTTCTCCATCGCATCGGTAATCAAACTCTCCACGTTGAAATTTCGATATTTATTTTGCTGTTTTAACCTTTTGCTTACGGGGCCCATTTTTCTAATTCCCTCTTTAGAACGGGAAATTTCAAACACCCCCCTTTGTAAGAACGGCCATTAAGAGGGTTATATATATATATATATATATATATATATATATATATATATATATATATATATATATATATATATATATATATATAAAGAGAAAGAGAGAGGGAGAGAGATTCATTCTTGGGCCCGTATTCATGGGATACATGCTATCCCACCCCGTAAGGAAAAGGTTAAGAGAACATTGTCCCGTTCTGGAATCTCGCACTGTGCCGATTGCCTTAAAGACTTTGTTAGATAAATCTGTCAGCAGACTGTACGATGTAAAAAAAGTTATAGAAAAATATTTTGCGTTTCTCTGGATTGTCAATAAAAGATAATAGTTCGGAGACAACTTTTGATCCAAGTGGCAAATTTTCATTTTTCGAACATTTTCCACCGTAGATAGACATAGCATAAGGATAACCATTTACTGAGCAGATCATCCAAACTTTGAAACCAAAGCGAATTGGCTTTCCACGTATGAACACCTTAGCCGAACGATGTCCATAACACGGAACCATGGATTCATCAATACTCATATTTTCATGAAAAAATCCAAATTGACGAAAATTTTTTCCAACCTCTTTATAAAAGGGAGAAATTTTTCCTAATTTATCGCCTGGTTCCAATTTACTATTATCAACAATGTGGAAATACTTTTTTAACATCCGAAATTTATTTCTGGGCATTGTATTGTTAACAATTAAGATATGCAAATCTTCCTGAGAGCTCGAATATGTATTTTCATCAGGTACTGAGTGGTAGCCACTAAACAACAGAAATCCGAGAAACTGCCGAATGTCATTTGCGTCGACGTCTAAAGAGTCTCCTTTTTGTAGGGCATACAGCTTTGTAAGTTCGGCTGAATTTTCTAAGTAATCAGACGGCAGAATGACTGATTGACGGCAGAATCACTGATCACGTGTGATATCACTGCTTTTGTATATCGTTACATGCCAATGTTCCTTTTTTGGAACATTGCATTTTTACGCAGTCTTGAGAAATATTTCTTGTTATTATTTAATTTATTTATTAACTCGTTAAACTTGTCCTTTGCAAGAACGATTGGGGAAATTTTTGGGTGGATTTGAATTTTTAGGAATTTTATAAATTTTTTTTTCTTAGCGTACTGTAAAAATTGTGGAAAAAAAGCTGATTTTTAGAAATGTTTCTACGCTAAAATATTCATATTTGAAAAAAAAAAAGTCAAAAAAAATCAATCATGCCTTCTCTAATATACGGTAATTTTTCAAACTGACAGATACCCAGTTTATTTTTAAAAAAATATTGAACATGGTGTTCCAAAAAAGGAACATGGCATGTAAAAGGTTAATTTATTAAACGCTGATCACGTGATTTCTTTTTCTGTTACTTTAAATAAATTTATCTTCACATAACAACGAAATAGGCAAAAAAAATGCTTTTTTTCTTGCTAATGCGGCAGACGATTGGACATTATTAAAAAAATATAAAATAATGTTGTTCCTCAAACTGTACTACATTAACTGTACTATATTCTTTAGTATGTCGTATGAGATTAATTTGAATATTTTCTTTCTACATTATTTTTGTCTATAAAATATCCCTTACGATTTTTATTAATATATTTTTTTGTTTTTTTTTTACATCATCGTATACATTGATCGTCGTATTTATTATATAATATATATATTGCATTTATTGCATACACTGACATTGTATTTAATTTGAATGTACCGTTCGTTTAGGAACACGTTTAGGATGTGTTGGTTTATAGAATACTAAAAGTTTAAAATAGTGGCGCCATCTATTGCATATGTGTGAACCGAGAATCGCATCCTTAAAAAATTGTTCATTATCCTAATTGTTAGCAATACAATGCCAGAAATAAATATTGATGAATGTTGTTAACCAAATCAATTTTAAAACTAACACAGTATAAATAACTAGAAAAGATTTAGCCTTATCATGGGAGCAAAAAAATATCCTGGGAAAGTAAACTAAAATATATAAAATTTATAATAAACCTACCAAAAATCCATTAAAAAACTAAACACAGTATAAATAACATAGAAAAAAAAAAGCATACGAAATGTTATACACATTAATAATATGAAAAACCAATTAAAAATATAAATGTATAATAAACTCCTCAGATTTCAGCTAATATTCGGTCTTTCATCATAAAAAAGCTGAAAAAAATAATTAAAAAAAGTAATAAAATAAATAAAAATAATAATTTAAAAAATAATAAAATAAAATAAAGATAATAATTAAAAAATAATAAAATAAAAGCTGAAATAAAAAAGCCTTTCATAAAAAGCTGAGAAATACAGGTTTAGCAAAATTTGCACGATCCATACTCGAACCCGAGTCTTAGCGGGTACCAAATGAAGCGTTTTAACGACTACGCCAAGATACACAAAACTGGTGAGTAAAGTAAAAAATATACGGCAATGAGTTTTTGGATGTTGCTATGGTTAATGATATAATCATACATTTATGGGTAAGAGTAGTTTTAAGTGAGAAATAAGTTAGCAGTATAGAAGCTTAGACTTTAACTCTTTAATAGACACAAGACATAAGCTAGGGGGATTGCAGTAGCGATTAAAAAAGAGCGTGACACTTAGCGTGGTTGATTCGAATTTCCATCGCGTGTGAGAGTGTCAATTGCCGTTGGATCCGATTATTTTAGAGTATAAAATCTGACTTGAAAGATTATTATTTTCATTTATTATTCTGGTTATAAATATAACTTGAAACTTTTTTGATTTTATTTATTTTTATCTTTTCGCTCGCTGTTTGCCAGCTAACCCTAACGTGACGCCATATTCAGTAGAGAGTGATTCCACAAAGTGTAACAGCTTACAAATTGTTGGTTTTTTATTAATTAAAAATCAACGGTAATTAATTTCGATTTTTGAGTTCTTCAGACCCTCGGCTGTTTTTAAAGACGCCTGTATGTAAAATTTCACGATCGTTGCTGCTAAACTGTGGATTCTATACAATTACAGAGATACAAACATTCATTTTATATATTAGATATATATATATATATATATAATATAATATATATATATATATATATATATATATACTAGCGGACCCGACAGAGTTGTCCTGTTCAAACGTTGTCATTCTATCTGAGTACTGGCGATGCTCGGGATATTAAGAATGTTTGTTAACCAAAATCAATTTAAAAATTACACAGCATAAATAACCTAGAAAAAATATATGTGAAATGTTACACACATCTCAGAATTACAGCCATTAATCCTTGTAGTAGCTAAACATTCTTAAAAGAAAAATGTCAAATTCTCTAATATTTGTTAACCAAAATTAATTTAAAACTAAACACAGTATAAATAACATAGAAAAAATACCGGAAATCTTATACACATGAATAAAAGGAAACCCAATATCAAAATACATAAATTTATAATAAACTCCTAGATTGCAGCTAGATTTAGCCTTTCATCATTGGGGCAAAAAAAAGAAGCTGAAATTACAGGTTAGCAGAAATTTCCAATAGAACCATGATATGAACTCCAGCGCCCCTCTTAAAAAATGAAGTGTTTGATTGAGGGCTGCAAACCATTTAACTCGTCTCCACATTTAACTCGTATAAACATCCTCTACATAGGTAAATTCCTTTTCTCTCCATAAAAAACTCCTCAAATTTGGTAGATTCAGCCTTCATCATAGTACCACTAAAAACTGAAACATCCATTCCAGAAATATAAAATTAATTAATTTCAATAATTAACACATACAAATGTATAAATTACACAAAAGTTTTTTAGCCAACATTTGAATAATTCGTAAAGAAAAAGCATATGAAAATAAAGATAATAAGAACTTCCGGAATCGAAATTAATTACCCTTAATTTTTAATTAATAAAAACCCAACATAATATGAATAAAAACGATAGTTTTAAAACTATACGAAAATAAAGCTATTATAAAGATAATAATAAAAAAAAACATAAGAAAGTAATGCTCGCGCATGAAGTTAACGTTTACAATGTAAAGATAGTAATAATAATATAAACGCGTGCATAAAATATTAATCTTTTCAAGCGAAATAAAATAATTTTTAGAAAAAAAACTACTTTTAATCGACAAATTAAATGTATTGCACAAATTTTGATTTTACCAACTTTCACCCTACAATTTACACCCTACTTCTTTGAAATTGGGTGTTGACACATCCTCGTTGACAATTTACACCCTGCTTTCTTTTAAATAGGAGTAAATATAAATTTTACAGCACATTGAATGCGAGTTAAAACGATTGTTGTTTAAAATCATATGAAAAAATACGCTATTTTAAGAATAATAATAAAAAAAAGCGTAGGAAAATAATGAGTGCGCATGAAGTCAACGTTACGATATAAAGATAGTGATAAAAATCTATATATATAATAACAGTTCCGTACTGACTGACTAATGATTGACTGACTGACTAACTGATTGACTGACTGACATACAACGTACAGAACAAACCGCGGGACCTAAAGGGCTGAAATTTTGCATAGGCCATTCGTCTTATAGTGTAGGGGTGCACTAAGAAAGAGTTTTGAAAAATGCTTCTTGAGGTTTTTTTAAAATTAAATTTTTAAGCGTTTTATAACTTTTTTGAGTTTGCATTTAAAATAATATTTGAGGGTTATTAAATTATATCACGAAAATGATCATGAAAAATCCTTTAATGAAATCTTTTTCGAATCTTTACCTCCATTTTCTGATTTTTGTTGAATTCTTTAAATGATTATTTTTAGAATTTAATTTATTAAACGCTGATTAGTGAATTTCTTTTCTGGTACTTTAAATAAATTTATCGCTACGTAACAACGAAATGGACAAAAAAGAAATTTCCTTTCTAAGCGGCAGACGATTGGACATTATCAAAAAAATATTAAATAAAGTAAAAGATATGTGTCCTTAATTGTACTATATTAACTGTACAATATTCTGTAGTATGACCTATTAGATTTAATTTGAATATTTTCTTCGACATTATTTTGTCTATAAAAAATCCCTTACGATTTTTTTAAAAATATATTTTTTTGCATTATTTGTATACATTGATCGTCGTATTATTTTATATATATATATAAGATATATATATATATTATATATATATATATATATATATATATATATATATATATATATATTATTGGCATTAATTGCATACATTGACGTTCTATTTAATTTGAATGTACTCCGCAGCGAAGTGCGTGTTTTCAAATGGATTGGGAATACTAAAAGTTTAAAATAGTGGTGCCATCTACTGTACGTCTGTGAATCGAGAGTAGCATCCTTCAAAACTTGTTGGTTATTTATTAATTAAAAATGTTGGAAAGTTCTTTGGTGGTCGGTATTTAACATGTGGGAACAGTTTTAAGATTTATAAATTATCACCCACACAGGTGATAATTTATCCGGCGTGCCCGGGATTTTAAGGATGTTTGTTAACCAAATCATTTTAAAACTAACACAGTATAAATAACAGAATAAAAGCATGTGAAATGTTATAAACATCTCAGAATTTAGGTAGATTCAGCCTTTCATCATTGCAACCCTAAAAACTTAAAAATGTCAATTGTCGAATAGTTGTCAACCAAAATCATTTTAAAAACTAAACACAGTATAAATAACAGAAAAAAAATCATGTGAAATGTTATATGCATGAATAAAAGAGGAAACCCAATATAAAAAACCATAAATTCCAATAATTTCCTCAGAATTCAGATAGATTTACCTTTTATCATTAGAGCAAAAAAAAAACCCTGAAAAGTAAAACATAAAATATATGCATTTATAATAAACCACTAAAAGCTGAAAGGGAAAAAGTCAAATTGTCTTCAGGATAGTAAAGAATTTGAAATTAAAGCTGAAAAGTAAAAATGTCAATTGTCGAATGTTGTTAACCATAATCAATTTAAAAACTAAACACAGTATAAGTAACATAGAAAGATTTACCCTTTATCATTGGAGCAACAAATCCTGAAAAGTAAAACATAAAATATAATTTTATAATAAACCTATAAAAATCCATTAAAAACTAAACGCAGTATAAATAACATAGAAAAAAAAAGGCCTACGAAATGTTATTACATATTAATAATATGAAAACCCAATTAAAAATCATAAATGTATAATAAACTCCTCAGATTTCAGCTATATTCGGTAGTTCATTATAAAAAAGCTGAAAAAATTTAAATAAATAAAAAGTATAATTTTAAAAACAATAAAATTAAATTAAAACTTAAAAATAATAAAATAAAATAAAATAATATTTAAAAAATAATAAAATAAAGGCTGAAATAAAAAAGACTTAAAAAAAAGCGAAATAACAGGTCTAGTAAAATTTACACGACACTGCATTCGAACCCGGGTCGACGAGAATGGTACTTGCGCGGACCTTCCGAATGCGCCACGATGACACGGTATTCTACTGAGTAAAGTGAAAACATGTTTCTCTATTGGTAAGTTGTTGTGGGCTGGTGATATAACAGTCAGAAGAGTTTTAAGTCAGAAATAAGTTAGCAGGATAAGTTAGCAAGATAGCTTAGTCTTCAACTCTTCAATAGACACAAAGAATAGGCGAGGGGGATTGCAGTAGCGATTAAAAAAGATCTAGTGTCACTTAGCGTGGGTTGATTCGAATTTTCCATCGCGTGTCGAGAGTAATCAATATGCCGTTGGATCTGATCTATTTCAGAGTATAAAATCTGACTTGAAAGATTATTATTTCATTTATTATTCTGGTTTAATATATGACTTGAAACTTTTTGATTTTATTTATTTTACCTTTTCGCTCACTGTTTGCTAACTAAACCTAACGGGGATGCCATTATGCAGAGGGATGATTCCACAAACTGTAACAGCTTCCATTTACCGGACGCACCCCCTTATAAATTGTTGGTTTTTTATTAATTAATTAAAAATATAAAAACATTTTCTATCGGATCAATTGCGAATCTAAACCATTCTCGAATCAACTTAATCGCACCACAAAAATTTCATAAAAATCAGTCCAGTCGTTTAGGAGGAGTTCAGTTCATACACACGGACAGAAGAAATATATATAAGATATATATATATATATATATATATATATATATATATATATATATATATATATATATATATATATATATATATATATATATATATATATATATTTTTCAGAGATTAAAACGTTCCACAGAAGTAAATTGTTATTACAATTAATTATCTTAGAGATTAGGATCACATGGGTCATTATATTAATACAAGGGAAGTTAAATTTACTATTATTCACAAAATATGGCGTAATACCGAAGATTTCATGACAGAAGATACGAGAGTTTGTTTCTACCACGGAATATTGACTTTTGGAACCCAGGTGGGATTTAGCATATTGTGATACCAAAAGAAAGGGGTAGTAAAATTCAAACGAATGCTCTCTCGTAGCACAATGATCGAACAGTTTATACCTTACCTGAGAGTGTAACGGAGTCGTAACGTCGATAAAAATTCAATTAATACTAAGAGAAAGTAAATATAGCACGAAAATCACTTAAATAAGTTTGGATAGAGTAATGTTAAATATTCAGTAAAGTGCAGTTGGAAGGCCCTATACCTCCCATGTTAAATTAATGTACCTTTTCTCAGACAGTACCAATGGTATTCCCTTGAAATTTTTTATATATATAATATAAATATTTCCTAATAAAGTGAAGTCAAATTTATAAACAGATATTCTTTAGTTATTCTTATAAAAATCTGGAATAAAAACCATTTTTAAATAACAAAAATCTTGCATTTTTCCAAAGAAAAACTTTTTAATAATTTTTTTTAACATGTAAGTAATAAAGTTTACTTTAAATTGATCAGGGAAAATGTGTTAAAATATTCAGGCAACAATTACAGACAATAATACGTAGTAGTTTATATAAAAAGGTACATTGAAATTCAAAAAACAAGATTTTGAGAAAATTGAGTTTAAACTTTATAAACATACTTAACTAAAACATCCCTTCTGTAGAGAATTTATTTTGCTTTTTTCTTACTCTATTTCCTCTTGCCATTATAGTTTTAATCCGTTTAACACTCTTTTTTTCTCTAGATTGCTGTAAATGGCCATATCTAGCTCTCATCATACGTTCACGGTCTAGACATTTTTGGTAATAAAGGACTGGATCTATACCTAAATTTTCTAGCACATTCATCTTTATATAATTTCCTTTGTTAAAACAGGCCATAGCATCATAAACACCTAATTGAAAGCATTCTAGATGTATAAATGTCTTTTTGGTACACGAGTCCAAATAACATATTTACGCTCAAATTTGGATTTCGTTTCTTTCCCTGAAGACACCTTTTTAAAGAGATTTGGATGAGAGAGGTCTCTAAATATTGGTCTAATAGCTTCAACGACTGGATAAAAGAATTCTGAGACTCAGCTGCCAGCTGCAGCTCGCAATAGATTTTGATGTTTTGCATTCTTGGTTCTATAAGTGGGCGTGGTCAACGAGAGAAACACGATGTAAACAAACTCAGTTACTTACTTTTTTTAACTTCTAGTTGTCGTAGAAACGAAAGTAATATACCATAAGAAAGAGGAAAAACAAAGGATTCAAAATATTAAAAAATCAGAAAAACATTTTTTTTTTACGAATTTGCCTTCCAACTGCCTTTAGGCATAATCAAGTTTTTCTAAAATGACCAAACGTGTTTACTTCTAGTTCCGTGAATGGTAGAGAATATTTATTTACCTATTTATATATGAAGCATTAACAAGTTTTATTTACTGTATTTTTCCTCTGAAGTCTTTGTATATTCTTAATATTGAAGCAACGTTTATGTTTTGCATATGAGTTTCAAGGGCCCCGGGTTGGCCAAATTGGTCGGCAGATCTGTACTGTCCGTCCGGTGTCCAGGACCATATGAAACATCACTGAATATGGGAAATCACCCTTCGGCTGAGGTTGTAGGCCCTTGCTACGCAGCGCTGGTCTTCAGTTTCACATTTGTTGTATGGACTGACCGTCCGGGACATCGTAATCATTTCTAATTACATATGAGTTTCAACAACTGTTCAAATAGGCATTTCATGGCAAGTGTACGCAGTACGTAGTATCTCTAGTTATTAGTCTTGTCCCTTTTCTAAAAGTCTTATCATTACCAGTGCAAAATACAATTCGATATTCCCAAATCTGTAATTTTTCAATCTAAGCGTATCTATATTCCAGTAGGGATACCCGTAAAAGTTTCATCCATCCTCAATATAACTAGGAACAGAATTACATATCTTAAAGGTGACTTACACGTTCATTGAAAGAAGTTGATATACTAATCGTAATATTTCAAATCCAAAGTTGTATCATAATGTTCAATAAGTTACCTGCCATCCTTTACGGGCTCTCCAACTCAACTCTCAATGCCGCCTTGTAAGGTTTCTGCTCTGCGGCGCTACAAGAGATTATTAAGGCCTAAAGCTAGAGCCCATTATGACCTCCGGAATGTACCTGTGGTCAATTTGTTCAGCTTCTCGCTCATGGAACCCCCAGTTTTCTGTCTCTATTATGACATCTTCGAAATTGGGGAAGAGAAACCTTAAAATATTCCCTGCAAACAAATAAAAGGTAACCCTATTCAAGGATTTCAAAAAGATACTGCTCACCGCATTAAAAGATCAACAAGAGGATGCTTACAATAAGCATGTGATGGCTTGGCAAAGGGCGTACAAACATTCATCTTGTCTGCCATCCCTTCTAGTATAGGCATGCTCTTGCTCAACTCCTCTTGAGGAACCCCTTTTCAGCTTTTTATAATCCAAAAAAGACTTTAAGGACAAATAAATAATTAAACTATCACGATCTTTGATTCATCGAGAAAAACCTTAACATTATTAATGCAGCAACAAATTCCCTGCTGAGTTTCATAGAAACTAAAAACTTGATGCATCTGTAAAAACTCCCCCGGGTTTAAGAACTGCCATTTAACAAGGATGAAAAGGATCCTGGATGTAAATTTCTGTAGATCCCTCCTCCCAATTTGAAAACTGTTTGATGCTCTGTCCAGAATGATTGCATCTACCCATAGCGAGGGAAAGCACGATTGATTCAGCTCGTTAATCTGGGGTTGCGTAGCTTTCCCAAAATCTTGTTAACAGACTCATCTGTTTCATACCAAAACTAGATGTTTACGGTCACCTTGAAACTGCGGTTAGTCTGTTTTCAATAGCTGCTGCGCGATATTTTAACTGTACATGTTACCTTAAAAATGCTTATTTATGAGTAAAACTATGATTTAAGAATGAATAAAAATCATATCACTGTAAGATGCTGCTGTACAAGTTAAAATTCAAAGCTTCTTAAATCCATAATGGTAGTTAGTCATCATGCTTTGGAGCAATAGATGTGATTGTCTGACAATCAGAGTAATATTCTGTTTTATAGGTGCTTTTTTAATAGAACTATTGGTAATAAACTCCATTCATCTCTATATATGAATGAGTGGGATATAAAGATACTAATAAAATACCGAAGGGAGAAGAGGTATGCAAAGTTCATTATAAATTTTGTCTTCTTTTGTCTAACCCTTCAGTGATATCCCTGGGTCGGCGAGGCCCAGGAGGCAACAGTTTTTGTATTATCTGATATATATAGAAAAACTTTAACCAGTTTACCACTAGAGTATCAAATCCTCTAGATGGCATTCCTTGATCCTACCTTAGTGAAGTTCCAAAATTGAAGTGACAAACAAGTCTCAAAAGGAATCCTGGGCATCATGGACCCAAGGTTATCGCTTGTGATAGTGTTTTTCACCATGGACCCGTCTACCTCAAGTTAAAGGTTTTCAATTTACAGTGTCAAGATGATATTCAGTGTGTATCTGCTTAAAGCATGCAACTATTATATGTCAAAAATTGCAGTTGCAAGGCTTGGATTTTTTTAGATTCTAATCAAATTTTTTTGGTATCAATTTTTTTATAAATTTTATTATGTAATCAGTTTTTAGTATGTAAAAAACACAAAATAAAATTGATCTCTTTAATTTCCGAATTAGTATGCATTATTTGATGACCTAAAATCATTTTCAATGATTAATTAGCATTTATGTATTTTGCAAATTTTTTTAATTTGCTGGGTCCTGTAGACCCAGGGATGCCACTGGTGTCTGATAATTTTCAGGTTACCACTGAAGGGTTAAATCGGTCAATTCGAAACTAGTCTTCCCCAACAAGTTATTGTCGATTTAGCACAATTTTTGTTTACTCATCTGTTTTCCACAAGCTTCTTGTGAGTGTGTCGCCAGGGGATGGCCGAATGGCTAGGCCGAATGGCTGGGTTCGAGTCCCACTGTTGGCATGGATGTTTGTAGTCGTTCAGAATCGGCGGTAAATCGGCGGTAGGTCCCGGTCTAATTAGCCCTAGGGCAGCAAAATATTGACCGTAGCGCTCCAAACAAAACCTTGTGATTACGCTTACAATCATTCATACATATGTACATGAAAGTATTTGTGCTGTATCTAAGATTGCATCGTTTATAATTTCATCTTGGACAGCAGAAAAGCTATATGGCATTTATGGGAGATCAGGCAGTACCTATTTTTGAAAATAAAAATCAATATTTAAATTTCTTTAGCCATTCAGTCAGCCTTTAGCCACTCTCGTTATCATCGACACAGCAATAACACATCCGTGAATCAAAGAGCTTCTGAAACCGTCATGGTTTCTGATTTCGCCTCTAACGGCATGATGGGTGTCGGATCAGACCCAGGGGTGTGTTTCCCCCCTCCCGTACTCTCATTACAAGATTTTGTGTTGACAAGGAACCCTACCAGGAAGTCTTGCAACAGGTGTTGGAACGGTTGCAGTTATAAGTTTACAGTAAATATGAGTGTCTTTGTTGAAAAACGTTATTCATGATACCTAGTATTTTTAATTTTAGATTTTTAATATTTTTTTTTCGATTTTGAAGTCCAAAAATGCCAGTATACATATAATTTTTACATTTTTTTGTGCTTGGAAATTTGGTTCAGTAACTTCTAAAACTAGGTACAAGAATAAATTACATATTAGAACTAATATATACAACACTGTATTTAAATGCTAGAGAGGTTTACTTAGTTCACCAAAATTTCAATTCGTTGGTCTTTTTTTCTACAAAAAGGTTTTTATTTCATGTAAAATATTATCAATAAATGTTATTATACTGCAATAATGCTTATTGTGTACTTATTTCTTCCAAAAACCTCATCAAAAACGACATCGGGTCGGATCCGACCCGACCGTACCATCTATTTCGTCTCAAACCAATGTACCGTTAAAGGGTTAGGAAGGTGGAAAATTTACGTATTGAGAGGAAAAGGCCTGTTCGTGCTAATTTATTGTTCATTCAATAACACACCGGTTTTATTAAAACATTACAACTTATTATTTATTCACGTGTTGTGTACTTATTCAGCAATTACGGTAATAGTAAGCATCTTCATACAAAAGTCACACGATAAACGTAATTTTACCTTTCATTGCTGCATAAAAAAGAAACATTCTGAAATATATTGAAAACACTTTATAAATGCTCCTTACGTTGGCTTGTTTCGGTTTTACGAGAAATTTGGCCGTAAAGTTTCTGTCACCGGAACACAGCTAAGGGTTGTTTATTTACGACGCGAAATAAGCGGTTAAAAGATACCAAATTCCGGAAAATCTGAACCACTATTATTTTTTTTCCCCAGGCACTTAAGTGATCTTTGATTCCAGATACGACTCCATTCCGATTTCGCGATATTTCAGTTCAGAGGGACTGGCTTAGGACAGAGTTCGAATTTTATTTTGGGGCACAAAGTATTTATTTTTCTTGTTTTCAAAGTATTTATTTTCCTTAGTTTTTTTTGTTCTGCATTGTCTTAACCCTTAATTGGACGCGCCCGTGTACAAAGTGCAACATTTTCGTAATTTTGAATGCTTTGACATGAAAGGTTTACATGAAAGGTTTTACATGAAAGGTTTGAATGTTCTAAGCAGTTTCTATTTATAGCTACACCATTTCTAACGCAGGTCTGATTTTCTGTATTCCTTTACATTCATTGCTTTCCATTGTATCCCCTGTATTCCTTTACATTGATTGTTAGTCGGGATTTAACCGTGGTAAATCAGCGATTGCACTGGATTACAGTACGACAAAAGCAGAAGTTGATGTACTCGATCAAATTTGCAGCTATTTCACGGTATCCCGCATATCCCGAAAATGGACAGTCTCTTTGTTTTTTAGGTTTTTGGACATAATAGGAATCCATTCGCAAGTTGTCCCTAGATCCAATAAACCGGACAGTTTTGAAATAAGGCGATTGCATCTGTATTCTTTGGTCTCTAATTATAAATATATCTCAATATTATCAACATTTCATATCTTGTTATAAAACGCAGAATTATTATTTTCAATTTGAAAAAAAAAGTTTATTACAAAAGGAATATTCAAGGTTGAAAGAGACGCTACACTTTGTGCAACGCGCTCCTACTGGTGTTCTAAAATTTGGCGTGCCTTCTGAAGGGTAAAATACAGTAAAATGGAACCCTTGGATCATATATTTAGTTTTTTTAGTACGTTATTCTGTGATCGGAAATTTTGTTGAATGCACTTACATGTTTGGTATGTTTAACATTTTTAGCAGTTTTGGCTTTTGTTTTACAGAAGTGAGATAAGTTTTGGATATTGATTGTATCTAAATATTCTGACTCGGCATCAAGAAATTTGAGAGAAAAATATTTTAGTAACACGACTTTATCATTGACACTTTTTTCTTCGGGTTTTTGCTAGGCTTATCCTGCGGATAAACGTCGTATAAAAATGGTCAAAAAGGATACGGAATTTGACAGTGTTATTTTAAAGTCGGCGACATAATACATTACAAAAATTTTCCTCACTCGGGTAGAATTGCTTCAATTCTGAAAGGCTCTTTTTTTTGATAAAACCTCTAAAAATACTCAATAAAATTTATTGTATTTATGTGAAATATTTACTAAGATCTTTTATTTAAAACTTCTGTGTACATATCCTATTGGATTTCCTCACTCCAATGTTAACCTATAGAGAAAATTTGTCCATGCAAGATTTAAAATAAAAACTCCGTAATAGATAAAGAAATTTTACACTTTGGGGCATTTTTCGTTTTTTCTGTGTAAATGCAAATATTATTTTGAAATTTAAATTATTCGGGGCAAAAATGTGGTATAGTGTGCTTTAAGCGCTCTGTATTTTCTTCCGTCGATTTCATGTGCGCTAGTTCAAGGCAAAAGTGAATAGACTGGTAATTTGGATGTATTATCAGATTGATACTGACTTTATTTCAAAAATACGAAACGAATACGAAAGTTATGGCGAACAGACGCATGATAGGTCAGTGCCATTTGAAAGACAATCAACAACTGACTTACAGTAGCGCTCCTCACTAGAGGGAGTTGCAGACAACAATTTTACATTTCACATAGAAGGGTGCCTTAATACCGAACATACCGGCCCCATTGAAATATTATTTCAATAATACAATACAATAAGACAATTTTCAATTACAATATTACCATACAATAGTTAAAAATGCAAACAATACAATCAATTTCGATTACTTTAACGATATACTAGAACTAACACAGACTAATTACTAGAAATAAACAAACATGAAATAATTAAGAGTCCATTACGTTATCAAAGAGTAAAATACTTAATTTATGAATAGGTCTTTTATAGAGACCCTTAGAGGTTCGCACTTGAACTACTCTTACCCTTTTATCTGATCCAATTATAACTTCTTCAACTCTACCTAACACCCAATGGCAGACAGGCAAGTTACCTTCCCTTAAAAGCACCATCGTTCCGGGTTTTATGTCGTTTTTCTGAAACTGCCATTTTGTTCGTTCGTGCAATTGAGAGAAATAGTCTCTTGCCAGCGTTTCAAAATATTTTGAACCATTTTGGTAACCCTTTCCCATCTAGACAGTCCATTTTCTGGTCTGCTGGTAATATCAGGCTCTACAGGGGCTAGTATAGGTCGACCGATTAAAAAATGGCCTGGTGTTAAGGCATTGAGATCGGTTGCATATGGAAATAGAGGTGTAATAGGGCTCGAATTCAATACACCTTTAATTTGAGTTACCAGGGTCATAAATTCTTCGACAGTTAATTTTGAGTCCCCAACAGTCTTTTTAAGATGTGTTTTAAAAGACTTTACTCCCGCTTCCCAAAGTCCTCCAAAGTGAGGTGCCTTGTGGGGTATAAATTTCCATTCAATTTCCTCGGTCAATAGAAAGTCCGTCAAGCCTGGTTCTGGAAGGTTAACTAGCTCAAACTTTTTTTTTCAATTCATTTCGAGCTCCACTAAAATTTGTAGCATTGTCGCTATATATGGTCGAACATTTTCTTCTTCTTGAGAAGAATCTTTTTAAAGTGTCAATTAGAGCCTCCGTAGATAAATCAGAGACAATTTCGAGATGAATTGCTCGTGTTACCAGACATACAAACACCGCGACATACATTTTTGGAAAGTTCCCTTTCTTTGATTTTTTACTCGTATAAGAAAAGAACCACAAAAATCTATTCCACACTTATTAAAAGTGGGTTCAATCTGCACTCGCTCTGGAGGCAAGTTTCCCATCAATTGATCTATCGGCACGAGTTTATATTTGAAACATTGTACACAATTGTGTACGATTTTCCTAGCAAGATTTCTGCCACTAATTGGCCAATATTTTTGCCTGACAGCGTTCAATAAGGCTTGTGGACCAAGGTGCAAGTATTTCAAATGATGATACTGGAAAATTAAATGTGTTATATTATGTTTAGCAGACAAAACGATAGGAAATTTAGAGCTAAAACTTACCTGAGACATAGCTAGTCTCCCACCGACGAGTAAAATACCTTCCTTGTCTAAAAAACCGTTCAGAGATTTTAATTTACTTTTTTTATTTACCTGATTACCCTTTTCAATTGAGGATATTTCAGAAGCAAAGGTTTCCCTTTGAACCTCCTTTATTAAAAACAATTCTGCCCCCTTAACTTCTTCCAAAAGGATGGGTCCAGATTTACGAAATTCCTTCTTTTTCCTAACGTTAGAAATAAACCTAAAAATAAAACTTAGAATTCTGATTAGTTTCATGTAATGATTACTAAGATTCAGCAAACCAGTTACGAGGGAATTTGATTTCATAATAGCAAAATTAGAGTTCAATAATGGCTTGAGTTCTTTACTATAGTCACTGGAATTTAGAGAGTCAAATTTTTGTTCATCCAATTGTTCATCAGAAGGCAATTGTGGGACACACCACCAGATATCACACGTTAAAATATCCTTGTCATCTAATACTCGAGAAAAGATGTCAGCCGGATTTTTTTTAGAAGAGATGTGCCTCAATTCAAAAGATTCAGTGAGATGTCGTATTAATGCAACTGTATTACTGACGAAAGTTTTCAACAAATGCCGCGATTTTCTAATCCATGCAAGAGCAATTGTGCTATCTGTCCAGAGAATTGCCTGGTCCGGGTTAACATTCAAGGAGAGTAAGACTTTATTCATCAATTTAGACAGCAAGAGACATGCGTTTAGCTCCAGCCGTGGAATCGAGAGTGTTTTGATAGGTGCTACTCTTGATTTGCTGCATAATAATTGAGCAGGCGAAGATTCACCATGTTTCAAGGGCTGAACATAAATAGCAGCCGCATATGCTAACGAAGATACATCTGAGAATCCATGAACCACAATGCGATTTTCTTGGAAAACAAATCTAGGAATTTTGAGATTTTCCAATTCAGAAAGAGTTGATACGAAATCCGTCCATTCCTTCGTTAAAGGATCTGGCAATGGCTCATTCCAATCAATTTTGGATAACCACAAACTCTGCATGGAGATTTTGGCTTTGGTTATAACTGGTCCTATTAACCCAAGTGGATCGAAAATCCTTGCAATTAGAGAAAGAACATCTCGTTTTATATAAGAAGTTGTTTCTGGAATATTAATTTTGAACTGAAAACAGTCAAGTTTAGGATTCCATACAACACCCAAAGTTTTGATTGCCTCGTGTTCTGGTTGTTCATCGAAACTATATTTGACACCGACTTTGTTTGATGGTACACTAAGATCTGGATGGTTTGCACACCATTTGTGCAACTTCATTTTACCCAATTGCAGCAATTCTATTAATTCTCTTTGCAATGATTTTTCTTTTTCCAGTGACGATTCACCAGATAAAACATCATCCATATAAAAATCATTTAATACAACAGGCGATGCTAAAGGTAATTTGTGCCCTTCATCTAAGGCTAATTGTTTCAAAGTACGAGTGGCACAATAGGGCGCACTGGACGTCCCATAAGTCACAGTATTAAGTCTATAAACTTGTACTGGCGAATTCATACTGTCCTTCCATAAGATTCGGAGAAGGTCCCGTTGGGCTGGGTTTACTTGTATCATACGATACATCTTTTCTACATCTGCCGTGAAGGCATACCGATGCTTACGAAACCGTATCATTATAGAAAATAGTTCTTGTTGAGGAATTTTCCCCTTCAAAAGAATATTATTTAATCACAGACCGGACGTTGTCGCCGCTGATGCGTTGAAAACTACTCTTAAACGCGTACTGTTTTTTTCAGGTCGGTAGACGTCGTGATGAGGTAAATAATAACAACCAGTTTCAGTATCGAAACTCTCCACTAATTCCATGTGATTCAATTTTTTATACTCCTCCATGAATTTCGAGTAGAGGTGTTGCATATTAGGATCTCTGTGCAAACGTTGCTACAGTTGATTAAACCATTTTTCTGCTAAGTTTCGAGATTCTCCTAATAATTCCGCAGACTCTAAGGGCATCGATACAACATATTGCCCATCAGAATTTCGATAATGTGTCTGTTCAAAGTGGGTTTCGCAAATTTGTTCTTCCTTACTTAATTTTACATCCAAGTCATTAATAGTTTCCGTTTCGCAAAATGTTTGTAATGTTCTATCTATATTTTCAAAACATGTATTCAAATTGCAATAAAGACTTGCTGTCAACGAATTTGTTTTTCCCGTAACAATATATCCAAAGACAGTTTCTTGGAAAAGTAAATTCCCTCATGAGGATCTAAACTGATTAGGTTTCAATAAATCAAAAAATAGCTCACAGCCTATGAGTAATTCAATTTCTCCTGAGAGGTTAAATTCAGGGTCAGCAAGTTGTATGTGAGATGGTATAGTTATTTCAGTTATATCAATGGGGTTTATTGGAGTCAAATTTGTAACGGAAGGCACAATTAATAGCTCTAGATCATGCGAAAAACTTCAGCAGTTGTTCGAAACTAATTAATTTATTTTTTGGTTAACTGTTAGTGAGATTTTTCCGAGTCCAGATATTGAAGCACGTGTTCTCTCCTTTTTTATTTCTAATTTATTTGCGGTTTTAGTCAATACGAAATTCAGTTGAGAGCCACTGTCCAATACCGCTCTACATCGTAAATAATCGCCGTTCCCCTTTTTAAGATAAACAATCGCTGTTGGTAGCAGAATATTTTTTCTTTTCGAGACTAAAGAGTTTGAGAATGTTACAGCGCTTTCCACCTGATGTAATGATTCATCAGTTTTCGCTCTTACTGGCGCCAACTGGCATCCTGACGCCTCGCTTTGCTCGACTGTGATTTTGGGAACTTGCGGTTCGAACATGTGTAATAAAGTATGATGCAATTCGCTAGAGCATACCTGACATCTATTCTTTGAAAAGCATTGTTTTACTTGATGGGAACCCTTCAAACAGGAAAGACACAATTTTTGCCTTTTTGCATAATTAAATCGATCCGAAACCTTCATATTTTGAAAAATACTGCACTTATAAATTGAATGATTAGGCAATTTGCAAACCGTGCAAAGATTTGAAGACGTATTTGTATTTAAAAAGGTTCTACCTTTATTCACCGAGACTTGTTTCTGCTTATACGTAAATGGTACTGTACGATTAATACTATCCAGAATTTGACAACGTCTTTCTAGAAACTCTAAAAGCACATCAAAGTCTGGCACATCATTATTTGTTAACGTTGATTCATACAACTTTCTAGTTTCATGATCTAATTTTTGAAGTATAATATACATAAGCAGAACATTTGAAAATTTGTCACGTTCGAAAGTTAACAATTTTAAAGTTCTAATATTTTTCTTAATACAGTCTAAAAAACTACGCGTCTTTTCCAGATTCTGACATTAGTTTTCCTCGATTAATTATATTTTTGACATATGTATCTACAATAATCCTTTTATTTTCATATTTTTGCTGAAGTGCTTTCAGAAGTGAACTATAACTATCATCTGTAGTTTCGATTTGTAATGCTTCTCCCTTTAGAGAGGCGCGTAAGTAATACAACTTTTGATTTTCCGTCAAACATGGATTATCATTCATTAAATTTTGAAATTGACATTATAAGGAACTCCAATCTTCGAAACTACCATAAAAAATTGGCAAAGGTATCTCTGGTAGCTTAATTGCTACGCTATCATTCTTCGTGGAATTACTGGAATCAACAATTCTAGACGAATTACTAGTTTCTTTTTTACGGTTATATAATAAGGTAGTTAGATTTACCTTTAATTCTTGTAAGTCATCATCAATGGCAACAAGGTCCACTTCAATATCCTTAATTTGTTTATTTGATGCAGTTTCATAGTATTCTACCTTTAACTGTTCGAAAGTTTCTGTTACCGTTTCAACAATTTCTAACCGAGACTTAAGTTCAGCTTCACTGCTGCTAGATTCTATTGAAATTAAAGGTTTAAATTTCGAAATTCTAGATTTAATATTACCTTTTCTCCTATTCAACACAGTAAAATCTGGATCAGCCATTTTTTAACACTTGTAAAACCGAAAGTCACCAGTCAGAATTCACAATATTCTCCGGCTCGACGGACCAAATGTATTTTCTTCCGTCGATTTCATGTGTGCTGGTTCAAGGCAAAAGTGAATAGACTGGTAATTTGGGTGTATTATCAGATCGATACTGACTTTATTTCAAAAATACGAAACGAATACGAAAGTTATGGCGAACAGACGCACGATAGGTCAGTCCCATTCGAACGACAATCAACAACTGACTTACAGTAGTGATCCTCACTAGAGGGTGTTGCAGACAACAATTTTACATTTCACATAGGAGGGTGCCTTAATACCGAACACGCTCCTAAATTCCTTTGGCGGACGAAATTTATAAAAAAGAATCCTTTTGCAAGGTGCAGAAAAGTTCAAGCTATCTGAAAATACCATTTTTATTGGAATATCAGCATCTATATAGCTCTAAACAGTAGACACATTTTCTCCGTAGGTAGGTTAACACTGAGGTGAGCGAACCCAATAGCGTTAGTACACAGCAGCCTGGCCGCAGTGGCCCAGTTGGCAAGAGCAGCGGGCTAGTGATCTGAAAGTGCCTGGTTCGATGCTCGTCTCTGACAAATCCACCGCCGTGTACACTAATAGCGGCCGCTGCACGTAAAATCTGTCGTGACTTCAATGTTCTCCAAGTTGTCAAATTTACCTCTGGAGTTTTCGGGGTCAAGTGTTCTGGTCTCGTCACTTGACACTGTTCAAAATTACGGGACTGGTCCTTTGGCCAAGTCGGACTCTGAAACTTGTGGTGCCAGCCAAAACTGGAGCCGCACCTTCCTCGCCCATAGCCTTTGGGACTTGACCTGATGTTGCCGTCGGTTAAGTAGCATAAGCAACAACAACAACAACAACAACAACACAGCAGCTTTAATCCCTTCCTTCTCGTTTCCGTCAAAATTACGCGGTGAGGTTTCGTCTTCTATTTCTTATGCCCGTGATATTTCCGTGCTGGAGTGTTCAAAAGTAATGCACCAAAAAGATTAAAAACAATTCATTTAATTTACCCTGAAATTTTTTTATGTCTTATTTTATGTACCAGATGGCAGCACCAAACTATTTGTAATGTAACTGGGGACGGTGTTTTTAAAACTAGATGTTTCAGATCAAGAAATAAATGGAATCCTTCAGAAAAATAGGCTCTTTTTTTTAACGTTTTCTTGAAAATTATGCAATTGTTAAGGGGTTAATGCTCTATAAATTCTGTATTTCTTTAATAGATGACGGAATGCGACTGCCCACAGAGCATTAGAATTTCGATAGTTTTTATTATTCTGTAGAGCATCGGTGATAGAAATATAGATTGATATGACCTTTGTTTAAATTAAAATCTATAAGCAGTATGTGCATAGCATGTTTTTTTCTACAGTCCACTTAATAATTTACAGTATCTTCAATTATTGCAGTATCTCATGAAAATTCCGTCACTTTTTGTTTCCATTTCTTTGTTATTGAATCGTTATCTATGCGAAAGAGTTTTTTTTATACTAGTATTTAAGCCGTGAACTTTCTTCTGAGTCAGTTGACTAATAGTGTTTGATTTCTTTGTCCTTCCTCCTTTTTCGTTCTCAAAGAGTAATATGCTGTATATACGCGTGTATAGGCCGCACTTTTAGTCCCTAAATTAGGTCGGTAAAAATGGGGTGCGGCTTATACAAGGAATTTTAAAATTAAATACAGTTAACACCCTTTAGTTTAGAACACTTTACTACCATAAAACATTAGTATTTATATACCTTACAATCTATTACACCATATCATGCCCACGGCAATTCATTGTACTGTAAATATTGTTTGTATATATTACACCTTAGGACTCTTTAATAAAACTCTTGAGTTCCCAGGAGGTTGTCTTCGTGCGAAAGAATTCCTAAGTGTACTAGTATATATCTATATATATATATATATATATATATATATATATATATATATCTCTCTCTCTCTCTCTCTATATATATATATATATATATATATATATACATACATATATATATATATATATATATATACATATATATACATATATATATATATAGATACATATATATATATATATATATATATAGATACATATATATATACATATACACACACATATATATATATATATATATATATATATATATATATATACATATACAATAACCACCGCCTATATTGGTCAGTGGTTATAAGAATCAATATCGCAAAAACAAAAACATATGTATTATTTCCATGTTAAAATTTTCGCTTTAACGAATCAATCCACCGGTTTTAAGAATCAACTTACACTCTTCGCTATTCTTTCATTTTTCCAAAAAAGCCACTTAAATCCTCAAAAAGCATGAAGTTCTTTCTTTATTTTTTTTAATGAAAGGCTGATAAGATGGGATGGAATACAGTCGTAAAATGCATCCCTTTCTTTGTTAGACATAACTTAATAGTTTCCCCTTAAATGCTTTAGCACAACACTGTCCTATTAGCTTGACCCAGGGACATCTTTACCCGTCCGGGTTCGATTTCACTTTTCTCCACTCACAAAGAAAGACAGGGACTCTTTTTTCCCACCTCCTACATGCTGGTTGCAGATTCCTGGACCCTGAAACACATAAATCTTCAGCGAAGTGTCCACTACCACTTAGGCAAACCTGGGATTAGTAGATTCAGCACGTTATTAAACTGTGAGACGTAAGCTAGAGGGTGAATCTTCGTCTGAGACTATTGGTATTGAAAGAGGTACAGCCTCCTGAAAACTTCATTACGTCAAACTACCATAGAAAACCTTGTTCTTGCTCAATTCCAGTAGTTGAAATGTTAAAACTGTTAAGCAGGTATGTTGTCACAAATATTGGATTTGTTTCTTCTCTTACTATAATCATGTGTATCTACTTTTAGGTCTGGAAATTAAGTTGTATTTTTAAAATTATAAAAATTAATTTTAATAAAAGATAATTAACATAAATTGAAGATTATTTTATGGTAAATTATCTAATATATGTATATATAGGTGTGTGTGTGTGCCTGTCGAATAACCTAAATTTCGGCTAAAAGAATCAACCGCTTATAAAAATCAAAAACAGTAATAACAAACGTGATTTTTATAAGCGGAAATCACTGAATGTATATATATATATATATATATATATATATATATATATATATATAGTATATATATATATATACATATATATATATACACACACTATATAAATATATATATATATATATATATATATATATATATATATATATATATATATATATATATATATATTTATAGTCATCTTTTTTACACTGTAATTTCACCACCATCAGCTAAAGCTGTACCTGATATTGTTAGGAGAGCACTGAATTCCAAGGAATGTACGACATTGCTACATTTACCAGAACTTTGAGTCTACAACGGAATTCAGAAAAAAAAATTTCCTCAAATTTTGTCTCAAAATTCAGGTGCGGTTTATACATGCACGAGGCCTATACACGAGTAAATACGGTAATTTCTTCTGTTTATAAAACGATAGATTTAATATCATTTTCCTTTTCACCAAAACTTAATTTAATTTAAATCTCTAATGTACATCCCGGAAAATATGAATAAAAGCACATAAAATAAACAAAAATCATAATTTCCGGGTCAATTGCTGTGAATGCTGACTAAGTTTAATATCTTTACAAATTAGTACCAATTTAAGCGATTTTTTTCTTGTTTTATGAGTCCAGGAAAATTGTGATAAAATAAATTTCGCGGTAAGAAATCCAAAGAAACTGATGAAATCAATGAAAGCTAAAATTTTTATGTGGTTAGTGAAACTACCATAAACTTTATTGGCAGAGATAGAGGGACTTTAGTTCAAATACACTCATTTTAAATTATGCACTTTTCCTGTAGTTTTCTTAACTTGGCCTCAGTTATACGCAATGCGAAAATTAAACTGAAGCAACACATTTTAATGTACAGTACTTCTTGATTTTGGAAAGACTTTTTTTCTGACTTTAACAGTCGTGTACGAATGGTGCAAGAAAAATGTACAGGGCAAAAACAAAGTATTGGAAAATTATATCCTCATTCTTATCATAAAAAGTGCGGTAGTCATAAATACCATACCGAGGGAATCTTGAAAGAATTCGTCGATAAACTGATTAACGTCTTCCAATCTTAAGAGCGCTGAAGTGAATCGGAGAGTGTCGTCAGATCGACCGGAAAATTGAGTCTGCGATCTGGCAACGGTCCCAACTATGTCTGGCCAATCGATACGCTGTTTTCTCACGCCTTTTCTTTCCAGTATTAGCCGAACTCCGGGAAACACTGTGTGTTTGCGTTTGGGATTTCCAGCCAGTAATGCAATTTTAACTGCCTGGTTGAACGTCGACAGATGTATTTTGCATAAGAATAAGACAACAAGGCATTTAGGGAGCTTTAATTGTTTTGAAAATGCCATATGCGTAATTATAGAGATGATGGAAATAGGGGTTCCGGATCGTTACGAAGCCTTAAAAGATTTTAAAATTAAACTGAAATTTCACCGTGGGAATTGTATTTAAATTTTTGGTTTATATTAATTTCTATACATATTTTTGCAATTAGTGAATTAGTCAAGAAGCAGATTAAACTTGAATTCTTATTAAGCGTTTCCCGAGTGATTATTTATATGGGAGCATGCAAATATTTGATTTTGGCATAATTTTGACAGTTTGAAAGATGTTAAAACTGAAAGATAGAGAATGATATGGATTTTCCATTCTAGGAAGCGTTATTATTAGAAAAATTGCCCTATTAGTGAATATTGTCAGATTTTATATTATTGAAGAAACAATGTTAATGGTTGTAGAAATCAATGTATAACTGACACAACCATCTAAATATTGATACATAAGTTATGTGGGTGTAAGGTAATTAACCCCTACCTTCTCGCTAAAATTGCGGGGTAAGGTTTCGCCTTTTATTTCTGGTGCCCTTGATATTTGCGGGCTGGAGTGTTTAAAAGTAACGCACCAAAAATATTAAAATAATTCATTTCATTTATCCTGAAAATTTTTTATTTCTTATTTTACATATCAGATGGCAGCACCAAACAGTTTATAATGTAATTGTGGGTGGATTTTATTTAAAACTAGATGTGGCTGATCAAGAAATAAATGGCATCCTTCAGAAAAATATAGTCACTTTTATTACCGTTTTCTTCGATCGTTAAGGGGTTAAATACTGAGGGGGTCATTTTCAAATTTCAAATTTTAACACATTGTTGACCGGTACTGAGTAAACTCGTGTTTTTAAGCACATGTTGAAGACAATATAGAATATAGGGTAAAGGCAAGTCATATTGGAGAAATTTTTAATCAACTGATTATTGCTGTACTTAAAAACTAACTTTACTATGACCGGAATGAGTTTCAGGCAAATCCTCCTTTTTATCATTTAAACTGTGAATCTCAGAACCCCATAAAAAAAAAGATTTTAGAAAATAAAAATACCTTGCTTTATTCCAAAACTGCAGTCTTTGAGTTGCGTTTGTATTTAAATAAAATTGCCGCTCAACAATGTGTTAAAATCGAGAGAATCGCAAATTATATAGATAATCTAATAATAAAACTTTTTTATTGACTATATTTATATCATAAAGTTAAAATTTTCTTATTTAAAATAAATTGTGTAAAAATATGATGCTTTGTGACCTATTTTTTTTGCATGTGTACATATTCGCTGAAATATTTAAAATAGTTCATGACAAAGTATTATCATTAAAAATAATTTCTATGCTTGGCGGCATATTTTTTATGCTAAGTCAAAATAACCTGTTGATTTTAATGACTATCAGTAAGTCCTAAAACTTTTTTTTAAATGAAAAATATTGTAAATATCTTTGGAAGTTCAAGTTCCTATGTTAAATTTTGTGAAAATATTCTAGTTTATTAACACATTTCTCAGTCCGTAGTGATTAAAATATTCCCTTATTGGAGCATATTGATGAAAGGCTGGACGAAACGCCACTAAAGTATGATTAGGCATCGGGACATTCACACACAGACATAAAGTGCTGATATTTTTCAGCACAATCATCCTACACAACCTAAGGTGAAGGGAAAGTACCATGCATATTGGGAACGAATCCAAGATCAAAAGAAATGGATTTAAACATAAAAAGACGAAGTTTGGAAAAGTTAATGAAACTGGCACAAAAGCGAGTTGAATTATTACATAGTCAGCTGGATAAGAGAGAACTGTGTTCACCTAACTCCATGGTGATTCTGATCTAAATTATCTTAACACAACTTGGTTAGCAACTCATTTGTTACTTCCCATTAGTCCATAAAAAGACAAGACTTTCGCTTCAACTATTTACTACGACACGTTAACTTACTACTACATTTAAAGCAAGTATGTACAACGAGTTAGAATATATAGTTAGATCATCAGGTTGGCTTTTCGGGTTCCAAGACAGCTCCGGTCTACAAGGCCTCCAACCAGGAGAGCTCCGTCTCCCTGGAACTCCAAAACAGATCTCAGCCTCGTGAACTCTAGCCCTCTATCTTTTATACTGTCGCTGAATTCAAAGAGATTTCTCTGGCGTTTGAAGCTCTGGTAAGTGTTTGAAGTTTATGAGATTCGATCTGTCACTATAGTGTCAAAATATGGAGAGCCCTTGAAACACTCTGGGATTTATGCGTTCTATTACGTCAAAAACCGCACATTACTAGTACTTTATAACTTCTTATCCAAGAGTTTATGATACCGCTCAGATCAAGAGTTCGCAGATAGATGACGAGTTGAGGGATAGAAAAAAGGGCCATCACATATTTATATAAGAGCTAATTTCGTGCAATAATTGAGACATTGTCACAACAGATTCACCTGGAGTCCCTGTTCTGATTGAAGTCCTTACGATATTTCCTGATTTCTCTTGAATTTTTTGGCCGTGTTTTTCAAGTTCCAAGAGAAATGACAGCTTAAACTGTATCACAGAGGAAGGCCTATCTTGCTTGCATCCTAATTTTTGTCTTAAAATAAACACAACTATCAATCAACAAAATTTATTAAATACAGGGACATCGAAAAAGGTATCCATGATTTCAGTTGTGCACACCGAGAGCAACAATCGGCATATCAGATTTTCGTTAGCAGCAGGTGGTTTGTTAAGTCTGCGAGTTTTATTTACCCACGTTATGGTGACCGTGACTGCGCTGGGGGGCATGCACCGACGCTGTGACGTCAAGCTTCCTACTACATGGGTTTTGACGTTGGGTAGGAAGAGACGGTCCAATTTTTTGGCCGCCAAGAATTCCCGGTTTGACCGCCTTTAGACTGTTTTCTATGGGGTTTCCTGAAAATCATTGTGTACGGTGAGAAGATCTGGGACCTACGCCATTTGTAGGACAGAATCACTGTTGCAATAGCGACTGTGACTTCTGCTACGATCGCTACTTGGATGGAGATCGACTATCGCGTAGATGTGTGCCCAGCGACGAGGGGAGCTCATATCGAAACCTACTTGGTAATGTCCGAAACTTGATTCATTTCTGTATCTTTTGTTGATAAAATAAACACCACGAGTTCTATTATACAAGGTTTTTTATTTCACGTTACAACCACGGGCACATTTTCTATAAGCCTGTACTTAGTTGAGTTTACCACTGCAGTACTAACAGCGAATAACTTATGATCATACCAACAAATCATAGCTACATTTGGTGTCTAGAATAGAGATTAAGCGATGAAGCTTAAGGATGTGTACTAACCCTTTTGGATTCGCTCACCTCTGTGTTAACCTATGGAGAAAATGTGGCCAAGGATTGCCGACTTGGATTGAAAGATTTTTTATAAATTGTAGTCGGTAATAGAGAAAGAGACTTTACACCTCGGGACAGTTTCCTTTTTTAAAAAATGCAAATAATATTTTAAATTGAAATTATTAGGGGAAAATAATCTGTTCTAGTGTGTTTTAAACGCTCCTAATTTCGTTTGGTGGACGCAATTTATACAATGAATCGTGTTGCAAGGTGCAGAACAGTTCAGGCTATCTGAAAATAGCATTTTTATTGGATTATCAGCATTTATGTAGCTGTCAATAGTATACACATTATAGTATACACATTTTCTCCATAGGTAAACATTGAGGTGAGTGAATCCAATAGGATTTGTACACAGCAGCCTTAACTCGAATTCCAATTCCCAAATTTGCCCCAAGTAGCTAACTAGTGGTTCGCGTAGTTCAAGCATAGCGTTTTTAAAGACGATTCTTTCTGTTACATGCAAGTAGGAGGATTGACTTCATTCCTCATTGCTTTTGCATGTATAGCTTCCGGGGCTTACGTAAAATTACTTATATGCCGCAATCTAGTTTTTGTTTTAGCGTCTAAGCCAGGGGTTCCCAAACTTTCTCCTACATCGACCCCTTGTAAAAGAATGATCTTCTTCATCGACCCCTCACATTTTTCTCTTTAATATACAGCATGCAACGTAATTATGATACTAATAATTGCACATAAAACGCTTAAAGATAACAATTTGACTGAGAATATGAACAAAAAGTTAGAAAAAGTCGTTCATTAGGTTTATGTTTTATTATTTTTGTACTATTTTCATTTTTAATTTCAGAAATATAAAAAAGATTTCAGAAACACAGATTGTAGTTGACCAAATATAGCCAAGAGAAAAACGATACTGCTTCTGATTGGTTGCATCGGTAGGACCCATGTGCTGTTTAAGGTCCAGTGGATCTCCCCAGTTTTGCCTAGTGTTGGTACACAAATAAAAGCCGACGGCGGCATTCGAGGCATATACAAAAGCGTCATGACATTCGACTTTAGATGCGTGGATCAAACCACCGTATGCAAATTTGTATTTATACATACTATTAAATCGGATATTATTATCTAATAATTACATTCCTAAAAATATTAAATTAAATTTTAAAACAGAAAAATTTATCATAGACCCTCAATAGACCCCTGAAATACTATAGACCCTTTTTAAACTTCCATCGACCCCCAAGGGGTCCACCTGGACACCGTTGGGAATCCCTGGTCTATGGCAAAACTACATAAGGCGTTGCAAGAAAGTTTGAAAAAACTTGCGACTGAAGAGCGAATTGTCTAATGAGGTTTCTTGCCCACTTCCTTAAAAACGAAAAATAATGACATTTCTCCTATTTTACTTTAAGATCATAATAAAATATGTTCTTGAGATGAGCTTAATTTACGGTACGTTTCAGCTACGTTTCCATTTAAAAAACATCATTCTAATAATCTTAACGGATTGTCTCCTACATTTTGAATCTCTAACATGCAGTTAAATATCCTATAGTATTCAAATAGATTCTGTAAGTTCTAAACAGTTTTCACCATCAAATGCTACAGACATCTGAATTTTACACATAAAAACGATGCATCTAAATTCTTTAATACATGAAATATTCCCAAATGATTCGAAACTACAAATGAAAGAAATGACAATTTAATTCCTTAAAAGTTCCTCTCGTATAGACAGAGTTTCTAATACAAGGTTTAAAACACTCCAGTTTTCTTGAAGATTCTGTTAGTACTTAAGAATTTTTCTTGAAAATTTGTCATTTTAATCTACGGACGTCTGTTTTATACGTAACATTGATACATTTAAATTTTTTTACATTTTTTAAAACTGCTAAAACATTTGAATTGTTACATACAAGACACATTTTTTTTTCTTGGACAAAATCTTTCTTTTAGAGTGAGTAACTAATATGAGGCTAAAGAACCAGAAATATTCAAAAATCTTGTTAGTTCTTGACAGTTTTTGCCATCAACTTACTGCATTTCTTTCCCCAAAAAGATGATGTTTAACTTTAGCAGCTGAATTCTTTCTTAATATAATGTTGCCAAAATAGTAAAAACTTTTATGTAGGCAGAAAAATTTAAGTTAATATTTTGGATTTAAACTGTAGTATTTGTTCTTATGTGGTCGTAATTTGTTCTTATATGGTTGTAACTGTAGTATTTGTTATTATGTTTATCTGTGGTTTATGTATAACTTTAATGTAGCTAAATTTTTAAATTTACAGAATAGGGCAACATTTTTTTGAATACGTTTATTTGAAAAGCAAAATTTTGAATTTTTTTAACCAGAATTTTTCCTGTTGGCTGATTTCCTAATACAAGGTTAAAAAATTATTCGGATATACTCAACAAAGGCTTTTTCCCAAAATTTACTGTCGAGTTACATCATCAAATTGTGATCATTAATGTTAAGAAACAAATTAAGTTTTAATATAAGTACTCCCCGTCTTAGTTAATCTATTTTTATATATATAGATATATCACTGTCCAGTCACTGAGATATCTCCCCCCCCTCCCCCTTCACACAAGGATTCCCTTCAGACGGTGTCTCAAAACATCTTCCGCCTACAGATGTTACAATAATACTGATTAGCTCGCTAGAAAACCCCATAATTGATAATCATTTAGACAGAACCCTCAATTTATTCAGATATCCGATTAACAGAAAGATACAAGTTAGTATTTCGCGACACCTTTCAGAATTTCTGCTTGTAATAAAAACTAAGGAAACCCTAAAAAAAAAAGACAAATGCTTTCAATTTACCCTCCTTTTACTCAGAAAACAGGAATTTGTTGATTCAGTGGCTTGACAGTCATGGACACCAAACAGCTGATAACTGATGGGTCGCTCAGGCGGGGATTGACATAAACGGGAGCCATTTAATTAAGCGTGTAATATGCAGGCGCTAGAAGCGGAGCTAAAATGATACTCCCAGGAGCAGTCCAATTTTGGGCAGGAGTTAACTTCACAGCTCTTTTTAGACGAGTTTAGGATTAGTCCTTTAAACACATTTTAGGTACTTTGAACGAACTACAGAAGGTACTCTTTAACGTTTTTTTAGTGTTAAGATTATATATATATATATATATATATATATATATATATACTGGGTGAGCTAAAAGTTCATAAAAACTTTAAAAATTCATAAAAGAGGAAGAAAATAGGATAAAGAAGTGCGGTTTGCAAGAAAGGGTTCACAAGGAAGTCGGTTTTTTCTTTTATCAGCAACAACAAAAGAATTAGTTTAAAAAGTCCCCGATAGATGGCGCTGACATGTGATATATTCAGCAGCATTATGCAAATCAATTTTGCAGTAAAAGACCGTGATACGCGAGGAATTCTCATTCGCTTTCAGTATGTTGTTATTACACGATCGAGCATTGTTGGTCAAGCTGTTAGGAGTCGCCTTAGTTGCGACGTACTATGCTCTGGAGGTCATGTTGAACAATAGTTATAGCAAGAATAAGTGAATTGAACGTAGTGTTGCCCTGTTCATTTTGCTTCGGGTTGTCAGCGCCTTCTACCGGTAGATTTTTAAATTAATTTTTATTTTGCTGCTTAAAAAAATCCGACTACCTTGTGAGCCCTTTATTTCAAACCGCACTTCTTTATCATTACTTCCATTTATGAATTTTTTAAGTTTTTACAAACTTTTAGCTCACCCTCTCTCTCTCTCTCTCTCTCTCTCTCTCTATATATATATATATATATATATATATATATATATATATATATATATATATATATATATATATATATATATATATATATATATATATATATATACATATATTATATAACTCATTCTAAGGCTGCTGTGTACTAACTCTATCGGATTAGCTCACCTCAGTGTTAACCTGTGGAGAAAATTTGTCTGCTATTTGGAGCTACATAAATGCTGATGATCCAATAAAAATGGTATTTTTGGATAGCTTGAACTTTCCTGCACATTGCAACGGGATTCATTATAAATTTCGTCCATCAAAGGAATTTAAGAACGTTTAAAACCCACTATATCAGATGTTTTCCACGAAAAATTTAAATTATAAAATATTATTTACTTTTTTTTAAACGAAAAATGCTCCAAGGTGTAAAATTTCTTTCACTATCACGGAGTATAATTTTTTAAAAAAGATCTTTAAATACAAGTCGCCAAACCTTGGACACATTTTCTCTATAGTTTAACATTGAGGTGAGCGAATTCGATAGGGTTAGCACACAGCATCATTAAATACTCTAAATCTTTAAAAAAAAAGTGAAATCCTAATTTTTATAGAGTATCTACGCAGTTAACAATTCTGTACTAAGTACTCGGTCCCTACAATCTTTCGTCGACGTCTCAGCATATAATATATCTTCTCTCATGTGGATGGCTTAGATCTCTTCAGCGAATCAGCGCTTTAAGTTTTCCCCCTTTGATGCGCTGTCATCTCAAAATAATACACGAACATTCCATCAGATTCTCACATAAAGGAAAGTAAAGTGCTGTATTTCATGGATTTTCCATGTTTTTCATCGTCCGGTCAATACCTGGTACTTTGTGCGAGAATTTTTCCTATTTTGTGTTGGTAGTGTAACACAGATGTCTGTGTTTTCATCGACTTTGAAACAGCTATTTTTTGCCATGATTGACTCTTTGGTGAGCATCAGGATCAAGTAGGCAGAGATTTTGCATATATGCATTATAATGATCGATTCTCTACCGAATTTTCTCACAATTTTAATCTTACGCTTTTTAAGGGGAGTCATCACCTTTTAATCTTAAAAAAATAAAATAAAAAATTAAATTTTTTAGAATATTTGAAAGATTTTGATTTATTTAAAACTGCGTTAAAATATTCCAATTAGAACATTCAAAACTACGACATGAAAGAAGTAGTTCTGATACAAAAAATACGAGTGTGGGAACTTTAAAAGCATTTTTCTCGTAATGATGATTTTCATACTCGCGCACACTGTTAAAACAGTGACTCTCTACCCAGTGGTCGTAGAAGTCTGCGGACCACTAAACCAGAAATTGGACCATGTGCGGACAAGAATAGATGTCGATTACACTTCCGAACCATGCTTTGATGCTTACCAATAAATCTCAGCTTGCATGTTCGAAGAATACCATAATTTTTATATAATTTTATTTTGTTACCTCGTTCTCCCACCTGTACATGTGCATATTCCACGAATACTATATATACGAGAAATAATAAACTTTTGTTGTCTATATATATAAAACAGTTCTGTGACTGACTGACAGATAACTCCCAAAACAAACCGCTGGACCTAAATTGCTGAAATTTTGCATGGCGATTCTTCTTATAGTGTAGGGGTGCACTATGAAAGATTTTTGAAAAAATCTTCTTAGATTATTTAAAATTAAATTTTTAAGCTGTTTTTGTAACTTATATTTAAAGTTTGCATTTAAAATAATAATCTGAGGGTTATAAAATTTATATCAAGAGAAAGATCATACAAAATTCCTTTAATATGAAATTTTTTCGAATCTTTACCTCCTTTTCTGATTTTTGGTGAATTTTTAAAGATTAACTTTTAAATTTCAATTTATTAAATGCTGATCACGATATTTCTTTTCTTTTTGTGATACTTTAAATTTGTTTTGCGTCACGTGCATAACAACGAAGTAAATTGACAAAAAATATTAAAATACGTGTCGTGTTGCCTGTCTTCAAATTTTTTATTTTTTTGGGCGAGATTCGTATATTATTTGGGTTAGTACAAATTATTTATAATTTATAGGTATTTGGGTGCGTTGTGTTTTTTTTTAATTTATTTTCTTGAATACAACCCAAAATTCTAGACAGGTTTGCAACCGAACAGGCCAAATAAACTTTGCTTCTAAAACCTTCCTTTAGGTCAACTACACAAAACAAAGATGACTGACTCCAATGTAACAAAATAAAATTGATTTATTTACAACCTTATCTATTTACAATTTAACTCAAAAAAACCGAATCACCAAATCTTCGTACACAGTTTACACATTTTACTAATCCTTTAGCATTTTCTCCTCGATTCATATCGAATGACATGTATTTAATTAAATCTACACCTTTTGGATTCAGGGAGCATATAATTATTAAACTAACTCATAGCCAAGAACTCCTATTCATCAAAATTATCTTTACAAAAAACACTGTTCCCGCACTAATCTTTCATTTAGCTCGGTGGGGTCTGAACAAAACAAAATTTGACTTTCACTCACTCAGTTTGACGATACAGCACTGGGACTCTGGCTTCGAAGCTCTGCTTAGGCATGGGGTATCGCTTCTTCCTTCTATGGTAGCTGGCACTCCACATCTTAGGCTGGCGTGGGCCTCGGTCGTGGTCATCTATCGTAGGCTTTTTGCTCTGTCATGGACATCTGTCGTGGTCATCTATCGTAGGCTTCTTCCGCTCTTTTTAAAAGATGGGGGTATTTGTCAGGAGGTCCTCACACACTCTCTATCGAAAACTCTTTTCATCTCTGGGACCACTCAATCGGAACTCCAACGTGAAGGCGCAATTCTCTCCACCTCTACTCTAGTTTATTTATTGGTGAAGGCCGCAATTAGATTTTCATGATCAGCAAAACAAATTCTAGTATCAGAATCAGGAGGCTCTCATACCGGGATACATCAACCGGATCTCTGCTCCGCTAAACGACATATTTCTTCGGGAGACTCCAGGGCAAGCTCAAGTGTTCCTCTACAGTTAAAATAACAACACTTCATCACCTGCGATGCTAAGCACCGGGGGAAAAGGAACCCGGGCCGGCATGCAGAGTGAAAATTCGAAAAAAACTCTAAGTCTTCTATTTATTTATTTTTTTTATAACAAAGTCCACGCCTTCTCGTGACTCCTAATCCATTCAGGAAAGCTTTCAAAAATCCACCACTTAGCATCAATTTTCATTTCTTGGATTGGATAATCCCATAACTCATGCCCGCCTTAATTACGTCATACAACAGACCACCCAAAGTCCAGTCCACGTGTTTTGCGGTCTACCGGTCCAATAAATTCTTTACAATAGGGTATTTTACTTTAATGTCAAACCCTGGTGCCATCCCCTTATCTGCGTCTGGAATCACCTACCCCCTATCGCCCACCGCCGCTTTTAAATTGGCTGATGCGTACAGACGACTGTTCCGTCCCCTAATCAAAGGCGGCTTCCTAGCATTCTAACCGAAATGTGATGAAAACAGCCTTCGATCACTTTATCTCTCTAAAAATTTTAATTTTTCTTTCAAATCGAAAGCGCTTCATCACAATACGGTAAAGATAAAATTTAACCACTAGACTAGTTGAGATGGAAGTTTCTTAAGAATTTAGTTCAAATTAGTAGGTTTCATGGATATTAAATTAAACCTGTATATAAAACAGTTCGGTGACTGACTGACAGACCTCACACAGACCAAACCACTGGACCTAAAGGGCTGAAATTTTGACAGTCGATAGACTCTTTCTATAATTCAGATGATGCCATTAACTATCCGGTAGTTTTTTAATTCCCTTAAACCACTGGTTCTTCCATACCGGTTCTATTTGCGGAAGGTTACACCCGTATCGCTCCTTCGGAATTTAAAACCAACAAAATTGTGTAATGGCATTAGACAAGTCAAAGACCTGCAAAAATATTTAATCGAAGCAATTATTTTAATCGAGTATGCTTAAGGAGAAAAAGCGTTCGTGCCACGCATTCCTCTAATACCCAATGACTTCCCCTTTGACTTTAAGAGACTGAAATTTACCCTCAAAGTATGGGCCGCCATGACGATAAATAAGTTTCAAGGTCTTACTATATTATATATATATATATATAACTTATATTATATATATATATATATATATATATATATATATATATATATATATACAGTGGACGCTCGTTAATTCGAACTCGGTTAATTCGAACTTTCGGTTAATTCGAACTAATCCAAAGGCCCCAAAAATCTTGTATTGGAGTTAATGTTAAAAATATTTCATTAATTCGAACTAAATTTTTATCATTTCGGTTAATTCGAACTAAAAATTTGATAAAAAAATTATTTTTCCTCGTTTAATGGAGAAAATTCACACTGTATTTATTATTTTGTGTGTCAAAATTTCTTTTCTGTGTAAAGAGGCACATGCCTGCATTCCTAGACTATTGCATGTCCGCTAAACGTTAGTAGCTATCGTCCTTCTTATTAGTGCTAAATATAAAAAGCAATTTTCCTTTATTTGGATCAATTTTCTTAGAATTTCAGAAAAACTAGTCTTTACTATAGATTCTAGGGAGCTGCGTCAATTATAACTGCAGTGCAGACAAGTTAATGTGGTCTAGTTTTTCTTCCTCATTGTGTGGTGTGAACGTGTAAAAATTCAGGATGTCTACACGTGGAAAGTACAAAACCCTAACTTTGGAGACAAAGGTAGAAATTTAAAAAAAAGTAGAGAATATCGAATGTAAAACAAAGTTAGCAGCTGACTATGGAATTAAAAAAAATGCCTTGTCAACTAATTTAAAAAACAAGGAGTAAATTTTAGATTCACGAAAAAATCAAAATTTGCTAGAGGAAGGAAACGCATGGGAAATGCATCCCAAGAATTTCTAGAAAAAGCTCTACTGCTATGGTTCTAGGATGTTAGATCTCGAAATTTTCCGATAAATGGACCCCTAGTGCTGACGAAGGCTGATGAATTGGCAAGTCGAATGGGTATTGAAGATTTTGAATGCAGTGATGGATGGCTTTCTCGATTTAAGTCAAGGCACAATATTTCTTATCACACTGTATGTGGCCAAAGCTCTGATGTAAACGAAGACGTATGCACTAATTTCGGTAGGAAACTGCCAGGGCTTTTTTCTACTTACCTGCTGAAAGATATTTTTAATGCGGCCATAATGGACAAAGCCATAATGGAATCTATTAAAACTCTGAAATCATTTATTCAGATGGAACCTTCCTCTGAAAATTAATTGAAATGTTTACTTCAAATCGAGAAGCTGGCTGAACAATGTAGGCATCATAAACAGAACCAAACATTCATTTTACAGTTTTACCCCAAAGAGTAATTCATATTTTTAATAAAAGTTTACTTTATACTGCATATCTTCTTCATTTTATGATTAAGGTAAGTCTGTATTGCTTTTTAATATGTTTAACTTTCGATAACATAGTATAATATATTTTCTGGGTTTGTACATACTAGGAGAGTTTCTTCTTCAGTGATACACATTTAAAGTTATATATTTTCTGTTAACATCGGATAATTCGAACTTTTTTCTGAGAAACTTTGAGTTCGAATTAACGAGCGTCCACTGTATATATATATATATATATATATATATATATATATATATATATATATATATATATATATAGAAATACGCTGGCGTAGAGTTAAGATAAAATTGTTTCTCCCACGGTCAGTTTTACGTAGCTTGCTCACGCGTAAGTTCGCAGATGAGCCTGGTAATATTAGTTCTACCCAAAGAAGAGACAAAAAATATTGTTTATAAAGAAATCCTCTAAAAAGCGATTTCATTATTTTTTCATTGTAATTATTCTAAAATGTACCCCGTAGCGAAGCACGGGTATTCAGCTAGTTATTACATACAGAAATACATGAAATTGTCACATTATGAATGAAATGATAAATATCTAAATAATGTCTGAAATATGAAGAGGAAAAATGAGGTGAATTGATAAATTGTATCGAAATTTGTTTGAAAGAAAAGAATAACGATATCCTACCATGTCAGGAGTTATTGATGAATTCACGTATCGAAGGAATGGAGGAATGGAAAATCCGAAAAACGATTAATTAACCGATGTTTCATCCGGCTATCTGGTTATTGATGAAAAAAAGGTTTTCTCTGAAATTGCTGTTGGTGGTGGCAACAATATTAAATCGAAATATTAATTGGTTGAGTGATAATTATGCTTAATTTATCATGCGAAAGAGAACTGAAAAGAAGACACATTTAAGGTCGAATATCTCTCAAAACAGGGAAATTTATTAAAAGTAAACGCGGGGAAGAAAGTGCAAAATCATTTGACAGAGTAATATATGTGGGCGCGGGGTTGGAGTAAAACATCCACAACATAAACTAACTAGAAACCATCGTAAATAACAAAAACAATTACATTTATTTAGAAAGAATTGAAAAAAAACGTAGTCCGTCCACGACGGAATCCAAAGCGGGAGTCTTAATGTTCTCCCCAAAACAGCGTAGAGGGGTCGTGATAATGTTCGTGCTAGCAGCGCCCTCTTGCGCCAGACATAATATGCGTTTACAAATAACATTTCATGAAGTTTAAAGTTCATAGTTAAGAGTTCAGTTCTGCTTTCTACAAATCGGCCATCCTAGCTGTCATGCGGCCTCGGATGACATTAAGCAATAGGCACTGACAGTCTCTGAAAAAGAAATAAAATGGAACACACTTACAATACACCGGACCATGCAGGGGATGCGCTGGTGCTGACATCGAGTACACGGGACCATGCAGGGGGTGCTCTTGATCTGACATCGGGTACATGGAACCATGCAGGGGATGCTCTTGTGCTGACATCGAGTACACAGGACCATGCAGGGGATACTCTGGTGCGGACATCGGATGGCGGGATACCTTGTCAGTCGTCTGAATCGGGGTAGCGGGGATGTCATGCCAGTCGTCTAAATCAGGATAGTAGGTATGCCCTGGCTTCGTGTAGTCGGCAGCAGAAGACGTGATGTTAGGACGTTCATGTTGTTCGAATTTGATGACACTGCACTGGTCGTGGGACTTGACATTGGTCACTTTGTAGGGACCTTGGAATTTCGGTCGTAATTTCATTCTTGTTCCGTACTGCGTGCGCTTGATTGCACACAGTTCTCCTACTTTGTACTTGTACGATCTTTTCCTCTTCTTATTATAGGATTTCCGATTTTCTTCTTGAATTTTATGAATATTTTGCCTTGCTTCTTCCTTCATTTTATCTCTCTCTTTCATCATCGCGTTAAGGTACTCTTCTTCTAAGACTTCTTTCACTCGTATGTCTGTTATACCTTTTAGTTTCACGCCTGTCAACAGTTCGAATGGTGTGGATTTAGTACTTCGAGAAGCGGTACTGTTCATTATCCGTTGAACCATAGACACGTATTTGTACCATTTCGTTGGATCAGAAATTGAAAGTTTAGAGAGTATAGGAATTAAAGTTTCATGCATCCTTTCAACTTGACCGTTACCACGGGGAATTCCTGCTGTAATTTTAATATTCTCTATTTCTTCTTCTACGCAATAGGTCTCAAAATCATTCGAAGTAAATGCGCTTCCTCTGTCACTGATAATTCGTGAAGGATTTCCAAAGGTAGTTTGTTGTAGCTTTAACTTTTCTATCGCGTCGCGTGACGATGTCGATTTTACTGGGTATAACCATACAAATTTCGTAAAGGCATCGACAACAGTGAAAATATGTTGATAATTCTTGTTCGTAGAAGGCATAGGACCTATAAAGTCAATGTGATCCGTGCTCAACGGTGAATTTTCTTTTGGGATAGGATTAAGTAAACCTTCTCCTTTGCCACGTTTTCTGTTACATAGGATACATTCTACGCAGTTGGCAATGACGTTATCAATTTGTTTTCTGGCATTACGTATATAATAATTTTGATTTAAAACGTCTTCGGTCTTGGATGATGCAAAATGTTTTTTATTATGAATTCGTTTGATTATTTCTTTTTCCATTTCTTGAGGCACCATTAAAAGTTCTCTTCCATTTTTATACTTATATAAAATTCCATTTTTGACAAAATGTTCTTCATCATTTCCCTTTTCTATCAAAGTTTTAATCGTTTCAATATTTTCGTCTCGTTTTTAGGCAGCTTTAATTTTGGCGGTTATATCGTCGTCTAAAATTATCTTCTTAGAAATATCTACGGTCTCAGTTTTGTTTGGCGTATATGTAGATACAGGTTTAAAAATAGTGTCTCTTCTTTGCTTATCGTTAATGTGACTTAAATCTAATTCGTTAGTAACAAAGTTGGGTAAATTTTCTATCAACAATAAAAAGTTATTCGTGTTGGAGGGCTTCTGAATAATTAAGGAATCTTTTTTCAAAATAACGTCAGCTAAATCTAACAGAGGGGTACCAATAATAATGTCGAATTTTATTGCTCCGTCCGCGACAACATGAAACAGCAATTCGAAGGAGTGACCGTTGATTTCCACGCTATGCATAAAAGAACCCTTGGTAAGCACATTCTTAGAGCCTAGTCCTACTAGATTTATGGCGGGGGGAGAAACAGCTGGGAGACACAGTCTTTCATAGCAAGCGGATCGTATTACATGCAAACTGGAACCACTGTCGAAAATACCCGTCAGCTCATTACCGTTCAACCTGACGCTTATCTGTACAAGAGAATTTTTCTCTTCGGGAACACTGCGACTGATACTCATGGCTTGACTTTCAGGGATTTTATTATTTTTCACCGGACAGTTAGCAGAAACGTGGTCATTCGTAAATTGGTTACAATTAAAACATTTTCTTCCGCGGTCTTTAAACGGACAAACACTATGATTTTTATCGCCGCAGTTTTTACAACGCTGAAAGCGGGGAGACACGTCTGAAAGAGGGGTGAAATGTTTTTTTCTTTTTTGTTGTTTGTGGTTCATATGGAATCGTAGTATGATTTCGTATTTTTTCGAAAATACCTAATTTTTCCTTAAACTCTTTTAAATTTTTCGCACCGTAAAGAATTACTTTGTTAGACGGTTTATCGGGAATACCATCTATAACATATTGAATTAGGGATTCTGTTTCGATGTTACCTCTGCTTGCTAGTTCTTTCATGACCAGAAAATATTCTTGCAGAGATTCTTCGTTGTTTAAATGACGTTTCGTCAACATTTTATGGAGTTGGGCGCTTGTGCACTTCGAGGCGAATTCTTGTTCAAGAGCTAATTTAAGCTTAGCCCACGAAGTTAAGCCAGATTCACCTTGAATAAAGAGTTTCGCTAATCCAGTTAATGATCGTTTCGCGAATATTAATTTTTGAAGATCATTCCATTCGCAAATACTCGCCGTTTCTTCAAAATCAGTTATCCACTTTTCGATGGAATAATTATCTTTCCCGTCAAACTTTCTCAAACTGTCTTCGATATCATGATAGGAAATAGTAAATTTAGAAAATTTATCTACTGATGGTTCTACACGGGTTAATTCACTAACTTCGCTACGAATTTCTTCGTTCACGTGTTCATCGTCGCTATCAGATTCAAAATTATCATTTTTAAGCGTTTCAATATCTAATAGGCTATCGAGAATTCGAGTAGCGAGAACAGTTTCATTTCCGTCACAATCAATACATAAAATATTGCAAATTGTAATTAAATTAGCAAGCCTAACGTTTTTCACAGCAAAAGTTAATTTCTTCTCATAATGTTCGTCGTTTTTCTGGTAGTCAAAGCCAGAAAATTCTCGTAATCGTTTCCGGTTTAATCGGTCACCTTCAGTTTCATAAACAAAATTATGTAAACATTTTATAGATTTAACAGAAGCAGACTTCAAGTTTGCTTTGATTCGGGGAATATCAGCTAATTTCATTTTTTCCATTTAGAGTCGTTAATCGTAGCAATCGTTATTTAGAATCGTTATTCGTAACATAAGCTCGTAAATCGTATAAATAGAATTATCGTAATTAGCCGTAATTCGAAGAAACAAAACAGTCACTATCGTAATTCATAAAAATAGTCTTACTTTAGTTCGGAGTCCGTTGCATCGTAATGCGTTGATGGAGATTCGCGTCGTGTTCTCGTAGATTTCTTTCTAATTCATATCTAATACCTCTTCTGACACCATCTTCTGTGGGCGCGAGGTTGGAGTAAAACATCCACAACATAAACTAACTAGAAACCATCGTAAATAACAAAAACAATTACATTTATTTAGAAAGAATTGAAAAAAAACGTAGTCCGTCCACGACAGAATCCAAAGCGGGAGTCTTAATGTTCTCCCCAAAACAGCGTAGAGGGGTCGTGATAATGTTCGTGCTAGCGGCGCCCTCTTGCGCCAGACATAATATGCGTTTACAAATAACATTTCATGAAGTTTAAAGTTCATAGTTAAGAGTTCAGTTCTGCTTTCTACATATATGCATGAGTAAAGTAGAGGAGGATTCATTTAATGCGTTGGAGAATTAAAATTAAGGTCTAAATATGCTAAATGATTACATATTGTTAGGAATCCACAGTTTGTTTGTTAAAGGTGGCGCTGCCGTGCAAGAAAGATTTATGTACCTTGTGCGTCTTCGCTAGAAAAGTTTCGTTCTGTGTTCTTGTTGACTCGATATATATATATATATATATATATATATATATATATATATATATATACCGGGGGGGGGGAAAGTCCGTATAAAAATTCATAAAAATCAGAAAAATAGCCAAAATTAAAACAAAGGTTTGCATGGTTAGCATCGCTAAGCCACGGGATTTTTTTTTTGAGAGGGGAAAAAAAAACTCAAAAAATCTCCGACAGGTGGCGCTGACTTACACAAGTCAAAGAACAGATACGCAAATAACGAAAAGAATTCTTCTAAATCGTTTATTACAGCAGTAGGTGTTCCACATGACCCACCCACCACAGGGGATAAGGCATTGCAAGCTAGTCACAAATCCAGCAACATGTCTAGGGCAGAGTGCAGCAGGTCCGGATGTGTACATGACAACTCTCGGCGGATCAACGGTGAACTGGATGTGGATTAGGAGCGCACGTTCTTATAACCGTCTCATTTGCATATTTTCACAGAATTCGCTAGTACCAGCGCCACTTGTCGGCTGTTTTCTGAGTTTTTCCTGTCTTAAAAAAATCCCGTGACCTAGCGATGCTAACCCTGCAAACCTTTTTTTATTTTGGTTATTCTTCCGATTTTTATGAATTTTTAAAGTTTATGCGGACTTTTTGTCCACCTGATATATATATATATATATATATATATATATATATATATATATGTGTGTGTGTGTGTGTGTGTGTGTGGTCTGCGTGTTAGTTATGTGAAAAGGGGGAGTGGTGTTTCCCCGCACAATAGTGTTCTGTTTTATTAAAACTATTAAAAAGGGCACCATTGGACTCGTTAATCATATAATACAGGACCTATAATAAGTAGTTATTCGTCGGTATACTGAACCACCAATTGATTTTACTTTATTCGTGTTTCGGAAACACATAAGTAATTTTAAAGCTTAGAAGTACGCGGTTGCGATGTTTGCCATATTCTGTTCGAGTCTTATATACCAGCCTTTGTTCTAAATCTGTTCAAATGTTTGACAAAGGGATTTTAGAAATGTTCTTAATGGAGGGGCCCCCTCCCCATGTCACTAATGTCTAAATTTTGGGTGGCTATTAAACGCGCGACAATAGCCTTGAGTTTGTCTTGCGGCTTTTGTGTCTGTAGCGTTTATTTGGTAAACTTATTCCAACTATCCTAACCGACACCTCCTCGTGGTGGGCCCTGGGAGTTAGCTATGGCTAAACCTCTGACGTCGGAGGAAGGGGAACTTCTGTCACCATGTATGATGGAAAATGAGAGAGATGAGATCTATTATTCTCTTGCTAGACTTGAAAATATAGTTGAAGAAAGGTATCGAAAGTTGGAAGAACAAGATTTGAGGCTCCAAATGGAGCTTTGATACCGAACGGTTTATGGGTGAGGATATTCAAGAAATAGTCAAGGTGACTGAAGAGCAGCAGAAACTGATATCTTATTTGTTGGGGCAAATTATTGTACTTGAAAAATTGCAGAGCAAAGGAACTGTTGCTGAAGTAGTTTGAAAAAGGGATACTGGGAAACCAGTGATTATAAATATAAATAAAGGAGAAGGTACACACGCTGTTGTGATCGTTTCCAAGTGGGAGCAAGAGTCGGATGTAACCAAAGAAAAGGTTTAGACGCATATTAAACCGGATAAGCTGAAAATCGGTATAATGACATTCATAAAGATTTAAAGGAGTGGAATCTTGGTTGGAACCTCTAATGAAGATAATATTTATAAGTTAATTGAAGAGTTTAAGGTGACTCCGTAGGGCATTTTCAACGTAGGTTCTGCCAACGTTGAAAATGCCCTTTTTTGACTATTTTGGTCAATTTTATTTTTTGCAAGAATCGTGTAATTCAATCTTTTCTCTTTTCAAAACCGTTTTGATTTTCATTCTACATCAATTAGAAGCAGAGTTATAGCTATTTAAAAAACATCGTCTGATACAAAATTGAAGTGACAAACAACTTTAAATGCGATTTTCTCAGAATTATGTTTTTTAGCACGAATCTCTACCGTTATCATATTTCACATAATAATGCATATAATTTGATAAAATTTTCAGGAAATGTTTTAGATGCTATTGATAATGAAATGACGCTCAGCAGTCGATGTATAATGAATAGTTTTTTTGTTTAGGGCTGTTTTTATAAGGAAAGGAATGACGAATCGGGGAAAATTTTCATATTGGAACATAAAATTGTCTGTATTATTTTTGCATTTTGAAATTTCTCTCAGATTGTGGGTCATTTTGAAGATAACTGTTATATGTATCTTCTGTGAGAAGGAAGTTAAAATAGTAGCATTAGAATTTTGGGCAGAGTGATAGGCATTTTAGCTAAATTTCATTAAAAATTACTTCAAATTGACGAAATTATAAAAAAGTATGGTATTTACAAGCAAGTTTTTTATTTTTTATTTTTAAATGCTATTTTACCATAAAAGACCAAAAAATTCTTAAAAACAATTTAAAAAAAAATTGGCTCCGAACGTAGGCAGTCACCTTAAGAAAAGTGATGATCTACGTGAGAAATATGAAATTAAGATGGCGAGAAAGCGAGATCCGCATATCACCATATTTGGTGTAAATGAAGAAATTGAGAAAGATGAATTTGGGAAGATGCTTGCGGCTAAGAATGAAGAGTTAGCGGAAGAAAAACGTGAAGGTGATCATTCGCTATAAAGCCAAGAGTGGATCCAATTTGATACTAAGTCTGATGGGAAAAGCGTTTAAGAAGATAGGGAGACAAACCTAAGAAACTTAAATTAGGTTGGGAGAGATACAGATTTAAAGAATATCTAAAACCGCTCATCTCTTACAGTTGCTGGTGCTACGGGCACGTAGCTAAGCACTGTGATTATGATAAAACTTGCATAAAATGTGCTCGAATGATACACGAGGGAGAGTGTGAAGTGCAACTGAGATGCACAAATTGCGAAGACTATTTAATTCATATGAATAGGGAAGAGGAGGTCCCCACAAACACAGGACATCTCCCAACGGATAGAAACTTTCCTTTTATAAAGTTCAGGTGGAAAGACTTATCCAAAGAACTGATTATGGAGTGCGCAAGACAGCGCGGTGAACCTTCTCGGTTCACTTTGTATTCCTGCTGGAACTTTGTTGACTATTTGGCTTTGTTGTAGTTTGGGTATTATGATTTTTACTAATGTTTAATCTGCTGATGACTAGCTTGAGTTTCTATTGTTAGCTTAGGATTTATTGTGCTGTTGTGATGATGGTGATAAATCCGATTAATATATGCTTGACGATGTTATGTTTTACTGTACGAGCTGTACAGCTATTGTTCTGACTTGTTATTTTCTGTACGAGTTGTACAGTAATTGATTGTCATGTTATAATTTATAAGTTGTAACTGTTTTCTTAATAAAGAGTTCAGAGGAGAAGCGATGTAGTTGGCAGTGTGGTGGCTGCCGTCTAAGTTGGATAGCTAAGCGTTGAAATTGTATTTGGATGTCTCTGGTTCGGAGGCTTCGAGCGAATGGTGTCGTCAAGCTGAACTTTGATATGGATGAAGGACTCGGTCCTGTTGGTTTCAGGAAGCCGAGGGAAGGACTGAGTGACCGGTCCTGTGGTTTTGATGTCGAGGGGGTTGCCGCCGGGGCAACCTGAGTCATTAGTTTTATCCCGTCGCATAAGCGAAATCTGAGGTCGGCATATCATTTGGAATGCTCTTAATGAAGCTACTTGCAAATCGGGCAGAAAACCTAATAGCAAAACATCAAATAGACGCTTGTTTGGTTTATCCATCCTGGATCGGAGACTGCGTTATCGAGAGTTTTAAGACTTTCGTGTCCACTTGCAGAAAGAAGCAAGAAAAAACCTTAGAACTGATAAAAACAGCTTATGAAGAGAGTGTCATTTAAGCGAACGAGGATATCTGAGTAGCATAAAAAATATTCGCAGAAGCTGCACCACGTTGGGTAATCATCCATGTCTGTTTCAGACGCCACAATCAACACTATCTAAGCGACATTATTCAAGGAACGGCTAACAATGACCTACAATGTTCAGAGTACGTCGAAGGAAAACGTATTCTGAACGAGGAAAACGCTCTCTTACGTTTGGCGATGATATGACAAATGGTATAACTATTTCCGAACAGACCACAACTACCTTGCTCATCGGACCTTGTGAAATGTGCCTTTTTTCCTTTTACCCAATATTAAGATCGGTTGGTTGACAGCGCAACGGTCATTTTTTGCTACACAGGAGATTATTAGCCCTGGACCTACTGCTTATAGCCTTTCCTTTACGGCTACAAACAACCATGCCAATATAGGCACCAACTGGGTGCCAATATGATTTAATTGAACCCATAGACTCTAGTGCCGAATGCTAGCGCCCTAGACATTCGGCTATAGTCCGGCTACTCGATTTTAGGTAGGAACTGTACTGACGGAATTTTCTTACGGTATGCTGCACCAAATAATGATATGATGGGTGTGTTTAACAAGTCGAAGCTCGGAGTTATTTTTGAGCAAGGATAAAATGATGAATCGGTGGTGCAACTCACGGGAAATCATCTCGAGGTATTCTAACGACTACTTATAGTTCTTAGTATTTCTACAATGCAGTCTCATTACTTATTGAATGCTGTATGTATAATTGATACGACGATTTCCATAAGGTAAAAGCCATTACAACAGCCATAAATAGCTATGGAATGTTTTAGAGGCGTGGATAAATGAGAGAAAATGCTTTGAAAAGTTACCGTTGTGAATATACAGAAGTTTCGCTTGAAATGGAAATTTGAAGTGTTGATAAACAGGAATCCTAATGAACTTATATCTAGTGAAAATTAACAAAGAACAAATGTAAAAATAGCTTCTGCATTGATGCAAGTTGTATGGAGTAGATTCAATTAAGCTGCAATGCAAAATACTCAGCCAAGTAATGGCATGCAAACTTGGACCCATTAGCTAAGAGAATGGGTCATTTGCTCATAGATTTCACTATCTATCGGCAGACAGTCGGTGGTAGGCAGCAAAATCGAAAATACAACTGATAATCATCAGTCCCATTTCCCCAGGCACTCACTGCTGCCGTAAATTGGCCCGGACGAAAATTTAGTATTTACGATGTTCACCCGATATTCGGGCGGAGATAATTTGCTGGTTGGGTCATTAGGGGATCTGGTTGTTAAATTATAGTTGCATACACAGATTTTTGTCTTGTAGATTTAGGTGAATTTTTAGTGGGACATTGCCCTAATTAAAGTCTTTATTATATTTTATATCATAAAATGGTATTGTGAATGAATTGCTCTTCTAGAAGGTAAAATCAGTAATAAAAAGTTAAACTTTATAGAAATTTGAGAAATTAAAAAGAAATGACTTTTCAGATTTTCATTAATATGTTCCCAAAAGTATCTTTATAACTTTACACATCAATTTTTCCTGTAAATTGATTAGGTATAGGAAAAAATATTTCCGAATCAATGCAAATATTTATCTATAAAACATAAATTAATTCAAATTTTTATTTTTATTTTTTTAATCGAAAAAAACCATTACTAATTCCATCGTTTATTTGTTTGGTTAACTAGGAGTGCTACGGTCGGCATTTGTAACTCGAGAAGTAAACAGAGATTGCAACTTTAGTTTAAAATTTCCAAAGTTAAAACTATCCATTTTGGCTGACGTGGTGATTGTGGAATAAGACCCCATTCCGAAAAGCTACTAAAAACATCACAACCCCAGTCATCGAAAAAAAGCTGTCAATATATTAAACATTATTTTCTGAGTACATAAAAAATCAAATTACCCTTTTAATATCTATTGAAATTTTGAAATTTTAAATACTATCTCAATACACAAACTAAGAAAACTCACCATCTCTAAACGGCAAAATAATTAAATATTTTTGCAATACAGGGTGGTCCAAAATTATTGAGCGCATTCTGATAGGCTAAATCAGATATATTTCTCTAAAGAATAAATAAATCTACATAATCTATATACACTGAAGTGCCACTGAATTAGGGATACCTACCTAGTAACGAGTCGGGCCTCCTCTGGCCTTGATAACGGCTGCCACACGACAAGGCATAGATTCAACAAGTTTCTGGAAGCGTTCCACTGGAATGGCTTGACAAATATTGGCTAAAGTAATTCAGTAAGGTTCTTTGGTGCTATGTGATGGCCTTTCACGCCTTGTTCCAAAACATCCCAAAGATGCTCAATAGGATTTAAGTCTGGGCTTCTAGGTGGCCAATTCATGACAGAGAAGTCAGAGGAATGCTCATCCAACCAGCCAGTAGCCAACCGGGACTTGTGAGAGGTACAGTTGTCTTGCTGGAAAACTCCATTACCGTGCGGATAACAGAACAGCATAAACGGATGGAGGTGATCACCCAGCAACTCTACGTACCGAATTGCATTGAGGGAGGTTGGTACACGCACCAAAGATCCCAAACTGTGCCACGAAAAAACACCCCAGACCATGATTGAGCCACCATGCCCTTGTACAGTTCCAGCCAGGCATGCAGGATCCATGGCTTCATGAGCCTGACGCCATATTCTCAGCCTCCCGTCGGCGTTAAGTAGTCGGAATCGAGACTCATCACTCCATGCTACTCGTTTCCAGTCCTCTACACTCCAGTCTCTGTGCTCTCTTGCCCAGGCAAGACGTGCAGCCCGATGACGAGAATAGAGCAATGGTACTCTCGTAGGTCGACGGCTCCCGAAACCCATACGGTGAAGCGAGCGTTGCACAGTCCGTTTACTGACTGTACGACTGGCACCGTCATTAAACTGGGTTGTAATTTGAGCTAATGTTTGGCTTCGCTGGCTACGTACAATACGCCTGAGCCGTCTCTCACCACGCACTGTCAAGGCTAATTGTCCTTTGCAGTTTGCCCGATCGCTAGTTTTTTTTTCCACCATCCATGTATTCTTGGTATACTCTTGACACTGTCGACCTTGAAAATCCTAGCTATCTGACGATTTCGGAAATTGAATGGCCCATGCGTCGCGAACCTACGATTTGTCCGCTTTCGAAGGTGTCTAAATCCGGCAGTTTACCAATACTGGCAATTCCAACAACTAATTCAGAACAACCACAGTACGCGCTATATATGCAGTTACCACAGTGCCCTCACTTGCGCATACATGATGCGCAGCGCTACACAATTTGCATAGGCTTTGCTATCCTTAATTCAGTGGAACTTGTATATAAAACAGTTCCGTAACTGACTGACTGACTGACTGACTGACTGACATACAACACAGAGACCAAACCGCTGGACCTAAAGGGCTGAAATTTTGCATGGTGATTCTTCTTATGGTGTAGGGGTGCACTAAGAAAGATTTTTGAAAAATTCTTCTTAGATTTTTTTAAATTAAATTTTTAAGCCGTTTTTTAACTTTTTTTAAGTTTGCATTTAAAATAATAATTGGAGGGTTATAAAATTTATATCACGAGAAAGATCATACAAATTCCTTTAAAATGAAAGGTTTTTCGAACCTTTATCTCGATTTTCTGATTTTTGGTGAATTTTTAAAGATTAATTTTTAGAATTTACTTTATTAAATGCTGATCACGAGATTTCTTTTTCGGGTACTTCAAATAAATTTATCGTCACGTGCATAACAACTAAATAGACAAAACAAATATTTTTTTTTCTTTCTAATGCAGCAGACGATTGGATATTATAAAAAAAAATAAATATCCCTTACGATTTTTTTATAAATATATATATATATATATACACTGAACGGCCACATTATTATGACCACCTGACAGTTTTATGCAAATGAGCTATTATGTCACAGTGTTGCCACTAGAGGGCGAGATAGCTATAAAAAGGGAATGCAGGACAAGTGAACCATCAATTGCATTGTGTTGCTTGCGAAGATATGGGCAAAAAACGTGATTTAACTGAGTTTGAACGCGGGATGATTGTAGGCGCTCAAAGCGTCGAAACCGGTATCAGCAAAACCGCTGCACTTGTGTTCGAGAGCAGAGAGCAGCAGTTATTAATGTTTACAGAGAGTAGGCTACCAAGCAGAAAACCGGGTCTCAACGTCTGGCTTGTGATCGTCACAGACTAATGAATGCTTGATCTGAAAGGAGACTTGCCAGAGTTGTCCAGTCGAACAGAAGAACAACTGTACGTCGAATGGCGGGGAATCGTAATCAAGGAGCAACTACGAACGTCTCTGAATGAACGGTTCACCTTACATTACACTGTATAGGCTATGGAAGCCGACGACCTATTCGAAAGCCTCCCCTGTCTGCCTTGAACAAGGGCAGGCTTCTCCAGTTCGCAAAGGAACACAAGCATTGGGCAATAGATGACTGGAAAACGGTCATGTAATCCGATGAATCGCGTTTTCAATCACACCATGCAGATGGCGGGGTGCGAATATGGAGAAATCAGCACGAAAACATGGATCCCCACTGCATTGCCACAACACTTCAAGCTGGTTGAGGCAATATTATGGTTTGGGGGATGCTTACTTGGCAATGAAAGGGTCCTTTGATTCCTGTGAAACAACGGCTGAATACCCAAGGGTATTTAAGTGTTATCGCAGATCAAGTACATCCTGTTATGTTAATGGTGTATATTGCCGGGGATGGATACTTCCAGCAGGACAATGCTCCTTGTCATAAAGCTAGTATTGTTCTGAGATGCTTCGAAGAGCATGACGGAGAATTTACCTTGCTTCGTTGGCCTGCACAATCACAAGATCTTAATCTAATTGAGAATTTGTGGGATGAGATCGAACGGGGCATCAGGCTGCTGGATCCAGTACCATCAAATCTTAAGGAATTGGAAAGTGCAGTTCATAAGATATGGTCTCAAATTCCTCATACCACCTACCAAAATCTCATAGAATCCATGCGAAGAAGAATTCATGCACTATTAAGTGCAAAAGGTGGTTCAACATTGTATTGAGGGGTGGTCATAATCATTTGGCCTCTCAGTATATATATATATATATATATATATATATATATATATATTACATCAATTGTATACATTGATCGTCGCATTTATTATAAATATATATATTTATTTTTTTGGCAATAATTGCATACATTGACCGCTGTATTTAATTTGAATGTACTCCGTAGCGAAGAGCGAGATTTCAGCTAGTATGCCTATAAAGGTCTTTAAGGATAAAATCCGATAATTATTGAATACTGGGTGGTCCAAAATTATTGAGTGTATTTCATGATTGTAAAAAAGAGAACAAAATGAGATATGTACATGTTTATTGTTTTCTTGGAAAGACAATTTAAAACAGTTTTACACAACAAAATTTTAACCATTTAATAACTTCCACATAAGCCGGTAGATGGCGCTACATCATTTCTCAAGAAAAATTTACTAACTGCGTCATTTTGCAAATGGCTACCGTACAGGAAAAAACAATGCGCATTTTATGGTTCTATGAAAGCAAATATGTTGTAACTGTTCAGAGACGTTTTCGTTTAGAATAGTCAAGTCGTCGTCCTCCAAGTAGGGAATCTATTAAACGTTGGTACCAACCAGTTAAGGACATGGAAAGTGTGTTCTGTTTATGGCCTACCAGCGCCTTTCCTATGTTCGACATTTCTCCAGTCCTTAAATTGTTGGTACCAACGTTTAATAGAGTCCTTACTTGGAGGACGACGATTTGAGTATTCTAAACGAACAGTTACAACGGATTTGCTTTCATGGAACCCCAAAACGCGCATTCCTTGTTCCTGTACGGTAGCCATTTGCAGAATGACGCTATTAGTAAATTTTTCTTACGAAATGTTGCCGAACTATCTACTGGCTTATGTGGAAGTTATTTAATGTTTAAAATTTTGTTTCAAAAAACCGTTTTAAATTGTCCTTTCAAGAATACAATAAACATAATAATTTTTTTCGTTTTTTTTTCAAAAATGAAATGCGCTCAATAATTTTGGACCACCCTGTATTCAATAATTATCGGATTTTGACCTTAAAGACCTTTATAGGCATATTATGTAGATTTATTTATGTAGATATATTAGTAAAAATAAACATTCCAATATAAACCGTACAGGAACCACAAAACGTACATTGTTTGTTCCTATGTACGGTAGCCATTTGTAGAATGACGCAGTTAGTAAATTTTTCTTGAGAAATGATGTAGCGCCATCTACCGGCTTATGTGGAAGTTATTAAATGGTTAAAATTTTGTTGTGTAAAACTGTTTTAAATTGTCTTTCCAAGAAAACAATAAACATGTACATATCTCATTTTGTTCTCTTTTTTACAATCATGAAATACACTCTATTAGTAAATTTTCTCGCGAAATGTTGTCGCGCCATCTACCGGCATAGGGGAAAGTTATTTTATGTTTAAAATTTTGTTGCGCAAAACTGTTTAGAATTGTCTTTCAAAGAAAACAATAAACATGTACTTAAATCATTTTTTTTCAAACTTGAAATGCACTCAATAATTTTGGACCACCCTGTATCCAATAATTATCTGATTTTGCTTAAAGACATTTATAGGCACATTATGTAGATTGATTTATACTTTAGAGAAATATATCAGATTTGTCCAGTACGGTCTATAACATCAAGGACTTACAGCACTGGAGCCAGTACAATCCAATACTCCTGTACGGTTTATATTGGAATATTTATATCTTATTTTCCAACAGAACAATCCTTTGTTTGTAGAATAATTGAAACCAAAATAATCAGACATTTCTCCATAAATATGGAGAATCTTATGTTCTGGTATAGAATTTCTTATTTGTTGAATAATGGAAGAAAATTTCGTTTTATTTTACACCTGCATATCGACTCCCAAGACCGAAAAAAAAATTAAAAATCACTCCACGTGCCTCGACTGAAAAGCACAGGACTGGAATACAAAACAGCATTTCAGGAATAAAAATTATGAAAGCCTTTCAAGAATTTGGAGCCCAGAGAAGAAGAGCTAACAATGGAAAACGAGTCACAGACCTGCAGAGAGACTCGAATCAATTATAACGCTAACAATTTACGAGGCGAGTTTTTATTTCCCCTTCGTCTTTGCGACTTACTAAGTTTGCGATACGTCGCAACAGTGTCCGAATTTTTCAGCGGTGGCAAGAGGAGAAAATATAGAAGCGAAGGACTATTAATCTTTAGCGGTTAGATAAAGAGGTCCTTTCTTGACATATTCTGACTTATGCAAATGGATGGCTCTTTAAGAGTTTCATTACGTCGAGGGAGAGAAAAGGATGTCTAAGGTTTGATTTAAAATTGCTTTAAATATCCTGATCCAGGAAGAGTGCACAGAGACAGAGGTAGACAGGCGTACGGACAGAAAAGGTTATGGGTACGGAAAGAGAGTGAATTATTATTAAATTCATTTTCACTCTTGTTTTGAACGCTATGTTTTAATAAATGAATAAAATACTTTAAAGTCCAGAATGTACTTATTGATTGCAAGTTATTCACATAATGAATTTTTGGGCTTGCATAACAATTCTGGTTGTCCTTTATAGTTTACGTTTGTATTATTTTCAGTATTTAGTGAATTGATTGCATTGCTTACATACCAGTTACTCATTGCATTGATTATATACCAGTTACGCCATGTGCAATCTTATGGTTATTTTTTTTCAAATATAAAAACTGGAATTTTGCTATACAGTCTTGGGGTACGCGGATTCATTATTTTGACGTATATTTTTAAACTATGTTTGTTAAAGAGTTTTGTTAATCGGCTTGAGATAATGAAATTCATTCGAAATTTATTTTATTGGTACTATTCAATAACTTATTGATTAATCTATGACAAATTCGTTTTCAAGTTGTGCTCGGGGAGGCTTTCCTGTTCGGTTGTTATGTTGAAGTTTCAGTAATTTTTCTCTCCCTCTCTCTCTCTCTCATATATATATATATATATATATATATATATATATATATTGTTGTGAAGCGGTAATGCAAATTTCGGAAGCAACGCGGAACTCCGCCTTTCTCACGTCACGACTGACGTACCGACTTGACTTTGTTAAAAGAGAGTAACGAAGCTCTGTGTAAAAACTTGATCTTTCGTTCGTTCATGTGTTTATTTGATGTTTCGTTGTTCTTGTTTAGTTATCATGCAGTTCGTGTGAATAAATTCTTATTTTATGAAGAACTTTGTTATTCTTCGAACATTACACTGTACTCTGCTGAATACGTGGACGAATTCACAGACGAAATTCACTATATATATATATATATATATATATATATATATATATATATATGTGTCGGGAATTAATTGGGGATAGGAATAATTAAGTTAAAATTTAAAGGGGGCTTCGGGATAAATTATTTTCGTGGCGTTAAAAGCCACTAGTTTTATACTCGAAGACGCTTTGTGGGAGAAAAAAAAGGTTATTCCCCGTTTTGAAGGATGACCTCGGTTAACGGAAGTGGATTGAAGTACCATCGGGGAATTTATTTTTAGATACAGTACTAGGTTTGGAGGGAAGCAAGCTTCTAGAACTTTCCTGATTGGGTTCTGATCATGTGCCAGAAGGGTAGACGCGATATTTTGATCTAGAATGACGCAGAGCGCGGGATAAAATCAGTGCTGATGGACGTGCGTTCGCCGGGTCCCTGAATATGAAAATGGTGCTGAAACGCGTCGAATTGGAGCCTTGGTTAACATGAAATGGAAATAAATCAACTTATTCGAATATTGGATTGATTTTTTTATCTATGTCTTCCACTCGAAATTAATGGACGAAATTAATGGACATGATGACTGCTATTAAGATGCAATAGCAGGCAAACCCAACGCCTGACATATACATATATCCAGTCGAACCCCGTTATAACGAACTTCAAGGGACCAAAGGTTTTGTTCGCTATATTCGAACCGTTAAGAAAACTGTTAGATTTCAAAAAATGTATAACTCATTAGTTGCTATGTGTATTTAATGATGGTGTATTAAAAAGTGATAAAATCTATTAAAAATGATCATTAAGGAATTAAAAATTGACTAAAATCGATTACATTAAACTAACACAATACTAATTAAATTAAATAAAAATGAAGACAAATGGAAATAAATTCATTTTACCTTTAATTGTTGTTTACTGTTTTTATACAGAAATAATCGATAATCTTCTGCTGACGTAATGCGAATTTCAAAAAACATTTTATGAATTTCTTCGCCCAATACATCCAATGACTCCAAAACTCTTTCTTTCACTGTTTGTATAGACAAAATCTTATTAATTACACGCATCGCTGCTGTACCATCTGAGATGATGGTAATTACGTCATTTATGTGCTCCTCTTCATCAGCATCAGATTCAGAATCATCGATTTCAGAATGATTCATTATAATTTCTTCCACAATATCTTCAGCAGTCAAATTTTCACATGTAATAACTTCATCATCACATGTTTCGAACAATTGCATGTCACAATCTGAGAATGATGAAATTTTGTGCTTTTGTATTCATTTCCCGATAGGTAAATCTTCATCAGCTTCTTCTTCAACATTCTTTGCTTGTAGTACTATGGTTGGGTGTTTAGTTAACTATTCCAGAATGTAGTTCTTGATTATCATGACACAACATAGATATACTAATTTCATATATACATCATGTTTCAAAACTTCAAAATCTAATTGAAAACATTAATCCTATTATCTAAAAACAACTGAGCAATTAGTACTTTTGAATTAGATATTGGACCCTGAGGATAGAAGCAGTCCACTTTGTAATGACAGTATCTTTCTGTTCCTCAACTTAGCGACCAGCGAGAAAGCTAACTTTAGACAATAAGATAACCTAAGCCCATAATTAGCAGCATCATTGCGATTCATATAAAAGACTGTGTGACGTAACAAGTGTCTTACTTTAATTATAATAGTAATCCCGCATTGATTGCTTTTACGCCTCTTTTAAATGTGAGCTAATGTTTGTATTTTTTAACTGTTGTCTAGATCTTTTTCTCGATAGAATTACGGCTGAGGGGGATGACTTAAGATTTGCAACTACGGTGATGAGCCGTACAGGCAAGGTATGCACATAAATCAGATAAGTTGCGTTAAATAAAATTTATATCAACATACAACTGAAGAATATTTACAACAATACAAAGACTCTACTATCATATGCAAGGACACTGTAAAAACGTTTGTTTTGTGTGCACCAAACAAGGTCAGTAGCAATTATCATCGTATAGTGGATTTCGCTTTATACACTCATTGATGTGAACAACATAGGCAGATTCTGTATTAAACTCATGAATTGATATATTGGACATTCAACATAATAATACATTCCTACTATTTAATACTGCTCACACTGTATAGATTCATACATTTATCACCAATAAGAAATAGGCTCATCTTATTCCCTCATCTTATTCACGCTCTATTTAACTAATTATCGGTTCCTATACCTTAATTATATTAGTTATTACTATGGACATCTGAAGCAATGATATATAGGTTGTGAGAAAACGACACAGTACCTTCATTGATGACATTTTGTTGTTTGGGCTTTGGTCCTTTGTATCATATGGCAATGTCTCTAGCACAAGGGATTGTCCATGAAGTATTCACTGGGTTCGCGGTAGGCATGGATTACTCATCTGGTGAGTGCAGAGTGGATTGGTTATCTAAGCAACATTCTGCGTTGCTCATCATCGTCGCTCCTAATCAGTGGTCCGTCGTATTATTCTCGTTCTGGGCGACTCTTTCCCTCCTCCTGGGCATCACTCATCTGGGCACTTCTGTTCTCCAGTAATCGACGATTATAAGCTTCTCTCCTTCAAGGTTTTATTTACTAATATGTATCAGGCATCAGGATAGTATTTCTATTCGCACTTTTGGACTAAGTATCTATTTCAAACTCTATAGTCTCTCATCTTATAGCTTAAGTCGGCTTACAGGTCTCTGCATCTGTCTTTGCTCATTTTTTGTTTAGCATGAACCTCTTAGTCTCTCAATTTCTACCTGCTCATCTATATGTTATATCTTTCTCATATCTTCATCTTTCTGACTTTACGCAGCTCCTTCCACTTATCCTCATTGGGTATATCGTTTCTACCCTTTTTCTTCCATTGGCTTGCGGTTTTCTGATACATTTATTCCAACACTATAGCGGCATGGGTGAAACCTTCTATCACTCCCTTTTGCTTTTATTTTACCACGCTTTCTTCTCTACCTTTCGTTACGTATTGAACCTCTTTTATTGCCCTCATAAATTTTCTTCTGTGTATCCTTGTTTTGTCTTCAAGTGCCTTTTATTATGCCTTCCCTCTTTTGATTCTTGCATCTTCTAATCTATATTCCGGACTTTTATTTATTCCTTCTGCATCTGTTCTCTTAAGGCCTTTCTCTCTTTTTAATCTATCGTTTCGGTTTTATAGCTCCTTATTTCTTTCTGGTCCTTATCGCCTCTATGTCCTGCCACCATTTCTTTCCAATTAACTTACTCTTTGCCTCTATTCTTCAATTTCCTCTATTGTCTTTAAAATGTCGTAAAACTCCGCTACAGACACTTAGATTCATCTTCTAAAAATACTGAAACATGTCAAACGCATATAGAACAAGTTCCGAAGGAAAATCTTTCTTGCGCGATGCCGAGGAAGTCTCGATGAAAAAATTGAAGTTGCTTTTCACCCCAGAATTACTCTCACCATGGAATAAGCTTTTCAGAGCTGAATTCAGGTGTCCTTATTATGCGGAAGATGGGTCGCCGCAGATTCTTAAGACTCTTAGGTGACCATGTATACAGAAGTAAATATTAGCAAAAAAGGTGAAATATGATGAAAATGACATAATGTTAAATAATTTATGCTAATTGACGACACCTTACGGGTTACGCTAGTTAAGTAACTGGTAATTTCAGGAGGAGAAAGAATATTGATTTTTAGTCGTTTGATATCACGGACCACTGGAGTTCCCTTTTCAAAACTTTTTAACTTAGGTAAATATAGATGGTCTAAACAACAGTATTACTGGACTTTAATCTCGGGGCAAACACGAATTTTGCCATGTGAAAATGAAGTCATCCTGACGAATGTTCTGAATCAACCATAATTTTTGGTATAACTTACAAATACACATTCCGATGATGCCCTTTCAGCATTGCGAAAATTTCTAGAGACTAAGGCCTTTCTTCTTAAAGGCAAAGGAGGGAGCTTCGTAATATACATAACTCAAACAGAAGAGTAAAAACTAGCTTCGAACTAATCAATAGATCACCGTCAGGCCGAGCAGCACCAAAGTAACTATACGCGTTGTGGATTTCCTTGAGGTTTGGACTACGCAGTTGAAACCTTGAGTATTATATCGTCGTGTGTAGGGAACCCCTGAGACCGGTGTCTGACTGTACAGTACCCGAAATCCCGATTGGAAAACATTTCACCTGTGTTCTCGAGGATTCAACTGAGGAAATCCTGCAGACTTTTTCCTTTAGGATTTCCTTCACGTCTATGACCACCTTTAGATGTGAGTGTCTCTATGAACTATTGATATTTGCAAACGTAGCTGACCTCCTGTTTTCGTTGTTTATATTAAGAGGCTGTGTGTTCATTTTAAAAAAGACACAAAGAAATCGAAATGTAGTTTCATGGAATCGTAGTTATTTTTTTGTGTGTACTACAGGAGCTGAGACTAGCAATGGATGATCGTTAATTTTGTCAGAATGTAATTTAAAACCGGAATTTGAAGCAAGAGCACGATGGGATGAACATTGCCTAAAATAATTTACATCATATATGAATGCCTTATTTAAATACTAGTATAACTCCATTCTTGTTCATTTTGAGATAGAGAGCGTTAAAGTCTACTGAGTGCTGAGAAATGGCTGCTGAAGTCTGATTTTTAATGTCTTCTGTTGGCAGCAGAAATAAGCTGGAGGTGTACCAGTTTAATCTTTTGAGGGCGCCATTTGCACAGTGCAAACGCCTAAATCTAGTCTTTCTTTCACCTGCACTCAATGTATTCCAGTTTAATGAGCAGAAAAATGGTTAGTTCTGCCATCTGTTATCAGTTTAAAGAAGTAAAAACATTTTGCAACCTTCAATTGGAAAATTTTTCGAGATCGTTTAGTTTAAAAGAATCGGGAAAAAAATCTGCACCGTGCAAACAGTGGAGGTTGTTGTCCCCTGAAAAAATAAGATAGAAATGACTTGTATGAACATGAAAGTGAGGCTAGATTCATTTTTTTAAAAAGTGGAGTTGGACCACTATTCAAATAAGGCCTTCATATGTGTATACGGTGTCGGGTCAGTAATTGCAGAAACCTTTCTAATCTCATACGATACGACCAAATAACCCTGGATCATTTCACGGCATTATTTCCACCATTATTTCCATTGAAAACAGAAATTCAGCTAAATCTACGCCGAAAAACTGGCGAAACAAAAGGGCGCTAATGCGATGCTCATTATGAGCCATTTCCAGTTAACCGCCGCTGTCGCTTCCCGTCCGGAGGAATCCGGCGTGAATATATGGAATTAATTCGTTTGGATCGATCCGCCTTCAGTCCGAGGTGACTAAGGATAATCCTTTTAGTTTAATGAGCTGATCCCATCATTGAGTTTAATGCCATTAGTTTAATTTAGAAAGGGTGTTTCACGCCCGAACAAATTGGAACTATTGAGGGCTGAGATAGTTGTCAAGATGTTTGAATACGGGATTCCTGGGCTCAAATGAACGGCAAATATCCTGCCAGTTTCGATGCAAATCTCGTTTAATCTTTGCTGCAGTTGGGGATGCGTATACGTTTCGGCATTTTCCTGCCAGGTAAATAATCCCCCCCCCCCCCCGGCCTGCGTTAGAACTTTACGGATTCGACGTGGAATAAAAGTCTCTTTTATCTCGTTCATTAAAATATTTTAATGGTAGATAGTGCTTCTGAGAATTAGATTTCTGGGAATAGACCGATTCGTTAAAATACATTGCAGTGTCTCTCGTTATTCATAATTTATTAGAATATCGTTCAGGGATTAAGTAAGAAATCATCGTCCTAAATTCTTATTTTAGGGGGAAGGTATATTTTATTATAGTAATAGAAGATACTTTTAAATTTCAGTAATAATATTTGAATAATTTATACATAAATTATACACAACATGTATTCAAAATTTTTTTAAATATTGTACATACTCGCTAATTCATATACCCTATCCAATTTATAGCTCTTATGGATATATCTCGAAATAACGAAGTTCGTAGCTTATTTATATATGATTAAGATCACTACCGGTCTTTTAACTCTCATATAACTGATCTAGTTCTACTAACAGAGCTCATTTTAGGATCGATTTCAAACAAAGCTAAAGGTATGACAGGGTTCCCACCTATAACCGTTACACCCCCCTTAACTTCTAAACAGTGACAGCTTAGGCCATAAAGTTGGTGTCTATGTATAGTAAAAAGGCTATGCGCTACTCAATGAGACAACTTACAACGCCATCTATCGTCAAAGTTTGGAATTAGCGTTTTTATCTTGAAAACGGTACGAGATAGGGGAAAAAAGGCATTTACAATGTTGTTCAGCATCATCGAATTAGTTAGAAAAGACACCTTTTGCACATTAATACTTAAAGTATATTGGAGAAAATGAACATTTGTTTGGCCACGATTTCGAAAATTGGCATGTCATAAAGAGCAGAAGAAAGAAACCGAGACACTTTCCTATCTTCAGGATCATTTATTTATGTTGCATAAAATGCTCTCCATTAGCCACTATACACATTTGAACTCTGGACTGGATTTCTCGCTGAACATTGTGCAACATGGCAGGTGTTACGGAGGCACGAGTATCAGTAATGTTCAAGAAGCATCAAACTAATGTTCATTTTTTGCATTCTGTTTTGAGTATTTATGTGCGCAAGGTGTCTTTTCTTACTAAATCGATGATGCTGAATAACTTTGTAATTGACTTTTTTCCCGTATCTCGTACCGTTTTTAGGATAAAAACGCCAATTCCAAAATTTACCTATAGATGGCATTGTAAGTTGCCTCATCGAGTAGCGCATAGCCTTTTTACTACACCTAGATACCAACTTTATGGGCTAAGCTGTCACCGTTTAGAAGTTAAGAGGGGTGTAACGGATATAGGTGGGTACCCTGTATAAGCATAAATGTATGCTAGACCAAAGAACGAATATCCTTTTATCATAGAATTGAAGCTAAATTGCAATGTTGAAATCTCAAAGTGAAACTTAATTATAAGAAAAATGACTAAATAATCAGCATCTACAACTTATTCATAATATAAGAAATTTAATTAATGCTATACAGTGGTACTTTGGGACTCCTTGTTGATTGGTTCCAAAAGGCACGACGAGCACCGAACTAACTTTTCCCATAAGAAGTAATGTTAATTGAATTAACTTGTTCCTGAACAGAATCACATTTTTCAGAAATTTCACATTTTACTGCGCTATTTATCAATTGATGGAGTTGTTTTCAACCCTGTGTGCCCAACAAAGGGGCTTTAATGACAAGATTTTTGGTTCGTTTTCCATAGTTCACTCGAAATTTAAAGAAAATAATTACAAGATAAAAGAACTTTTTATATACCATGTTTTTAAATTTTCTGTTGAATCATATAAACTTGACAATTCTATGAACTAATAAATACTTTAAAAAAAATTTTTTGATGAGTTATCCCATCAACTTGAAAGAAAATGAAGTTAATTGGAAGTTAACTTGCGGTTAACTTTTCGTTCCCGTCCCGGTCGATTGATGGCTGCACCAGTCTACAAATTAAAATTAACCTAAAATGAATTAAATTTGCTTAAATATGGTTAAAACTATTAAAATAATGCATTGTCATCGTGTTATGAGCTATTCTAAAAGTTTTAAATGTCTAGCTAGTCGGGAAGTTAGTTAAAAATAGATTGCAAGATTTGTACTGGACAAACACACACACAAACAAACAAACAAACAATAAAGTGAGTTAATAAAAACGTAGTAAAATTGTTTATTACTGGGGCTTAAAGACACTTAGATTAACAATACTGTGTTATCATCAACATCTCTGAAAATAAAATTATTTTGATGAAAAGAGAAATTTCTCTTTCACCTTAGATATGAATGCTGGAATTTTTTAAATCAATCCGCATCTTCCACTAAATGTTATTTAATAGACATATTTCGAATTATTGAATAACATGCCTAATTTTCAAGCCTTATTCCAAATTCTAAGGAAATTGTTCTAATTAATATCAAGAGTACGAGGTTTAAGAAACACTGAACATCTAAGTGCCAGTTTTGCTATATAGAATTACGAACAATCAAAATAACTACCGTATTTTTGGACCACAAGGAGCACCGGACAATAAAACGCACCCCAAATTTCTGGGAGGATTTTTAGAAAACAATATTTTGTATTTTGTTAGGCATGGAAATATTTTAAATTTCTTACTTAATAAAAATAAAAAATATATGTAACTAGCTAAATACCCATGCTTCGCTACGGAGTACATTCAATTTAAATACAACTGTCAATGTATGCAATTAATGGGATATATATATATATATTTATAAAAAATTTTAACGATATTTTTATAGACAAAATTATGTCGAAGAAAATATTCAAATTAAATACAACGGTCATTGTACGCTATTAATTTGTATGTTTAATATCCATAAAACATGCTATTTTAAATTAAATTCTTAAAAAACTTCCATCTCAATTAGTCTAGTTAAAATTTATCTTTTACCGTATTTTAATTTTGTTTTTGTCAATTTATTTCGTTGCTATGAACGCGACAGAAAATTAATTTAAAGTACCACAAGAAGAAAAGAAACCACGTGATCAGCATTTAATAAATTAAATTTTAAAAATTAATCTTTAAAAATTCAACAAAAATAAAAATTTAAAGGGAAAGTTTCAAACGAGATTTCATTTTATAGGATTTTTTATGATCTTTCTCGTAATATAAATTTTTTAAACCTCATATTATTATTTTAAATGCAAACTTAAAAAAAGTTTCAAAATCAGCTTAAAAATTTAATTTTAAAAAAATCTAAGAAGAATTTTTCAAAAATCTTACTTAGTGCACCCCTACACTCTAAAGAAGAATCGCCATGCACAATTTCAGCCCTTTAGGTCCAGAGGTTTGGTCTGTGCGTTATCTGTCAGTCAGTCAGTCCCGGAACTGTTTTATATATATAGATAAATGTTATAAATAATATATATATATATATATATATATATAAAATATATATAATATATATAATACATATTTATAATATTTAAAATAAATATGTATAATATATATTAATAAAATATTCATTATATTTTAATGTTACCTTCGGACCATTTAAGTCACGCCAATTTTAAGTCACGCCAATTTTTTTTATGTCTAAAGGTGCGTTGTATGTTCCGAAAAATACGGTATATTAAAATTATATTGATTGTAATCATAGCAAACGAGAGGTAGTGGCTTTATAGACAGTTTTAAGTATTTCCTTTTTGAATAAACAAGGAGATTTGATAAAGAATTCTCCTTACAAATATCGTTACAAAACTGTTCACGAATAAAAAGAAATGTACCTTTATTTGATTTAAAGATGAAATAATAATAAAAAAATGCAATGCATATCAAAATCACTTTGAAAAATACCGCCGCGCAAAAACATACTCTTCTGGATAGAATGTTCATCCCGAGATTAATTTAGTGTCACGCAGTGGCTAATGAGACTGACCCAAGGACGAATCTGATTGGCTGCGCGCGGAATGAGTTAATCATCCGAATTACAAAGGTGACACTGGAGTCTTTGATAGTGTGGTACAGATCGTACATAATTATTGCAGACATCTGCTTTATATTAGCCGATATTACGTCACAACGTCAGCGGCGCATTATCATGCACCGTGACAAACGGACCTTTCTGCCTAGCACAGACCTATTTGGGGAGGCAATATTGCTTTAATCATTTTGAAATTTTGTAACTTTAATGAAAGAACTTTTATTCAATATGTGAACCTTTTAGTGTAGGTATTTGAGCGGACTCAATAGTTTTGATTTTTTAATTTCTTAGTAGTAAAGTATGCCTAAAGTAGCAGTCATTTGTTTTTCAGTTAAAAAAAATCAGTAGTTTTTAAACCCACTGAGAGGTGGCCAATCGATAATGTTTTTAAAAATAAATAATTAAGAACATATGTAAAGATCATATGATCGCCTTTGTTGATACCAATAAAAAAATTTTTAAACTTTGGAAAATTGTAAAACAAGATATAATCATGAGGAGCAAAACATGGGGATTCATTTAGATTAAGATAAAAAGAAAAATATATATTTGTGTCGTAAAATAAGAACCTAATCTCTCCGTGGTGTGAAACATGGCTGTTAGATTTTTATCTGCTGCAATTAGGTTAGGAACTGATAGATAACGTTGGTACGTGTTCGGGCAAAAAGTTAGTAAATGTTGATACCCATAACTGGGCGTAAATTCGAGTGGAGTTGAGATGTTGATAATTAATACTTACTGATAATCTATGGAAATTTTATTATACGCTTGTAAAATGTCTTATCAAATTTCATTGACTGTCGACTTTTTGTAATTCAGCTTGAATATTAATGCATTACAGTAAACTTTTTATCCGAATAATGTAGATTTCCTAATAAGTATGTATATTTTGATAAGGAGCAAACAATTATACGAAATTGATCAGCAAACAACTCAGCTCGTAAAGAATGTCATGGATATTTCTTTAATTTAGATAGATTGCTTTGCTACTGACGTGATAATTTTAAAATTAGATTCCCATTATGTAATGTATTACGTTATTACTTTCTTTTCGTTAATCAGTTTTATTTATATCTCGTTCCTATATACTGTAAGGACTTTGCCTTAAATAAAAGACTGCCAGCCTTTTTGTATTTAATGCTTTAATTGCATTTCTCGACTAAACACAGGCTATTTACAATTTATATAAAAAGATTAAATTCGTGGGTTCACAGCATCGACGAGGAAGGTCAGACTTGAGTTGCCACTGCGCTCATTCAAGTCTACCTAGGCCCGACAGATTCTCCTTGTCTCCGGCTCCAGCGTCACTCTGAGTAACTTAATCTCCGAATCACTAACACGACATTAACTCACGTCCGGCTACTTTATATACCTTCTATGAACGTTCTCGAAAGGTCTGGAAAACGCCGCCTTTCTTTATTCAGTTATTGTTCCCAAACGACTAGGCGCCTCTGGTCGGCAACTTTCCTTTTGTAGCTGACTAACTGTTCCGCGAGCTGTCGGTAGCACTTCCGGTATTTATGTCGCCAAGACTATCTGTCTCCAGCCGTCTAAATCAATATGTGTACAAACCGCGCGTTGGTTGGTCTTCCCGGAATTTCCAAGCACAAAATATTCGCTATTGTGCGGGAGTCGTGACAATACTAATCCCTGATGCATTTATAAAAAAACTCACGTGAAATTATTGAAATTTTACATGCAATTGCATAAAATCGCCTGTATTTCTTTTAGTTTCAAAATATCAATTAGCTTTCAGGTCATTATACTCATGAGTATTTTACGTACATATGATAAAAAGAAATTAATGATATATAAACTTTTTTCTGTGAAGCTAGAGCCGTTTATGTAAAAATTTGCTCAGTTTCAACAAAAAAGCCTCAATTTTGTAAAAAGTCGCCTAGTTATGATCTATTTTTTCATCATTTTCGTATTTTAGAGCTATATTCCTTCGAAAACTAATGCAGAAAATTTCGTAAGTACAGTTTTTGAACACAACAACAACAACAACAACAACAACAACAACAACAACAACAACAACAACAACAACAACAACAAAATTCAGGTAGTCTCTTCTACCGAAACTACCAAAGGTTATTAACGTAGGATAACTTATCGTTGCTTACCTCTTTTGTATGTATATATGTATCTACTTGTATATATATGTACGTATGTATAAATATACATAAATTTATGTCAAAATTTTGACGCAGCTTCGTACTTTTCTGTTTAATTTGCCCAAACGATAGACAGGGTTTGTGCGCTGCCAAAATTATAACTCGCGGGGACAAACGGACGGACGGTATTAGTGTCTGAAATTTTACTCTCCAGAGGACCGTTATGGAGGAACGAAATCCTACGTTAAAAAACACGGATACCTTAACAGGGACTTTAGAAGGAAAAAATTATTTAAAAGGAAAAAATTATAATCTATAAAAGGTAAGTATGCCTAATATGAGACCTTGCCTTATATGACACCCCTGCTTATAGGACGTATAAAGTGCTGCCGCCTGGCGACTGAAGCGTAAAACAGTAGTCTATTGCATCATTCGTAATCGGTGAGTCAGTCGAGCGTTTGCAAGCGCACACAAAGGTGCAGTATTTTTTTCCTGAATGTGTGCTTGTCGACTTTTTTGCATCACTATTTTCATTTACTGTTTTCACCTTTGACTCTCATTAAAACTGTTAGTATTGGATAGGTAGCTAAATGTGGAATGTAAATACGCCTGTTTGTTTTTAAGCTAACGTCAGTCCTAACCTAAAAAATTCGGTGGCGTGTTCAACAACATGGTCGTGCCCAATATGAGAACCCAAATCCTGCCTAATATAAGATAGTGTCTCATATTAGGCATTTTAGTTTTCACTCTCACAGCCTTGTCTCCTCTGAAGCTGCAGATGCAATGACGCCCAGGCGAAATCCACAACCGTGTAGCAGTAGTGACAATGTGGAAGGAATTGATCTAAAAACAAGTTCAAATCAATTCGTAGTGACTCCTGAAGAAATGAATCCATTGCCTACGATACCTGAGAAAAACACCTCGAAACCAAGTAGGGCCTGTAAAGCCGATATTATCACATCATCGCCCTATAAAAATAAATTGATTGATAGCATTAATAAAAGAACTGCAGCATATTCGAAAAAAAAAAAATTTTTCTACAAGAAAAAAAAGGAATAAACCTAAAAGATAAGAAATGAAAGGATAAACAAGGAAAAGGAGATTAAGATAAAAAAAAAGTATAAGGAAACAATAAAGGGAAAAGGCAAAGGCAAAGGGGTCCCAAAAGTAAAGGGAAAATTAAGGATTGATGAAAATGCAATACTAGTTAAAAAACAGATAATGAATAAGCCTAATTATAGATATGATGATCTCAGCTCATTTGAAGAAGATGAAAAACTTTCTCTCCATGACAACAGTGATGATAGCATTGATGAAACCGACGCTGAATGCCTTTTTGTGGTTGTTTATTTTCAGAAGACAAACGGGGAGAGCAGTGGCGTCAATGTAGAAGGTTTTTCAGATGGACCCATGAAGATTGTGGAGCTGACAAACTTTTTATTTGTAAACAATGTGAAAAGTTTGAATCTAAAAACAAAAAGGAAACAAAACCTGTAATGTAAACCAACACATTTTTAAAAATGTCACTTTTCTTTTTCACCTATTAGTGTAGATAGGTAACTGTTATCTAATTATTGTGTACAGTTTTGTTTTTACGAACTTTTCAGCAATTCTAATTCATATTTAGAGTTGTAGAATGGGGGGGTGTTTCATATTAGGAATACTTTTATCAGACCCCAAAAATGGAACATTTGCATTTATAATTTCATATGGGAAAATTGTAAGGTAATTTTAAATTTTCTGTCATTGTTATGTATAGTAAAATATATGTATTAAAAGGATATCAAGTTGGTACTATAATCCCTCACTTACTTTCCTAGTTATATATGAAAATAAAAGGGGTCTCATATACGGCATACTTACCCGATATAAAACAATTCCGTAACTGAATAACTGACTGAGTAACTGACTGACAGATAACGCACAGACAAAATCGCTGGACCTAAAGGGTGAAATTTTGCATGGCGATTTATCTTATAGTGTAGGTGTGCAAGAAATAAATATTTTTGAAAAATTTTTCTTAGATTTTTTAAAATTAAATTTTTAAGCTGTTTTTTGTAACATTCTTTAAAGTTTAATTTAAAATAATAATCCGAGGGCTATAAAATTTATATCCGAGAAAGACCATAAAAATTCCTCTAAAATGAAATCCTTTCCGACTCTTTAACTCCATTTTCTATTTTTTGGCGAATTTTTAAAAATTAATTTTTAGAATTTACTAAATGCTGATCACGTGGTTTCTTTTCTTTTTGTGATACTTTAAATTAATTTTGGTCACGTGCATAACAACGAAATCAATTGACAAAAAAACATTAAAATACGGTAAAAGATAAAACTGAACCACTAGACTAATTGAGATGAAAGTTATTGAAGAATTTAATTCAACTTAATATGTTTTATGGATAAAAATATCCGTTACGATTTTTTTATAAATATATATATGTAATATATCCATTACATCTCGTTCTTAAAATGCAACCTGAAAAGGAAAACTAGCTCATATTTACATGGCTGGAGCTAGACTCAGCCTGAAAGGAATAAAAATTATATGCAGTCTGGCCGAATCGTTTTATTAGAGCGACAGAAAAAGACATCCGTCCATTTCAGATGCTCGGAAGCGAAGTGAATATCACCATTCAACCATACGCGCGAGACGAAAAAAAAACATGTGGATGTTATTTTGTACGGTCAGCAGAATATTGGGGCTGGCGATACGAACCCACGCCTTTCTCCAGGCGTATACACGTGTAGGAATGCAACGCATGCGATTTTATGGGAAGTTCTGCTGCTATGCGTCTCAAAGCGATAAAGTAATGTTACTAGGAATTGGATTTAGGAAAGGGAATTTAAATGATAGAATGGAGGGCCTAGTATTTAATTTATTACACACACACACACACACACACACATATATATATATATATATATATATATATATATATATATATATATATATATTGGCATTAATTGCATACATTGACCGTTGTATTTAATTTGAATATACTCCGTAGCGAAGTACGGTTATTCAGCTAGTTTAAAATAAAAACGTTATTATTAAAGTCACACATTGTATAAGGTTTTTAATCCTTTTTTGATAAATCTAAATAGGCACAAATATGTAAATCTAACTTAACTACTGCTAAGAAAAATTAAAAGTTTTCAAATAACTCCACTAATTTGTCTAAATTATGCCTTTACAACGCAATCACGTAATTATATGCATTTATAACGCAATGCTTAATATATGAAAAGATATAAATATTTCATTCCCCCGCTCTTCATTTGAAACGAAAAGTAATTATTTTATAACTAGCGAAAGTTATTCTAGTCATTCCTTTCCGCATTTCAAATACTTCGGTACATCATAAATATTCCCCTCATTGATTTTACAACCCACCGTTTGAAAATTTTCCTAACAAGGCCCTCCAATTCACTTCTCGCTGTATTTCAACTTGCACTAATGTTTCGCTTATCCGGGAGTCTCTCGATCTCCGTGTCTTTTTAAATCATTCGTTTTAACTTTCATTAGAATGTGTTCGGAAGGATACAAGTTCGGGATCTTTCTTTCAGAGGCAGAAATCAATAGAGTCTGACCCTCTGGCATAGAAGCGTCTTAAATTGATCACATAACTATTGAATGAGATGTATTGTTAATTCGGAACAAAAGTTACTGGGTTGCTCCTGAAAGAGGGATGCAGTGAAGTATTCATCTTATTCGCAATGACTGATGGGATATGCATCGCAGACGACAATGGGATGATAATTTAAACGCGACGATCAGACGGGGAAGATTGTATTTAAATGGTCATATATACATCAATTAAAAATGTTCTGTATGTCGATGAATGTATTAGCATATGTGTTTCGTTTGAAAGGTTTAATTTATAATCTTGGGAAGAGACATTCTGATTTATACGGTGGAGAAAGTATGAAGACGTTTTCTAGACGTTTTGTAAGATTTTATATTTTAGCATTTCTGCATGAGAGAAGATTTAAGCCATGAGGCTATAAGTTTTCTATTGTGTTTGGGATTTTAAATAAAGAATTAGAACCATAATTACAAAGTAGCAAATTGAATAAATTTTCAATGAATGTAATAAATTAGCATGCCTTTTCTTTTTTTATTCTTCTCAGATGTGGATGCACTTGTCTCAGACATTCGTATTTTGCTATTCACTGCGGTATTGTTGGGTACTTTATTCTGAGAGCACCATTTAGGTGATGCGACGAAATTTATGACGTACCGAGAAGCCTCCCCCATAGTTTTTAGAATTCCACTAGACCAGGGGTTCTCAACCTTTTTCCTACATCGACCCCTTTTAAAAGAATGGTTTTCTTCATCGACCACCTCACGTTTTTCTCTATAATATACAGCATACAAAATAATTATAATACTAATAATTGCACATAAAACATTTAAGGATAACAATTTAACTAAGAATATGAACAAAAATTAGAAAAAGTGGTTCATTAGGTTTATGTTTTATCATTTTTGTTCTACTTTCATTTTTAATTTCAGAAGTATGAACAATATTTCATAAACACTGATTGTAATTGTACAAAGATCGCCAAGAGAAAAAAACGAATATGCTTCTCATGGTTGAATCTGGAGGACTCATGTGCTGTTTAATGTCCAGTGGATTTCCTCCATTTATTCCTAGTGTTGGTACAGAAATAAAAGCCGACGGCGGCATTCGAGGCATATACAAAAGCGTCATGACATTCGACTTTAGATGCATGGACCACTCCGCCCATTGAAAATCTGTATTTATACATATTAAAACAGATATTATTTATCAAATAATTACATTCCTGATAAATTAAATGAAATTTTAAAACAGAAAAATTTATCAGAGATCCCCAAAAGACCCCTGGAATACTATAGACCTTTTTTAAACTCCCATCTACCCGTTAGGGGTCCACCTGGACCCCGTTATGATTCCCTGGACTAGATAGAACTTAGACTTCACCAGGAAAGCATGGCTCTTAGATTTGCTGCATTATGCAGACCCCGTTTAAGTGTTGTAAATAAATGTTTAAAAACCCTGTATTGATTTGTAGACCTCTAGATTTAGAATTATTGAACAGATCCACTGAACCAACGATCACATAAGGCTTGGAATATTAGAAACTTTTCGATTTTTGTGTTAGGTGATCCTGCATTGCTCCCTATGAGGGGATAACACGGTAAGGACAAAGACTTATTCGGGATTTGAACCCAAGCCCAATGCGGGAAAACCCACGAGGCTAACCATTAGAACACATGAGGCTAAATTCACATGTTTGAGGTTATGATAAACGCTTCCATGATAGCACATGTCGGCCGTATTTTATGTTTCCTAGAGGTAAAAGTTGTGCCTCCTTTGAATGGTATGTACTGCCCCCTAACTGCTAGGTCTCATTTATTTAACCTTTTACATACTGGGTGGGGTAGCATGTATCCGAAGAATACGAGCCCCAAAATAAATAAATATATATATATATATATATATATATATATATATATATATATATATATATATATATATATATATATATAATACATATATACATATACATATATATTATTTATATACATAACCCCCTTGATGGCCGTTCTTACAAAGGGGGTATGAAATTTCCCGTTCTAAAGAGCGAATCGGAAAAATGTACCCCCATAAGCTAAAGGTTAAATGTCCAATAGCAACGTTCAATGGTGAATATGGGTGAAAATTTTCAGATTTTGCTAATTTTTTTTGTATTTTTTTAAATAATTTGAAGATTTTAGTTCTTTTAATTTCCCAGCTTATTAATCTCCTAATTTAAAACAAAATATTTTATTATTTAAAAAATTAACCAATTGTTCTTCTTTTAACAAGCATGCATGTTATTCAATTTTAAATTTTTAAATAAAACAACATTTTTTAAAACAAATTTTACCAGTATATTATCATTGCATAGTTCCCAATAAAAACGAAAGTATTTGCCTGTATTTTAGTTTAAAAAATATATTTTTCCTTTATATATCCTCTAGCAGGAGTTTTTTTATCAATAAAGAATCAAGTTTTCTTTGTCATTATTAACGCCATTAGTCATTTTCCCCCGTTGCGTGTATAAAATCTGTACGTCAGAGGGAAACTATAATAAGTGAACTTTTTTCAGTGAATTTTCCCATATTTCAGGAGAGTTTTGTGGTGGTTTACCTCTCATCAGGACTTACATATGTGATAGTTTGTGTATTTCCCCCATCATCTTGTTTTGTATATAGGACAGTTTTCCTTAAAGAAGATCCATTCAAAAGGAGTCACTTACAATAAAAATATCGAAAATGAAGAAAATTCACTTGTGATGGTTGACCTCTGACGTACAGAAATATCGTATACACGCAATAATACATCTCATAATTTCAATGTTAATATAATATAAAAAATTCAAGTATACTTTAATTATATATATATATATATATATATATATATATATATATATATATATATATATATACACATACACACATATATATTACAATATAATAATAATACAGGGTGTTTCAAAAAGAATCACCTGATTTGAAATGAGTATATTATGAAAAATATTGAACATAGAAACTTAAAATTAATTTTATATTGCCTGGCTAATCATAAAGTTTTTTTTACAAACCAAATTAAAGTGGCTCAATATACCCAACTTTGGATCCACGACATGTGTCTATACGGTAGGCAAATTCGTCCCAAACTTTTGCGAGCATGTCTGTTTACACTGCTTCCACGGCTGTTATGCGTACACAGACAACCCGAGTCTGGAATTGTTTATACCATCGCCTAATGCTCTGAGAGGCAGGAACTTCAATCTACCAGGGTTTTGTCGCCGAAAATCCCTCTGAACAGTTGTTACGGACTCTCACATTTCGCAAAGCGTAGAACACAAAATGATTTCTGTTGTGCAGTCGCCATCATCACAAACATTAAAGTGGCGAGTGAAGGAGCGCTACTTGTCAGCAACTGCGTGAAACTCGATATTTCCCTCTTTCTGCGTATACATTATTCTATCAAAATACATTAAAAGATGAATAGTTATGATTTTTTTAAAAAATCGGATGATTCTTTTTGAAACACCCTGTATAATATTATAATTAATGCAATTAATTTAATAATATAAATATACTTTAAAAATACAATTTCATTCAGAAAACGATACTGAAAACTCAAGTATACCATCCAAAGAGAGTCACTTACAATAAAATATCGAAAATGAAGGAAAAATCACTTTTTATGGTTTACCTATGACATACAGTAATATCGTATACACGCAATAATATAACTCATAATTTCATTGCTAATATAATATCAAAAATTCAAGTATACTTTAATAATAATATATATATATACTTATACTACAATATAATAATAATAATATAATATTATAATTAATACAATTAATTTAATAAAATAATTATACTTTAATGATGTAATTTCTTTCATAAAACGATACTGAAAACTGAAGTATACTTTATTAACAGACTAGTATATATGATAGTAAAACCTGAAAAGTCAAAGAATTTATTGAGAACATTCTTTGTCTCAAACAAATACCGAAATAATTAGAACCCACTATAAAAATTCAAACTGGCGACTAGTTCCGACCTAATGAATACAGCTCTTCCCTAATCCCAGGATAAAGTAGTCATCTCCTCCATGAGAATCCGAAATTCATCAAACTGTCTGATAGAAATAAGAGAATATAAAAGAATTTTCCCAGACTATTAACTTTAAGTGAAGTACTTTTGTTTGGTGTGCCCCGCAAGTTTCATGTAAGTAGTACATAGAAATAATTATTTGGCATTTTAATTGTTACACTTAAAACTTCATCTACACGTTTAAATGAGGGGGAAAATCCCTAAGAAAAGTAATGTGACTTCATTTATATTGGAAAATTATTCCTGTTGCAGTGTGCTTAAAATATAATTGAATTTTTGTGCCCAACTTAAATTGATGTTATCAAAAAATTACAATGCGGTAAACCCTGTTTTTACATTTAAGACATGCAAATCAAAACTTTAGAGCTGCTGTCCAGCGCCATGAGCTAGTTGACTAGGGTTCAATTCCGGAATAAGGCTTGGTGTTGTCTCCTCCTAAGGAGCAATGATGGCTCACCTAAATGGTGCCCCCACAATAAAGTAGTCAGTGTGACATTGTCTCAATTACTACACGAAATTAGTACTTATGTGATGTCCATTTCCTACCCTTCAAGATGTCATCTATCAGCGAACTCTTGATCTGAGCGATCTCATAAACTCTTGGATAAGAGGCTATAAAGTTCTTGTAATGTGCGGTTTTTGACGTTATAGAACGCATAAATCCCAGATTGTTTCGAGAGCTTTTCTGATTTTGCCACTATAGTGACGGCTGGAATCTCATAAACTTCGAACACTTACCAGCACTTCAAACACCAGAGAAATCCCTTTGAATTCGCCGACAGTTTAAAGATAGACGGCAAGAGTCCACGAGGCAGAGATTTGTTTTGAGTACCAGAGAGATAGAGCTCTTCTGTTCAGAGGCCATGTAGGCCAGAGCTGTCTTGGAACCCGAAGGCTAACCTGATGATCTAATTTTATATTCTAACTCGCTGTACATACCTGCTTTAAATGTAGTAGTTGTAGTATGTTTAACGTATCGTAGTAAATAGTTGAAGAGAAAGGCTTGTCATATTATTGACTACGGTACAACAGCAAGACATCGCATTGAAAAACAAAATGCGAATGGCTCACTACAAGTGCCTTCGCATTAAAATAAAAAGAAAAATTAGAGCTTGAGTGAACTGATTACCAGTAGGTGGTTTTGGGCAGGTAGCTACCGCTCCCTAACAGCCATTTCTTGCAAAAAAAGGGTGTCCAGTTTGGAGAAGAATCGGCTAGTAAATAGTTTTACGAAAGTATTGTTATAGTGCACCCCTCGAAAGTCTGTCCCTCCGACTATAACTTTTTCAGAGACTTCATTTTGCAGGCTGCACAGCTGTTGAGGTGTTATTCCCAACTCCTGTCCTCGTAATCCGCCAAAATGAAGACATCGATTGCTTCGTTAAGTTTTCATGTGAATAACTGAGTACGATACAAATATGAGTCCATAACTAATCACAACAAAAATATGCATTCAAGACAGATTACACAAAAATATGCGTTCTTAACTGTTACTATAAAAATATGAGTTCTTAACTGATTACGTTAAAAATACGCATTCATAACCGATTGCAATAAAAATAAGCGTCTTAACTGTTACAATAAAAATGTGCAATCATAACTGAATACAATAAAAATATGCGTTCACAACTGATTACAACAAAAATATGCGTTCTTAACTGATTACGATAAAAATACATATTCATAACCGATCACAATAAAAATATGCGTTCTTAACTATTACAATAAAAATATGCAATCATAACTGACTACAGTAAAAGTATGCGTTCATAACTGATTACAACAAAAATATGCGTTCTTAACTGATTACGATAAAAATACGCATTCATAACCGATTGCAATAAAAATATGCGTCTTAACTGTTACAATAAAAATATGCAATCATAACTGAATACAATAAAATATGCGTTCATAACTGATTACAACAAAAATATGCGTTCTTAACTGATTACGATAAAAATACGTATTCATAACCGATCACAATAAAAATATGTGTTCTTAAGTATTACAATAAAAATATGCAATCATAACTGACTACAGTAAAAGTATGCGTTCATAACTGATTACAGCAAAAATATGCGTTCTTAACTGATTACGATAAAAATACGCATTCATAACCGATCACAATAAAAATATGCGTTCTTAACTGATTACAATAAAAATACGCATTCATAACCGAATACAAAAAAAAATATGCATTCTTAACTGTTATAATAAAAATATGCGTTCTTAACTGTTACAGTAAAAATATGCAATTAAACTGACTATAATAAAAATATACGTTCGTATCTGATTACAGCAAAAATATGCGTTCTAAACTGATTACAGTAAAACCATGCATTCATAACCAATTACAATAAAAATATACGTTCTTAATTGATTACAATAAAAATATGCTTTGGTAACTGATTATAATAAAAATATGCGTTCATGTCTAAGCACAATAAAAATATGTGTCCATAACTGATAACAATAAAAATATGCTCTCATAACATATAGGTAGTCAAAAGTCAAGTGCTGATATTTGATTAATACCAGATATCAAATAAGCAATTTTTTTAACACGAGGAGATAAGTATATCACAATTCTATATTTATGCTCATACTTTCTACAATCACAAGTGAAATATCAACAAATACCTATATAAATATCGCTTGACGTTATCCATAAAACTTAAATACGATAAAAAATAAAAATCAATTAATAGCTCAATTAAAAAAGATAGGCTGTCAATTTCAAGAACATCTGTAGAGTATTAGAAGCGCTATAAATGGCTGTTATATTTTTACACGTAGAAAATACCATTAAGTTGCTCGCCGCAAAATATTGGGCTTTCGAAGTAAAGCTAAACATAAAGACAGGAATAAAATGGATTCCCTAAGAAATCGAATCTGAAAGGATTTCTTTCGTTTCGCGAGCCCGATATCCGTGCGTTATGTATTTTTTTAAGTGTGTTTAAGGAAAACAAAAATTGTAGTAGAATTCTCTCAGCGTGGCTTTTGGTTTTTTTTATTGAATTCCTTTTTTGTATGTTAACGGATAAGTTTTTTAATGTAGAAAATATATATACGTTAGGAGATGAAATCAGAATATGGATAAAAACCGCAGCAATCCACAGCACTGTAAAAATATGGTTGTAAAAAACTGGAATTTTATATACATATTGATGCAAAATACAGGATTTTCTTGTGAAAGAAAATAGATAGGGGAAACTTCCGTATGGCGGCCTGTAATGGTTCCGAAAAAGAGTGGCCGTTGGAAATAGGTTTCTTCTATAACATTGTCTATATGGAGTCTTCAATCGGTTCTGATTAAAATATGGGCGTTTAGAGGGGTGACCGGCTAGAAAAGCTACACTGTGTATGAAGGTTGGGAATAAACTCTATAAGATAAAGGAAAACGTTTTCAGTGAAAAATAAAGAAATAGTATTTTTTTTTTATACAAGGTGGTCATAAAATAACTTTGCCGATATATGGATCTCTAGCGGCTCTTCCGTTTAACCGATCGAGATGAGATTTCAGATATAGTTATTCGGAAGTATGAGTTCAGGATTCTGTGAACGGCAACAAAGTGGCGCTCACGGTTACGGTTATAGGTACAGAAACTCGAAGTTTTTGAATGACAACGCCCACTTTTTCCCGTCGCAAAATGCTCAGCGCATGCGAAAACCCTAGAGAGCTTTGGAACGGTACGTGTATCACAAAAACGGACGCGTTATGCTAGCACAAAAACAGCTCTGCGAACGGCAGACAAAAACCCGATCGGGGCGCACGGAGGAAATTTGCATATGACAGAGGCAAAACACCAATCACTGATGACAACACAGATCAGACAAAAGAAAACTTTTATTTGGATTACACACTTTCCACATGGGTGCCATCACAGGCCGTTCGAAGAGCTGTTTTTTGTGCGTGCATAACACATCCGTTTTTTGTGATACACGTACCGCACTAACGCTCTTTAGGGGTTTCGCATGCACTGAGCATTTTGCGACGGTAAAAATTGTTCGTTGCCATTCGAAAATTTCGAGTTTCTGTACCTATAACCGTAACCGTAAATGCCACGTGGTTGCCGTTCACAGAATCCCTAGCTCATACCCTTGAATAACTATTTCTGAAATCTGACCTTGTACGGTTGAACGGAACAGCCGCTAGAGGTCCAAATATCGGCAACGTTTTTTCATGACCACCTTGTAATACCTCTTTGTCGGCACTGCGGACTTTATAACTGATGCGCGGATTTTTCCTGATGAATGCGATATTTAGGATTCACACATCTTGGTACAGGATAATCCTTCAAGAAATGGAGGGAAAAAAATCTAATGAAAACAACTGAATTCGTCATTATCGTGTGCAATGCTCGCCAAGTCTCCCAACCCAAGACCAACAGTTACAGTAAAACAATTCTTTCAAAATCGACGAAGCACGGGGCATAATTGCGGGCAATAAAACACCGCAATGCTTCTGTAAATAATAACACACTTAAACAAGTTTTAAACGACAGAAGCACTAAATTAGTAGCACAAATTGAATAATTAATGGATCTGGAGTTAAATGAAAACACACAAAAAGAATGAGAAGTAATTAATAATGTAATTATTTTACTATTATAGTTATAGTTACGGCGATATAAATATATTTATTGATAGCATTTTATATGTCTGGAAGTAACTAAAACGTTTAAGTGATTTATTTTGCACTTTTGTTTAAAAATTTGAGATAAACTATTTTGAGTAAGTAACGATGCCATAAATTGAATAAATACAACTATTTAGTACAATTTATCAAATTATTTTCTATCTTGGTGGTACAAAAGTTAATGGAAGCTTTAAAAGAGTGCTAGTGATACTAGTCCGTGAATCAAAAATATCAAATATACTCTTGATAAAACAATTTGTACTGTTATTAAACATTACTTGCAAAACCTCAACCTGTTTAGAACTGTTGTTCTCGAAGCATAACCTATCAATTTGTATGAATTGATTAACTATATTGATATTAAATACTGCTTTATGAGAATAGGGACTAAAGTCTGGAAACTTAACATGCCCATTTCTTGACTCAAGGCCGTGATCTGGTTGTACGATCCTGTAAGGCCGACATGACGACATATCTGTCCTGTCGGCCTTACAGCGGAGGCCGTTTAGTTCCTGCATGTTGTTCAGTATGACCCTCCTGAACCCATCGATTCCATATTCGTATGACAGTCGTTGGATTCCGAGCAATGCTAGTTGCAATATCGCGGAACAATAAACAGCAATATCGATAGGCCACGATCCTGCCGCTATCGAATTCCGAGACGTGCTGGTAGCCGTTTCCCCTTCTTATACGAGGCATAGCACGATCTTCTCACAAATAACCAACATTCAAATGCGAATGAGATACCCGCTGCGTAACTTTCCTTTTATACAGAGTTTGAGATGTCGTTTCTCCCTCCTGCGTCGTTCGATTGTGCTTAAATGCTAATCATTTGCATATCCCAGCATCGTCTTCCTTTATGCGAATTTGACGTTTGTATAACCCCTCCTTCATGGTGTTCCAATTTTAATGGCTAGCAGTGTATAAATAAATAAATATATATATACATATATATATATATATATATATATACACTCACAAGGCTAATTCCATTTCAGAATTATTGGAGTGAATTACTATTTGTTTTAATCAACGTATCGGTATACTATATTATAATTGTTTTTATTGATATTTCTATGCTCTTACGAATAAAAATATATGTGGGCCAACTTACTAACCGCAATTTCTATTTAAGGGGATGTCTTTAATTTGTTGATATATCCTATTATTTTGTGGTACGTATAACCATATCGGGTGGCAAATTGAATAATTTCGTAAAATGGTTTATAATGAAACTATTACCGAGATATAGGTGATATTTTCGTAATTTAATGATAACTTGATATAAGTTACTATCCAATGATTTGCAGGGGAATACTCACGTGGCTGAATTAGCGAATTCTCAGGAAAAGAAAGAGAATCATCTGTGGAAACTAACAGTAACATTTAAGATTGAAGCCAAATCAAACCGCTTGTAACATGTTAGATCACTGTTTATCAATAGATTATTTTTAGGTAATTTCATTAAATATATTGTGGCTTCGTAGGCTTATCTCTGAGGCTTTTTAAAATTAATAATATCGTGACCAAGAAAAACAGAGTCCGAGTTGTAAATGATACGGCCAAAGCTTAAAAAAATCTTAATAGATTTAATAACTAAGAAACAAAATAAATTAACATTAAACTAGTACAGCAGAATAAAGTGAATTTTAACTTATGTGCAGAGTAATTTAGCAGTACGCTCTGAGACCCGGTTAGCCTCCCACAAGAGCTTAAAAAACACAACCGCATCGCCTAGCTGTTACATGGGGCTCTCTAAAAATCTAATGAAGTTTCTGACTATATGAGGCGATGAAAGGCAAAGTAGTGTAAGTCAGTAAGTCAAGTGTGTAAGTCCAAAGCATTTTACTACAAAAACTACGAAAAATTCCCCTATAAATTGAACAAATTATAATTCATAATAATTATTATAATATTACAAATAATAATTATTTGCAATTTCAATATAAATTGAACATGGAGATTACATTATTGCCCTCAAATAAAAAAAGTTGAAAATGTGACTTACACCACTTTGCCTTTCACCGCTTCATATATCGAGGTCCTTTCTTTTGTCGGCGTCCATCCCGATTCCTCGAAATGCGTCTGTTTTCCAGAGCGGGGGCCAGCGGATTAGCGGGTGACAGTTCTTATCGTCGAATATTTAGGCAAACTTTACGATCACTATAGTGTCAAACTCCCTAAGATATTGTTCCAAAAAAGACAGAATTACAAGCGGTGTTGTACGATAACGAGGTTTTCGTCCGGTTTTCAACCGTGTTATTTCAGTAACCGATATGCCGGTGGATTAACTTTCAGACTGAAAATTCTGGCGACATTTGCTGGTATCGGTTTTTTAATCCTCTCGGAATCCACACACGTGTTCAAAATGATGGGAACTGGAAAATGGCATCCCGATAAGCAAGTAGCTGTGTTCGTGCACCCTGTGGGGGTCTCGGGAAAAATAACCCCATACTTGCATGACGCTACAATATCAATTTATTTATTTTATCATTATTCCAAGAACTGGAATTAAAGATATCTTAATATTTTGAAAAGTAAGTTTTCTGAGCTCAACTAATATTTTTTTTATTATATTTTCACTTATTTCCACTTTTACAAATAATCGGTATTTTTCCATTCTATTTTTTTTTTCTTGGCTTAGAGCTGCGTTAACAAGCTAGAGTCATTTTTGCTGTAATGTAATATTTTTCCCCGCATATCGAAGTCTTCTTTTCTTACGGATAGATGACAGCGGTAAAGTTTTAAAATGAAAACACATTTCGTTCAAATTTGACGATTATTGATGAAAAATAGCTGCAATTCTGAATAGTTACCGTTCATGGTTTGGCTAATTTTGGGACAATATCTTGCCAAATTTGGGAAACTTTGAATTTTGTATTTTAAAAATGATCAATAGAGGAAATTTGTTCAATGGGCATTCGTTAAAAATTACTGTGTGTGGTGAAAGGAATTTTGCACTTCTCCATGATGTTGTAATAAGAACTTTTGGGGGCAAGAGGCTTTCAACCTCTTTTTTTTAAATTTTCAATATTTTTCTCTGTATATCAAATGAGATTAATTAATATTGTTTTTTGCTATATTGAAGACAAATTAGAATTCACAGATAAATATTTTAGTGGAAGAATAAGACATGGTTTTCAAAAAATTCTTAAAAAATTCTCGAATTTTTCGAAATGCTTATTCATTTTCTTCTGTTGTCTTCCAAATTTCTTGGGATTGTTAATCGAAATGTTTGTCACAAAACTGGGTATATATCATTAGCCTCACAAATATTTTTGAAATTTATAGACCATAAAATAAAGTAAAAACATGCAAAAACATAAAGAAATAACAGGCAGATTAAAAGAAAAATATTTTTGGCTTTAGATTCATAGAAAAAATACTCAGTGTACAATTATATTTACTTACTTACACACACACACACACACACACATATATATATATATATATATATATATATATATGGCAAACTTATATTAAAAAAATTTAAGGTTTATAAATGAAATGGAATGCGCAAGAAACATTTTAAAAAATGCTAGCATTTTAAACTTTTTTTTGGTAAAACAGGCATTATTCTGTCAAAAATACCTTGAGTTCTAAGGGTCTTTAATGTAGTCAAAAAGAGTATTAATTATTCTCATTCTGTATATAGAGTTAAATATTGAAAAGTAAAAAATCCTAGAATTCTAATTGTCTTTAATATAGTCAACAAGAATTTTAATTATTCTCATTCTGTATATAGAGTTAAATATTGAAAAGTTAAAAATCCTTGAATTCTAAGGATCTTCAATGTAGTCAAAAAGAAAATTAATTATTCTCCTTCAGTATATATAGTTAAATATTGAAAAGTAAAATATTCGAGGTTGAAGATTCCTTGAAAAAGAGAGGATAATCACTATCTGAAAATTGAATCAGATGAAGGGATCGAAAAATATTATTTGAATATTAGATGACGGCAACAAAAAAAAATACCATTAACCTGGATAAAAATATAATGGACTTAGTGAAAGAAGCTACTATTAGATACAGTCAAAAGAACTGATTTTGTATCATTGCCTGACTCTTTCCCAAGTCAGTCAACGTGCCGATTCAAATACATGAACATACGCTATAAGCTTATCAATAAATTTAAAAGTAAGTGGATGGTGCACGGCACATGAGATATTTAAAGACAGTAATATAAATTGCACGGTTTTGGATTTCCAGCTAACTGTAATCTCGAGAACAGCATAACAGCTTATATCATTAGCCCGAACCATAAATAAACAATACACTTTCAAATGAACATGCTCCCTTGGAAATCCCCGTAATGAATTACCATTTCATCGGAGTTTAAGTTGTTATTAAGCTAATTAAAGAAACGATGAAAACGACAGCTTTCGGGAATTCTCACGAAAAGGCACATCTAATGCCTAAATCATTAAAAATTAAGACACGCTGTCAAACACCAGCCAGCACTTCGCCTTATCGTCGCCCTCATTATCGCGCGTTGAGAGCTGCGAAATCTGCGAGTCGTGTGACGCGTGTTTGGTTCTTTAGGAGTTAATTATGCGGATTATTTCGGAAAGGTTGGAAAGCAGTTTTCAGATATTTATTGGGATTTTGTCAAAATTGAGAACTGTCCTCAAATAGGATTTCAAATGAGGGAGAGAGACTTGGAGAGACTGCTGCTTGTCAGCTTCGTGGGTATAAAGAATTGAATACTACAATTTTGATTTATTCGCAAAATTTTGTAAAGCTAAAACTGCTGTTCAAGAGGTATTTTAGACGTTATTTAGAAAATTCCCGCTACTATACACTATCAGGAATGGTTGCTTTTACTGAATATATTTATCTATCTATCTATCTATCTATCTATCTATATATATATATATATATATATATATATATATATATATATATATATATATATATATATATATATATATATATATATATATATATATATATATATATATATATATATATACTAGAGCAGTGGTCCCCAACCCCCGGGCCGCGGACCAGTACCGGTCCGTAGATAAAATGATACCGGGCCGCCAAAGAAACATTAAATTATTTCCATTTTATTTACTGTGGTGTATTTCTCATTGATTTAGCTTTCTAATGAGTTAAAATGCTAAATCACTTTATATTCATTTTTTTGATGTAACTGAATTTTATTTTGAAGGCATGTTTAAATACAATTAAATTAAAATTATTAAACCAAAACAATATAAAATATAAACAATTAACGTCCCCCCCCCCTCAGCGGACCGCGGTAAATTTATTAAACGTTGACGGGTCCGCGGCGATAAAAAGGTTGGGGAGCAGTGTACTAGAGGACCCGACAGACGTTGTGCTGTTCAAACGTTGTAAATCCAAAAATCATAAAATTATTTTAATAAACTATAAATTGTTTGGACCGTTTTGATGAAAAAATATGTAAAAAAAATTAATTTTTAAAAAACCTTACACCACCACACGTACAGTTATCACAACTTGACCTATCTTAAAATTAGCAAGAATGGGGACTAAATTTCATTAATATGGCTATTAGTATGACTAATCAATGAGCCATAATTATTGAATGCACGTGTATACATCATTTAAATTCATGAAAATACAAAATTTTTCTGAAACGTGATTGCAGCGCTGCCTACCAGATCCAATTGTGTACCTAAACTAACCAAAGATAAACAACAACACATAAACATGCAAATTAATTAAAAAAACATTTTCTATCGGATCAAATTGCGGATGTAAACTATTCGCGAATCAACTTAACCGCACACACAAAATTTCATTAAAATCATTCCAGCTGTTTAGGAGGAGTTCAGTTACATACACACGGACAGAAGAAATATCTATATATATATATATATATATATATATATATATATATATATATATATATATATATATATATATATACACACACATATATATATATATCAATCTTTGTGTGTGTGTGTGTGTGTGCATGCATTTATATATATGTAAAATTATACATATGACATAAATATGATATAAATTATATATATAACAAAATACTTGTTTAAAGTTTATAAATATTAAATATCACTATTACATTTTGTTCATTTGCATTTTTCTTTACGCTGTCATTTACTATATAAACGTTTTTGTAGAATAAACTGTAGCACATAACTAATCCTAACACTGTTATTATATTGTTATAAGGAGCTCTAAAGTTTTAAAATTGAAGTAATGTAACGTAACGATGTAGAACTATATTACTTTTAACAAAGTGAATGATCTATATTTCATGATATGTCTGGATATGAAAGTAAACTTCTGATACTTCTGAATTCATTTAAAGAATAGACTATTTCATTTCAGTACAAATTCATTTAAAGGATAGAATATTTAATTTCAGTTCGAATTCATTTAAAGGATTAACCTTCACCACGCACGCTCAGCAATTTTACATGAGCGCGCGCGCGTCGTATTTTTTACGACCGATGTTATTTTACCATTTTTGGCACGAAAAACGGCATAAATGAATCAATTTTGATAATAAATTTGTTAACAAATAAAAAATTGACCTTACTGTTGCAAAATACAAAGAATGTTACATTCAAATGATAGTAAATTATTTTTAAATGCTTATATATTTATTTGTACACTAAAAAATTACATCAAGAATATTTATATCAATTATTTTCAAAAATTATCCCATTTTATCCTCTATATCCTTGGCATGGTGTTTTAGGCCAGGTAACGCTTTCACGATATTAATTTTTTTCGTCTTTGATAAGTTTGCATACTTCTCTTCTCGGCACTTAGAAGATTTATCCTTACCAACATAGAACATGCCATCACTTCTTTCCTCTGAATCATTATTATCATCATCATCCGAAATATATTGTTCAGATTCACCGCTGATATTATTTATTTCTATATCTTCTTTACTTGTTTAATCGCTATTGCTCTCAAATCCAAATGTTTCCTTCCTTTCGTTTTAATCATCAGATGATTCTTGAAGAATGCGGGAAAAATCGTTGATTGTATAATTTTTTTTGCCTTGAAAACCAATATAAAAATAAGAAATTCGAATTTATACAAATTAAAATAATACACGTCAATTACTAACACCATTGCGCCATTTTCTTGCTCCATTTAATTAGAAAAAAATGAAGAGTTTTAGTATTATATAATTACAGATAATTCATGAAAAATACCACAGGGAGAGAAAAAGAACGTGGACATATAAAATTATGGAAAAAACGATGCATAGAATGAACGGGGAGAAACTACATTTTCAATTTACGACTGAAGGAAAAATTATGGGAGCATTTAAAACATCCGGAGAGGTATAAAGTGTAGCGAACTTGGCTGTTACAATACAGAAAATAACCACAGAACTACACGCCACAAAATATTGGGGTGAACAGAAATCGAGTGAAACACATGGCGTGAAATAAAATAGATTTCCGGAGAAATCTTATTCGAGATTATATTTCTTTCTTTTCTTCGGCGGGAGACAATTACAAGAGATCCCCGACTCTTTATACAAGAGTCCAATCTGATATCTGCGCATTAGATATTTCATTACAAATATTTCTAGGCTTTATTCAGGAAGGAATTATCACAATTTCCGCTGCATGACCTTTGATTTTTCTATAATGTAATTTTTTATGGTAACGGACTTTGACGCTTTGAATGCTTATACTCACTTTCGATAATTTATGTATTGAATTAATATGTCATAAGAATTTGCCTTCTTACCATGCATATATATATATATATATATAAATATTTGCAAGAACCATGTAATGACCAAACAAGAAAGGACATTTGACTTAAAGTTGAACTCCTGAGTCACTCCAAAGTTTGAAATAAAAATTGGCTGCATTAGATGTATGGATGACGGATTATTATTCGTGGAAACAACTGGTATTTATGAATATATTTCATTAAACCTCAATTTAGTGATTAAGTAAGAAAAATCCCTCGCAAAATTTCATTGTAACAAGTTATATAAATTTTTTAACATAATGGAAATTCACTCTTTAATCCCTTGGAAAAAAGAGCTATTAATCCACTTTAAATAACTGCCTTTTGTGATCGCCTGCAAAAAATTTTCAGAAAATGGGGTCAAAAACCGCATTTTTACCTAAGTGCATATTAAGCGATTATCCTTAATTGCTTTTACCTTTTATCCCCCCTTTTTTAAAAAAAACTTTATTCGATTAATCGTTAGTTTTTTTTTCACCCAATCACTTTCTACTGGAGATTGTATTTTTTTAAACTTTTTTTTTACTTTTTTTTTACAATATTAAGGTTGCTTTTAACTTCTATCAAAATATAAAAGAATGGAAATGGAAACATTTTAAACCTAATTTCGCTTGTAAAAAATGTTTTGAAGGAAATATTCAATTATATTAATAGCTTTTCTCTTCAAATATTGTTATTATTCGAACTAATTTTTAAACTGAATTTTACTTAATTTTTCTAGTTTTTTTCGTGAGGATTATTTATATTTAAAAGCAACTTTTTTATATTTTGCATTGGATTTAAAATGGGAGGTATAATCCAAACGGATGCGTTGGCAGACGTACAAGAACAAAATTTGATTATATACATCTCTTTCTAATTAAACGAAGAGACCATTAAATTAAAATCATACAAGCACAACAGACAAGATTTTCTCGCATAGTCGTGCTTTAGATCAGTGGGGCCTAAACTTTTTTTGACATCGACCTACTTTCTTTAAATAAAATATCACTCGACCACAATGAAATTATTTTGGAAGTAGCAAAATTTGAATGAAGGTTAGGGAATTGTTCACAAAAAACCGAAAAATGAAGTAAGCAAATTTCGACAAACTATTTTAAAAAACAAGAACTATGGATTTTGTGTATATATTTACTTTGTATAGTAACCATTTATGAAAAAAATGTCTCGTTTACCTTCTGTGATTGTTTTAGGCAAATCTCGTGAGGCTAAAACTTCCAATTTAAATATTAATGTGCATTTCAATTAGGTAAAAATTAACAAAATTTGATAAAATTTTTTATAAAAGGTGGGAGGCTTCCATTAAATTTAATGTTCTTGCATCACGCGGTAAGAGACAAGTCTCTTAAATAGCTTTACAGGATGTCTCTTTTTTTAACGTGCTTTATGCAAATCTCCCGTGTCTGATTAAAGGAACACGGCATCACGGATTCTTTACTTCCCCATTTCCCTTATATTACATTGCAGTGTTTTAATTTGTTCATCACTAGGCATTGTTTTTTTTCTGTTGGCTTGTGTAGGAGGAATAAAATTTTATTATATCTTAGAGTTACAAGGTGCGGCCATTAATTTCCTGGACTGACCTAATAACTCCAAAATATTACATGAAATACATACCCATTTAATATGTTTCGAAGTAACTCCCACCAGCCGTAATGCACTACTGTGCTCGGCTGAAGTTTTGGAAACAAGAAAAAGTCTGCCGGTGCTAAGTTCGGAGAGTATGGAGGATGCTGCATCTCCACGACCTCATGCTGGGCCAATTTGCTGAAGGGAACAAGATTTGAGGATGTCGAAGCCATCAAGAAAAGGAACGGTGACGTCCACATTAAAGAGCATTCTGAAGGAGGACTTTAAAAGTTGTTTCCGAAAGTTATACAGCCAAGCACAGAAGTGCATTACTGCAGGTGGGAGTTACTTTGAAACATATTAAATAGGTATGTATTTCATGTAATATTTTCTGGAGTTATTAGATAAGTCCTGGAAATTAATGGCCGCACCTTTTATGTTGTTCCTATTTTAGTTTATGCTGCGAAAACGGTGAGTCTATATATTTTGAGATGTCGTATGAATACTAGTTGTAAGAAATGGGCTCATCTGCTTGTTAAAACTATAACCTTGGAATAGATAAAAGAAGCAATTACTTTGAAGGTAAGGAATAAAATATTGACTATAAAAGAGTCGTAAAATACACTGAACTTTAATATCGGCGATGGATTTCTTCAGCAGCCGAGTGGAAAATATTCTTCCCTATAATCATCAGTTTGCGTACCACTGCTTTAGATGCCAGAAATGGGCTCATCAGCTTGTTAAAAGTATAACCTTAGAATATATAAAAGAATCAGTTACCTTGAAGGTAAGGAAAAATTACTTTAAATATTCACTATGAAAGGGTCGTAAAATACTCTGAACTTTAATATCAGAAATGGATTTCTTCAGCCCTGAGTGCAAAATATTCCTCCTTATAATCATTTACCGGTTCTGGTGAACATTTTACATATATCTAGCGACGAGTCGGTTGCTTTTCGTTGAGCAGAGACGGGAGTTACATCAATCATTTCTCAACGCACTTTGGAGTGTAAGCGCCGATAAAAAATCTGAATTTTCAGCCATTAAAGTCAAGTCTCCTGATTAATGCCAAAAAAAATTAGAGCAACAAATGTCATTCATAAAGTAAGAAAAAACACGCCCTTTCTTGTCAAAAGTGAGATGTTTCCAGAGCTTAACTCGATTACGTCAAAAGTGATATAAACTTTCAATTCTTGACAAGCTTCTCCCAAAAATAAAAATTCTTTGCCAGAAGAAAGACATCTCTTTAAAGATTAGGAGGAATCGTCAAGACGTTTCAGAAACATATTTGATTTTTCTTTAAAATATATCTTACTTGTCGAATGGTATGATATATTGAGGGGCCTCGTACCTTTTGAAAGCTAAGAGACTCGACAAACATATCCGAATTTTCAGTCATCAGAAGTTATGAAAATCAATTATTCAGACACATGAAAATTTTACTATGAATTAAATACTCTTTCTTCTTTATAAAAAAGGCTCTAAATTTTTTCTGCCTCGAGAATTTGAAATTTTTTCAAAATACTATCAACCATTGTTTTTTCATTGTGATGTCATTACCCACATATCTCCAGAACAGTTTGCTAGAATAGCATGAAATTTTATACATATGCAATATAAACATGTGTAATTAATATGACCCACTATTATGTCATTCCAAAAATAAAATTTTACAGTTAAAATAATTAAAAAAATTTGAAATTAAATTTCTTTTCTATGAAAAACTAAGATATTTTATTTCAAAGTCGGTGATTTTTTGTTTGTATATATATATATATATATATATATATATATATATATATATATATATATATATATATATATATATATATATATGTATATGTATATATATATATATGTATGTATATATATATATATGTATATATATATGTATGTACATATATATGTATATATGTATGTACATATGTATGTATATACATATATATGTATATACATATATATATATGTGAGGCTTAAATATGGGGGGCGATCACGCGACCTTAAAATGGGATTTTAGTTATTAAAATATAGGATTTAACAATTAAAAAGTCTGGGAGTTCAAATAAGCGGCGCATGTATTGCAGTGAAAATGGAATTAATGGGTCGGCTTGATTCAATCTCCGAAGAACCACAGATTCTAAAGGGAAATTCCCCTTTTCATTATATAATCTTGGCGCATCTGTGGTTTGAGTGTCGAAGAGAAAGGAAATGCTGAGTTTAGCAATAAGATCCGACATGACATCACGCATAAGTAATGAGCGTCACTAAGCGTTTGTTAAAAGCTATGAACAAAGGATTTATCGCCAGAGCCATGGATAACTAGGGAATGGAAAGGATGTGTGCAGAAGGCGCACAGATTTTAATGGGGATTGGGAAGCCATATTTTTTAGTTATGGAGCTGAGAGTCGTTAAGTGATTTAATAAATATGTTAGTAAATGATAATGGAGTTGTCGTCACTGTATTTTGAGTTTGGATTCTACATTGTCTCGCCATCGGACCACGGACTGCAAAATGATTAATAGGATATTTGGAATAATGTATTAAATAGATCGGGCGTGAAGCTCCAATGTCCGACATATATATATATATATATATATATATATATATATATATATATATATATATTTAAAATAAATGCAACGATCAATATATGCAATTGGTGTTAAAATACATTTATAAAAAATCATAACGCATATTTTGAGACAGAAAATAATGTAGAAGAAAATATTCAAATTAAATCTAATAGATCATACTAAACAATATAGTGCAGTTAATATAGTACGGTGTGAGGAACATATCTTTTACTGTATTTTAATATTTTTTTGGATAATGTCCAATCGTCTGCCGCATTAGCAAGAAAAAAATATTATTTTGTCTATTTCGCTATTATGCACGTGACGCAAAATTAGTTTAAAGTATCACAAAAAGGAAATTAACCACGTGATCAGCATTTAAAAAAATAAATTCTAAAAATTAATCTTTAAATATTCACCAAAAATCAGAAAATGGAGGTAAAGATTCGAAAAAGATTTTATTTTAAACAAATTTTTATGATCTTTCTCGTGATATAAATTTTATAACCCTCAGATTATTGTTTTAAATGCAAACTTTAAAGATTTTTACAAAAGCAACTAAAAAATTTAATTAAAAAAAAATGTAAGAAGAATATTCGAAAAATCTTTCTTAGTGTGTCCCTACACTATAAGAAGAATCGCATGCAAAATTTAAGCCCTTTAGGTCCAGAGGTTTGGTCTGTGCGTTATCTGTCGGTTTAGCCAGTCAGTTTCAGAACTCTTTTACATAAATAGATTATATAACTTAATTTTAAACTAGAAAAATGTGTATATTCTACAGATGCAAGTCTGCGCGAAATGACGTAAAATTGGAAATAAAACAATGGTTGAATTTTCTTAATATTTAAAAATTTCTCTTCAAGACGGAAAAAATTAAGAGCCATATGTATAATGAAAAAATAGTGTTTAACTCACGGTAAAATTTTCCTATCTCTGAATAAAATATTTTCATAACTACTGATGATTGAAAATTTTTATATGTGTGTCGAGTCTCTTAGCTTCTAAAAGGTATACCAGACCCCTTCACATACTTCATCTAAATTTCTTATCTGCACTGCTATATATAAGGCTTTTGAGTCAAAAATATTTAAGTTGAGTCATAATGTGGTAAAATGGGAGAGTGTCATTTTCTGCAATCGTCTGTATCAATCAATTGTGGAGTTTTTTTCCAAAATTTTGACTTTTTATTCATTTTCTATGTTGCATCAGTTTTAATACATGAAACTTACCAATTTTAATCATGATGGGTCAATCCATCACTTTAAATATAATTGGTAACTTATGAGTTATTAATACACAGCCATTCATCACCAATATTGATAATATCGCAACATAATTGCTTGTTGTTTTATTATATACACTCATGGACAAAAAAATTAGCGCACCAAGAAATAATTGCGGGATCGTAACGAAACTTGCAATGAAGGTACATGCCGGGGAGAGATGCAAATGATTAGAAATGCAGCGTGATTGCGCATTACGTATAGCCGGTAGAGGGCGCTGAACATCGTACTCTGTGGAGTATAAATCAGGTAACCAAAGCTTGTTTGAGTGTGCTGAATCATTTACAAAGGAAGAGCTGAGATAGACATGCCATTACGCCGTGTTCGAAGACAATATAAGCAGTTGTCGCAGTTTGAGAGGGGGAGAATCTTCGGGATGATGGAAGCTGGGTGGTCAGCTAGGCGAGTAGATCGTCAATTAGGCAGCTCTGATTGTGTTGTGAGGAGGTGTTGGGACCAGTGGACCCGAGAGATGTCATGTACACGAAGACCAGGCTCAGAAAGCCCTCGACAGACCAGTCGTCGACAAGACTGCCACATCGTAAGAAATGCACGCGTACAGCCAACTGCTTCATTGCCGCCATCCAGGCACAGGTAGCACTTTCACTAGGGGCCTCTGTGTCTTCTCGAACTATACGAAGGCGCCTGGCTGAAGGACAGTTGGTATCGCGGCGCCCATTACGTATGCTGCCCTTGACGCCCACCCATCGACGCCTCCGTTTGGAGTTTTGCCGCGCACGAGGAAACTGGACTGCAGCGGAATGTAACCAGGTCGTCTTTAGCGACGAATCCAGATTCAATCTCGGCAGTGATGACAATCGTGTTCGTGTGTGGAGAGCCCGCGGTGAACGCTTCAATCCTGCCTTTGCTGTACAGCGACACATCGCTTCCACAGCTGGTGTGATGGTATGGGGTGCCATTGCCTACAATACACGGTCACCCCTAGTATTGTTCCGTGGCACCATGACAGCCCAGCGGTATGTTCATGAAATCCTGCAACCACATGTGTTGCCACTCATGCAACGGCTCCCAGGAGCCATTTTTCAACAAGACAATGCTCGGCCTCATACGGCAAGGGTGTCACAAGACTGTCTCCGCACTGTTACTACCCTTCCTTGGCCTGCCCGATCCCCAGATTTGTGTCCAATCGAGCATATATGGGATCATTTGGGACGACGAGTTGGGCATCCCACGAGTTTGAACGAACTAGAGGCAAGGTTACAGCAAATATGGAACGAAATGTCTCAAGACATCATACAGAACTTGTATGACTCAATTCCCGATCGTATCGCATCGTGCGTTCGTTAGAAGGGGTCCAACGGATTATTAACTCCTCCGTTCTTTTGCCTTTTTCTCTGAAATAAATTATCCTTTTTCTTTGATTTTCTTATCATTTACTTATATCAAAGTAGTCATTACGTATGTAAAATTTCGTTTCATTTTGACGTCTCCTTCTTGGTGCGCTAATTTTTTTGTCCATGAGTGTATCTATATATATAAAATAGTTCAGTAACTGACTGACAGATAACGCAAAGACCAAAGCTGGACCTAAAGGGCTGAAATTTTCCATGGCGATTCCTTTTATAGTGATGGGGAGCACTAAAAAAGATTTCTGAAAAATTCTTCTTTGATTTTTTAAAATTGAATTTTTAATTTGTTTTTGTAACATTTTTTAAAGTTTGCAATAAAATATAATCTAAAGATTATAAAATTTATGTCACGAGAAAGATCATAAAAATTCCTATAAAACGAAATCTTTTTCGAATCTTTACCTCCATTTTCTGATTTTTGGTGAATCTTTAAACATTAAGTTTTAGAATTTAATTTATTAATTGCTCATCACGTGGTTTCTTTTCTTTTTCTGATACTTTAAATTAATTTTACGTCACGTGCATAACAACGAAATAAATTGACAAAAAATATTGAAATACGGTAAAAGATAAACTTTAATCACTAGACGAATTGAGATGGAAGTTTTTTAAGAATTTAATTCAATTTAGTATGTTTTATGGATAATAAATGTACAAATTAATTGCACACATTGACCGTTGTATTTAATTTGAATATTTTCTTCTACATTATTTTGTATATAAAAATATCCCTCGCGATTTTTTCATAAATATATTCTTTGTTTTTTTTAGCATTAATTGCATACATGGACTGCTGAATTTAATGTGAATGTACTCCGTAGGGAAGCACGGGTATTCCGCTAGTTTATTATATATTTTTCAATATCACTGTTTGGTTAAAATTATTTTGACTCTTTCTTACTTCATACGTAGCAAAAAAGTTATTACAGGGAATTTTTGACTTAATACTTTTTATGGTTACTGTGGTTTTCAGCTATGTTAAAACACACCTATAGACGTGCCAATTTTTTACGCGCGGGGATGGCATTTCACCTGCACCGCAATAAAAAAATTCCATGAATTTATTTTAAATTCGGTACTAACTAAATTTTTTTCTGGTTTGAACCGGAACCAACGAAGCACTCATGAACTAGAAAAATTTAAATTAAAATTCGTTCAGGTGTGGCGCTCGTAAAATGTACGTATCTGCATCTCTACTCTCAGTGATGGTAAAAAGTTTTTAAAAGATACTGAGTTAATTTTTCCTTAAATTTTTACCATGTTTATATTAACTCGCTTTCCTGTTTGTGTGTGTATTTGTGCAGTATAAATCTTGAAATCGATTTTTAACTAATTTCCCGACTAGCTAGACATTTGAAACTTTTAAAATGGCTCAGAACACGATGACGATGCATTATTTTAATACTTTTAGCCATCTTTAAACAGGATTGAATTCAATTTCAGTTAATTTTGTTTTGTAGACTGGTGCAGCCATCTCTTGGCCAGACCGAGAACGAAAAGTTAAACGCAAGTTAACTTCCAATTAACTTCATTTTCTTTCAAGTTGATGGGATAATTCATCAAAAATTTTTAAAAAAGTATTTATCAATACATAGAATTGTCCAGTTTATATGATTCAACAGAAAATTTAAAAACATGGTATATAAAAAGTTATTTTTGTCTTGTAATTATTATTTTGATAAAAGGGGCGTGTCTTTTCATGACCGGGGAAGAAATGTCTAAATTTACCTTGTCGTCTTTACTTCCTTTCCTTTGAAATTTTAAACGTAAACGTGCGACCAGAAAATCCTGAAAATTCGAAATGATCGAGTCTCCTCTGATCATTCAAAGTTTTGTGAAACTTGCCGCACATTTGTTTGAATAAGGGAATCATTGTCGTAAATAGTGATGGGAATAGAAGGAAAACCTTTACAAAAAAAAACTTGATAACATTTTGCATAGTGAAGAGTGAAACATCGATTTTACTTTCTCCGCATTTTATATTTTCTCCCTTCCCAGGTTATTCTTCTTCTCTGTCCATAAATCTCCCACACCAATAACGCGTTTCGTTCCTCTGCGTGATACTATTTTTAAAATACGCTTGCCACCACCGAACGCTTTAATTTTAAGGGGTCAAATTCATTGCTTCTTGATTTCTCTCACGTGCAAGAGTTTACTTCGCCCTCATGTAGGGAAAGACAACTTTAACCCTTCAGCGGGCGCGCCAATTTTTTTGAACACCAGCAGGCGTGTGTGGTACAAAGTGCAACGTCTCTTTCAACCTTGATTATTCTATCTGTAATAAACTTTTTTTTCAGATTGAAAATAATAATTCTTTTTATGACACGAGATAAAATGTTGATATTACAGATATATTTATAATTAAAGGCCAAATAATGCAGATACAATCGCCTTATTTCAAAACTGTCCAGTTTATTGGATCTAAGGACAACTTGCGAATTGACTCCTATTATGTCCAAAAACCTAAAAAACAATGAGAGAGTCCATTTTCGTGATATGCGGGATACCCTGTAATAGCTTCACATTTGATCGATTATATCAACTCCTACTTTTGTCGTATTGTAATCCAGTATAATCGCTGGTTTACCACAGTTAAATCGCGACTAACAATGAAAAGAAAGGAATAGAAGGGAGAGAAAATCAGACCTACATTAGAAAGGGTGAAGCTATAAATAGAAACTGCTTAGAACATTAAAAAATTACATGTAAAAACAAACCATTCAAAATTACGAAAATGTTGCCCTCTGTAACCTGGTGCGCTCGTTGAAGGGTTAAAGCTGCAGAAAGGATACCAAACAACAAATCTTTAAGGGGCAGACATTTAAACTTATTTTCCCTATCTCTCCTGCACTCTCTCATGCAGCAAGACGGAGAAAGAAACGCCTAAGTGTCGGACTTGTTACTTCTTGCGTGTTTGTCCTTGAACTTGAAAACCTCCACGTCTCCTTGATCTTGTGTGTTGGAAGAACTTGTACAAATTAACAGTAAACACCGAAAAATATGTACTAAGAGTAAATGATTTTCGGTAGCTGAGAAAAACTTAAATTATAGATTAAATCTGAGAATTATACAGACTCCCGAAATTGAACAAGCTAAATCTCTTGACACAGTAGCTTTGAAGGTGCAGACAAGACGCAGTTGACAAATGAAATAAACTCAGGAAGTTGAAAAAGGCTGAACATCATTAAAAATTCTCAGTATGAAGAACTAGATTGCATTTTAATCGCACGGTTCTGAAAGCTCCTGTTACAAAGTCTGAATATATAGATCGGAATTTCAGGGTTAAAACCTGAGAAACTTATCCTCGGGTAGGTTCGACCGGAATTACTACTTTTAATAGACTGCTCTTAATAGATGTATAAAAATATCCTTATGTTTTATATCAAGCAATATGCAGTAAATATGCATATACTGAGAGCGTGACTTAATGAGTGAAAACAGAAAAAAAAATATTGTTTCTTCAATAGCGAATTATGCTCAGAAAGTCTTCTCTAGTGCCGGCGAAATCAGCTCTTTTTTAATCTCCTGCCAGAAAAAAATATAAAGAATTATAGAAGAACAATGTTTGGTAGGAAAACATTTCGTGTGCTGAAATCCTTTTTTTCACTCAGAAATCTCAAGAATAAAATAAGCAAAACGAAAAAAACACTAAGCAGGAAAAAAAAGTTTTTTATTTTTTTCAAAAAGATATGATGGGAGTGTAGACTTATTAAGTGTGTATTCAAAATGATTTTAATTAGAGTTATGATTCCCAACCTGTCTACCACGGCACTCTAGGGTGCCGCCAAAATCGATCAGGGGTGCAAGATTTTTTGGTGATAAATGAAAAAAATATTAAGGGGATGGTGGACTTTCAAAATAAAAAAAATCGAACAAAAATTGGAAATTTTGTTGGGTGTATTAATATTTTAAAAATAGGTAAATATTCGAATCAAATGCATTTAAAATATGTAGTGAACGGTAAAATGAAAATTTGGTGGCTTTAGAAAAGTAAGTATTAAAGATAGGGAAAAAAACCTCTTTAAATGCCTTTTTCTCAATGTCATTTTCAGATTTTCAAGTCTTTAAAATACTCCTTGCGTCATAATTTTTGACGAAATTTTATAAAATTTGTAATAAAGACCCTTATAATACATTAGAATAAAGTTATGTATCCATTTCAGATTTCGACATCATTCAGATTATTAAGTTTACCTTAAGTGTTGGTAAATACAAAAGTTTCCCGAAAATTCAGAGTACAAGCATAAAAATATTTCCTAAAAATTAACTATTCAACGAAAGAACAAAGTAATTCATAACTTTGTTCAAAACAAGCAGTATAAATGCAAAATTAAGGGAGAAGTTAAAACCTGGATCGCATGGAGCATTTAAAAAATAATAATTTCAATTAAAAAAAGAGTTTAAATATTTGTAAAATTTTATAAGGTGTTTTATATAGCTATACTTTAATGAATATAAATGCAAAAATTCACATCTCTGATGTGAAAATGAAAAAAATCACTTTGTAATGTCCATCATCCCTTTAATAGAGCCCACTTGAAATTAATATTAAGTTGATATCAAACTTTTGTTCCCTAATCATCAATTGCAAGTCCCACATTAATAAAACAAAACTCTTTCTAGGGATTTCCAATGTAGCCATCTACAGCATTGAATCCTATGACTATTTTTGAAAAGGTATCAATATTTACTATTCTGGAGTTTGTTACTTATATCTTTCAATAAATAAATAAAATCAGTAATAGGGTAAGTATTTATTTGAACTTAAATTTGTCATATTCTTGATATTTAAACCGCTTTCATTTAACCCCTTAATGATCGCATAATTTTCAAAAAAGTTATTCCGTAATGTTACTTAAAGCCTTTCTTCTGAAGGTATACTCTTCCGGTAGTTGGTGTTTTTTTTCCGAATCTTGTCTAGAAGTCCCAAGAGATAATCAAACGTAGGTATGCTTAGCCTACAATAATTGTAAAACTTACCTGGGTCATTTCTAAGTTCTTTAATAAAACTGTCAATGTCTCTTTTTTTATTGATTGGCTGAATCCAATAGCTTCTTTCTGGTTTTTCATCCAAAAATTGTATAAATTGCCACAAAAGAATAGCTACTTCTACTTAATCACTTGCCATATCACCCACAATTATGACCAAACTACTTTCCCAAAATTGAACACTTCCCTCAACAAAGAACAAAATACGGCAGACCTCTTCAACTCCCGTGTTCTTACGTACTAATGCTAAAATATCAAATCAACCTAGCGTTGCGAGTCAAAATGTATCACCATTTTCCACGATAAAACATTTTGGTTGCGCAACGTCTAGCAACAGAAACGTTGGGCAATGTTTTGTTGCATTCGGTGTGTGGCCGGGCTAAGTTTCTTATCTCATTCCCAAGGGGACTGAAAACGTAAGTCACAAATATAAATCGACATGATCCCGTAGGCATGTGGACTTGAAAAAATACCAGAAGACTAACCGCTGAGCGCAGTCCTGTACGTACAACCGAGGGTCCACCTGCCGGTGAATAATTTAGGATTTAGGGACCGTGTTCAACATGCAGACTTTTGGCCCACCTGATCTCCGTGGTTGAATTACCGGTTGAACTAAGAAGTTACTGCATTTTCTCATACATAGCGCGAATCATACTTTAGAAAAACGAGTAGGTGATATTGGGCACAGGGGCGATATTTGGGTCACTCACCCTAGTGCTTGTTCTACCTACTTTAAAATCCGTTTGATAAAAAATGCAATTTTTAATTTTACCGTCAGCAAACATTTATTTCCTTCTAACTCAAGTTTACATTTTCCCTTGCTGATCTATTTTTTTTAATTACTAGCTGGTCCGGCAGAAGAAGTCAAATCAGGGTTTCATGGCAGAAGCATATTTTATAAAGAGCAACAAAAGTAGAAATATTTCTATACGGATATTTGAATTTTTCCTTACGCAAGAGATATCTTTATTACAGTAAAGACGATGATTATTTTCACGAGGATCTAAACAATCATTCCAAAAAAAAGATAATCATTTAGATAGAAAAAAAAATGGATATGAATTGGTTCGCTAATGATAGAGTTATTAACATTTTTTTCTAACATAACATACATTTATTAATGATTCACTCAGTGAGCCATAAGGATTTAACGCCTTATGTGCGGAAAACCCAACGCAAACCGCGTTAATTTTTTATTAATTATTTTTATCAACATAAGGAAATTTCATTATTTAATCTAATTGGGATAAATTGTATTAAACCACTTAAAATAAGGGTCTTTGCATTTTAAAAAATATAAGTGAGGTCAAAGCCATTTTAATTTCTCCTTAGTTCATATTAAGCTATTAATCTTAATTGCCTTTACCTTTTTCTCACTTTTACAGAATTTATTCGATTATCCCTCGTTTGATAATTATTTTTTAGTACGCCTGTTTCTTTACCAGAGATTATATTATTTTTTTGGGGCGGTGAAACGTAGCTTCTTTTCAGCTTTTCCTGCAAAAAAGTTAATAATCATTACTAAAAAGCCAGTTTTGCTTAAAAAAATGCCTGCAGAGAAATTGTTCATTAAATTATTTTCATAGCCTTCTATTTTCCTGCCCCCTATTATTCTTATTTAGTTTCAGCTTAAAAATGCTTTTCAACTGATTCAGTATATTAGCAGTTACTTTTATTTTTTCTTAAATTTTGCTTCCTAATATCTACTTTTTTCAGATGGTATGTGACTTTAAAAGTCTTAATTTAAAATAAAGGGGAAGTGCTATTAGGAGGAGTTATTTAGCACGGAAATTACATTCTCGTGTTCGCTATTTTAACGTAAAAGTTAGATGACGTTAAGAGATAAGGAATAAGAAATATAAGAAGTTATATAGTTACGATTTAAAAACTACATTACATTCCCGCAAAACCATTTTAATCTAAAATTATTAACCCAAATATTCTGAAGATAACCTTTTTCTAAAGATTTATAAGTTGATAAACCATGCTACTTATGCCCTTTACTATATGTAGTGTTTGTTGTGTTGTATTCTGTTTGTATTCTGCTTGTATTTTTTTTGTTCTTTAATGCTGCGCAACGATCCGCTGCCGGGACTGTAGAAGCGCTGGATGTTATAATTCACCTCGGTGTGTGGTCGAGAGACTGTCAATAATAAAACTCTTATAACCACTCCAGGGGCAAAAAATAAAGAATGACATGACGAACACTAAAGAAATTGAATTATAAGCCAAAAGGGTGGAGTAAAAGAAAAACTGTCTCTGAGGCCATTGATAGGGATTAAAAGACCATAAAGGTGGTAAGATAGATGGTGACGTAAAGTTCAAGTTATTTTATGGCCTACAATAAAACTTTCAAGTGGTCAAAGTGGTATCGCAAACGAAAATTATGGTGGGGAGGCACTTGGAATACTGTGAACACGAGCAGTGAAATAACGGACCAATTGGGACAGGAACTGTTAAGATAAGGGAAGCCCACTGTCCATTGAGAGAGAAAGGGGCGGGCCAAAATGGCCTCAGGAAACGGACACCAGCCCCTCGAAGAAGAAGAAAAAAGGAAAAGGTCGACAGATTTGGCTGGCTAATCCCCGAGCTCTGACCTTGTAGAGCCGATTGCTCTGTTGCGAAGACTTGCGGAAGTTCCTATAGTCTGACATGATGATGCCGAGTCTGACCTGATGTGCGTACCTGTGAACAGAAGCCTTCATCGCTGTATTCTCCAACAGCCGTAAGTACCTCCCGAAAGAACTTTAAAATATTTGCTTTGACTGAATATTTTGCCTCTGCTTCTGAATTCATCATGTATTAGTTGATAATATGAATGTGAACCTTATTTTATTATTAATTTTACTTAAAAAGAATTTTTAGTACTGTAGAATAAAAGTATGATAACGGCCAATTCTATATGTTTCCTTGCTTGTCCCACACATGCGTACATCAATTTATTAAGGTTCTATTCTCACATACAGGGACCAGAATGGGTACCCGGGTTTTCTTATCTGATATATCAACTGAACATACCGGTAATGTGATGAACTGTCATTTTAAATTTCAATACTGTTATTTTAAATTCATACATATTTTTCCTTTTCCCCGTATGTGTGTCAGAAGGTGTTTTTTTTAAATATCCTAATATTAAGTTATTTTTCGATAATACTAATTTTTTTCTCACTAAGAGCTTTTGTAATATATTTCACAGAGTGTTTGTTATCGGATACTATCTACTAGAGTCACAGATCGAACCCGGCTGCACCACGATCACCTTTTGCAACACAATAATTAAACTGATCTGATGCTAAGGCTTAAAAGCGATCGTGAGCGGCTGAAAACACTAATGTCCTCTCACCGGATTCAAACCAGCAGGTTCCGGTTCGCAAAACTAACACATAAGCCCAGGGTTACTCAAACTGCCGCCCGAGGCATCCACATTCATTAGGCAAGTGCTTTTGTAAAACATAAATTTGGAAACGAGTGTGTGAAAGATTCAAAACTGTTCAAAAATGGGCCACCTGTTGCTCACATTGTTAGCATAAACATGTCTTTGTGAATCCTCCAGTTCCAAAACGAAATATACGAATATTTTAGAAATCAACTTACTCATTCTTACCTTGGTGCCGTATTGAGAGTAGCAAGTAGCAAGTATAAACCTGATTTGGCTTAAAATAATTAAAGGTTTGTCTCGACATAAAATGCAACAAATAAACGTTCGAAATAAACTTTTGAATGCATTTAGGTTTTGAGTTTTATTTTTTACATTATTACGTATATTATGGGGTTTCAACCGCACGTAAAATCTCGTGGGGCAATCACTAGCAACAGAGGAATTCAGGAAAATATCTGGAGGGCTTAAGAAACGGCGAGTGTATTCCCCACTAGAATTTTGTGTGTTCCCCATCGAATTTGAGCATTCTTTGGTTTTGGGGTCTTAAGCCTACGCGTCTCGTCCTTCCCGAAAGCTTGGGAATATATGTGTGCTAAAAATCATCGACCACCCTTGTGTTATCATAAAGCTAAGCTTTGGTGGCCATTTTTCAGAGATTTGGACACCACAGAAGCAATAAGTTTTGACCTAACGATCCACAGGATCGTTCCCAGGACGTGGCTGTTAACAAAAGCTAATCCTATGGTCTAACCTCAAAAACACGAGCTTTTCTGAGAAGACCTCCCCTCCCCTCCAGGCGTTGAAACGAAGGAATTTTCAATAGATATATATTCAAGACCCGGTTTGTTTCGAGTGAGTCCCATCAAGATATGGACTAAAGCGGCCACACGAACTTTTGTTTCCTGAGAGACTAAACTAGTCGATAGGAGAAGCCGCTATTAATATCTAAAGCCGCTGTTTATATCTGACGTCTCGTTCACCTGTAAAATATTTAATTCAAAGTGCAACCTATTAAGTTTAGTTTTCATAGTAAATTTGTTAAGTTAAATTCTGGCCTGCAAGTTTCAATCTTCAGAAATCACTCGGACGCTGTTTACTATTTGCCACGATATCGTTCAGAACGCCTCAGTTTAGACAGAAGTTATAACAGGGTATAATGTACTATGTTGCGGCCTAAGTAACGTAGCAAACATATACATGTGGCCCGAGAAAAAAACATAGGTTGGGTAGGGCTGCATTAGACATTTGGCCATCGTCCATCTCAATGAATCCGGGTCTCGAGGTCGATTGTCTACCAACTGAATTCTAAAGACGATGCCCTGGAATTTGCATTATCTTCCTTCTATTCCTCACAATTGAATGCTCTGAAATATTTCGTACATCCAGTTAATAAATAAATTGCGGCTGGGTAGCCTAGTGGTAGCGAGTCGGCTTTCAGCGCGGAGGGCGCTCACATCAAAACCCGAAAAGCGCCATTTAACACCTTCGTGTCTTGGCCGGGTATGGACACGTTAAACACGTAGATTGGAAAGTACTTCCATGAGTTAAGAGAGGGTGGGAGAAGCTACTATGCCCAAGATGTTGAGGTACTCGGCATACCGAGGGACCTGCGGGGTATTCGGTTAAAATTGTGGTGGTATCTAGCCGGCAAGGAGGGGGAGGGGGGATAAGCAACAACAACAGTATAAATAGACTAAATTTGGAAACCATAGATATAGAGCTTTGGGGAATTTATATATATATATATATATATATATGTATATATATATATATATATATATATATATATGTTTATATATATATATATATATATATATATATATATATATATATATATATATATATATATATATATATATATATATACACACGTGTGTGTGCGAGTAAGTAAGATTCCCCAAAATGCTATATGTATGACTTCGAAATTTAACCTATTTATGTTGTTGTTGCTTATATTACAAATTTTACAAACAATGCAGTCTATACATGGTATCTGTTTATTAAACTGACGTAACCTATTTATGACAAGGATGTTGCTAATTAAAACAGAATAATCTGTGCTGTAACTCTTCATTAAAGTCATTGTGTATAGATGAACACTCAATCTCCGAGTTATTTAGAACGAATTGAACCCTACCCTGATAAATAGTTTGCAACATCAAAATTGAAATATTTTGAAGACGGGTCGGATAAAAAAGAATAAAATAAAGTGAACTTGATCTTATATAAAATAACACTAGTATATGATTAGCAATGGCAGAAAATTAAATATATTAGTCTTCCAAAACCTTTCGAATTAAAAATCTGCAATAATTTTCCCGTACAGAACTACCTAATATATAGCATAAAAAACGGCGGCAAGTTATAAAAGAAAAATGCAATGTCTCTTCAGTATTGAGAAAATTATTGGATTATCGAACGATGTAGAACAAGAAATTCTGAGTTATGTGACATGTTGTGGACGTATCTTGAAGGACATTCAGGGAATCACATTTAATCTGCTCTTACGATGTCAGCATTCCTGCAATTTGGATGCATTTTCTAAGATTAGATTTCCAAGTCGACGGAAAAAGAAATGTTCTGTAAAGAATACGGAATCTTTCTAACTACTGCCAGCCTTGTAGATTCCTGCTAAGTGCCTTTTTGTTTAGCCTAGTATCGCCAAAAAGTAATTAATCGAAGCAAATATAGGAAATAACACTCCCATCAAAGCTAATAGAATTTAAAAGAAGTTTATATGATAATGTATAAAGAGGGCTTAATTTAAAAAATAAATTATTATTTCATTTATTACAAAATATTATCGAAAGAATTGTCGCCAAGAAATAAAAATTGATTGTCACGTTTTTTAAAACTTCCTGATTTTAATGAGTTTATTTTTTTAAAGGTTTGATTTAACCCTTCAGTAGTAACCCGAAAATTTTCAGATGCCAGCCGTATCCCTGATTCTGCCAGGCCCTGGAAATAAATGCTAATTAATCATTGAAAATAGTTTTAGGACATTAAATAAATCATAATAAGTCTAAAATTAAAGAAATCAATTTTATTTTTTTTACATACTAAAAGCTGATTACATAATAAAATTTATTAAAAAACCTATACAAAAAAAAATTGTGTATAATCTAAAAAAATCTAAACATTGCAACTCCACTTTTGACAGATCATTGTTGCATGTTTTAAGCAGATACAGACTGAAAATCATCTTGACACTGTAAATTGAAAATCTTTTTCGAGGTAGACGGATCCATGGTGAAAAAAAAACAAACTAACACGAGTGATAACCTTCGGTCTATGAGGCGCAGATTACTTTTTGAAACTTGTTTGTCACTTCAATTTTGGAACTAAACTAAGGTAGGATGAAGGAATGCCATCTAGAGGATTTGATAGGAAGGTACTCTAGTGGTGAACTGGAAAGCTAGTCTCTATATATCAGGTAATACAAAAACTGTCGTCTCCTGGGCCTCAAAAACCCAGATATACCACTGAAGGGTTAAAAATTTAACAAACTTAGAACAAAAAAAAAACGTTTTAAGACCGTATAGATGTGGGGGACTGGCTCAAAACCAGGGTGGAGTCCAAAACACATTTGCACTATTTTAAATGTAAAGACTTTAAATGTAAAGACTTTAACCTCTATTCATTTTGCAATAAGGGGTTACGTTCAAGAGATTGCCCCTTGACAAGATCTGCTGCTGTTACTCCCCTGAGGGGTGTTGCAACATTTCGCTTGTTAAACTGGATACCATAGATGATAATGTAAAATTTCTTAAACGTTTGGACCGTCTTAGATCGCAATGTTACAGAATCCCTGCGAGGATAACGAAAACAAATTTTAATAAATACAAATGTCGTACTTTATTTCAAAATTTCAGTCTTTGCCGGTGACTTTGCGTCACTTGTCGGGTGGTCATAAAGAAACTTTGCCGATATATGGACGACTAGCAGCTGTTCCGTTCAACCGATCGAGATGAGATTTCAGAAATTATTATTCAGAGGTATGAGCTCGGGATTCTGTGAATGGAAACAAATTGGCGCTCACGGTTACGGTTATAGGTACAGAAACTTGAAATTTTCAATTGGCAACACCCACTTTTTCCCCTCGCATAATGCTCAACGCATGCGAGAACTCTAGAGAGCGTTGGAACGGTACGTGTATCACAAAAAAACGGACACGATATGCACGCACAAAACACAGCTCTGCGAACGGCCTGTGATGGCACCCATGTGGAAAATGTGTAATCCAAATAAAAGTTTTCTTTTGTCTGATCTGTGTGTGCGGTGCACGGCGGAAATTTGCATACGACAGAGGCTAGAAAGTAATCACAGAGCGCCGTTCGCCAGATATTCATCGTAGAAAAACGATAAAAAGCTCTCTAATCGTGTTTTTGTTAGCCATTCGCAGCGTTGTTTTTTGTGCGTGCATAATGGATGCCTCTGTTGGTATGCATCCGTTTTTTGTGATACACGTACCGTTACCGTAGTTTCTGTACCAATAATCATAACCGTGAGCGCCCTGTTGTTGCCATTCAAAGAATCCCGAGCTCATACCTCTGAATAACTATATCTGAAATCTCATCTCGACAGGTTGAACGGAACGGCCGCTAGAGGTCCATATATCGTTTTTTTAGCCATTCGCAGAGCTGTTTTTTGTGCGTGCATAACGAGTCCGTTTTTTGTGATACACGTACCGTTCCAATGCTTTTTAAGGTTTTCGCATACGCTGAGCATTTTGCGAAGGGAAAAAGTGGGTGTTGCCATTTGAAAATTTCGAGTTTCTGTACCAATAGCCGTAAACGTGAACTCCATGTTGTTGATACTAACAGAATCCTGAGCTCATACCTCTGAATAACTATATCTGAAATATCATCTCAATAGGTTGAACGGAACGGCCTCTAGAGGTCCATATATCGGCAAAGTTTCTTTATAACCACCCTGTATTTGCGTATATATTGCGTAAATAAAACTGCCGGTAAACAATGTGTTAAAACTTCACAGAAATTGTAGAATTTTAATCCTTTACTGCAAACAGGAAATTTAAAGCTCTTCTTAAGCGTTGTTTCTTATTGTTGTAAAGGACAAATTGTTTTAAAATTCAACTTAGGAAATACAAAAATAAACAAAACACTTTATTTATACAATCCGATTCTGGAATAAATTCTTTATACAACTAGATATAACATGATATGTGTTATATCCAGTAGTGTAAAGAATTTCATTAAAGTTAACGGAACAACAAAGTTAAGCATACTCAATTTGCGGGAATTTTTTCGTATGAAATTTTTATGCATTCCACACGTTCAACAACCCGAAATCAAATTAACATCGGAAAAAAAAGGGAAAAGTTCCCTTTAATGAAGAAAATTGTTCGATTCAGAGAAAAATAGCTGGAAGAAAAGAAAAAATCGAGAAAGTAAGATTATTGACGTTCCGTTGTTTGCTACAAACTAGTTACTCAAGACAATAAATAAATGTCTAATTCTTAGACACTTTTCGAAAAATTCTTTTCTTGATAACTGTTGATTATATAACAGTGTAAGACTGTCTTCAGCTTTTTAAAATGAAAGGGTCTTTGATTTTATTTTCCTTTTGATGTCTGTAATGATTGAAAAGAAATTGGAGACATGATAGAAGTAGTGTAAATATAAAAGAAGTAACAAACTGTACATTTTAAACAATCAGAGATCCATATGAAAAAAATAATCGAAAATTCATATATATGTATATATATAAATAAATAAATATATATATATATATATATATATATATATATATATATATATATATATATATATATATATATATATATATACATATATATATATATATATATATATATATATATATATATATATATATATATATATATACATATATATATATATATATATATATATATATATATATATATATATATATATATATATATATATATATATATATATCTATCTATCTATCTATATATATATATATATATATATATATATACCTACAGAGTGATTATTTTTAAACTGACACTACGCAGAGCCACCTGTAGCACAATTTATCAGCTAGAATGCCTCCAAAATTGATAGAGAGACTAAGTATGACATGAGAAGAGCTTCAATGAAAAAAAAGATAGTTCCAATAGTCGCCGATAGGGGAAGATATGGCGCTGTTGTTGTCGGCTCACAAGAAAATTTGCATAAAACGCGAGTAAAACATCAAAATGACTACATAGTTGACAGCAGCGCTAGTCTATTTTTGGCAGCGCTAGGCTGTTTTGGGCTCTAAAGATCGCTGCGGAATCGCTTTAGAGAAGAAAGGGTCATCAGTCGTTTTTTCCCACTTGCATGGCCACCTAGCTACCCGGACCTAACCCATGTTACTTCTTTCTTTGGGGTTATTTTAAGTCCTATGCGTATCTTGGTGGAGCCTCTAACTTAGCCGCCCTATAGGTAAACATATCCCAGACTGTGATGAATATTCTTGGTGACATGTTACGCTCGGCCTCTGAGAACGCAATGTTTAGTATGCAGTGTGTCGCTCACCAGGATGGTGGTCACATTGAAGGAAGGAGAAGTGGATTTGCTGCATAAAGCGGTGGTCCAGTGACATTTTTTTGTTATTCATTTTTCTGCTTATTACAACTTTTTCGGTGTTCACCCCCTATCTTTATAGCTTGAACTGGCGCTGCTGTCCACTACGTAGTCATGAATTTTCATTTTGATATTTTACTTGCGTTTTGAGCAAATTCTCGCTCCGACAACAACTGCGCCGTATCTTTCCCTATCGACGACTTTTGGAACGAACTTTTTTTTTCCACGGAAAATCTTTCCCATGTCTTTAGCCCCTCTATCAATTTTGGTGGAATTCTGGTTGATAGATCGTGGTACAGATAGCTCTGAGTAGTGTCAGTTTAATAAAAAGCACCCTGTATCTATCTATCTATCTATCTGTCTATCTATCTATCTATCTGTCTATCTATCTATCTATCTATCTACCTATATATATATATATATATATATATATATATATATATAAATATATATAACAGAGATAAAAAATGAACTCAAGAGAAGACACAAAGTTATGAAGAATGAAGTTAGAACTGCCTTTCATTATTAATGCTATAAATACATTTAAGCAAATAAAGATGTGTTTCTGATTACCTTTAATTAAAAATAGTATTTCCAAATCTCGTATTAAGCGTTTTCTTAATTACATATTACAACTCTTTTTTTAAATATTAAAGAATTGTTTTAGAGATTTATAACAATTATTTCTCAGCAGAAATCCAAATCATGACTTTAGGATACCTGGGAAAGAGTTAGAAATGATAACTCTTAAACATTGTCAAATTCATTTATTTCTGGTCAGTTTCAGAAATTTTCAACGTAACTTTTTCTTAGATCATTCTCCAGAAAGTGTTTATGAGAATACGTTTTATCGAACTTCTAAAGGGACGATTTTGCAGCTTCCTATGTCAAAATACTGTTTTTTTATAATATGTAAATCCTTTTTAAGAATATATATACGTTTAGGTATTATTTATACTTTTGAAAATATTCCTTTGGACTGAAACTTTAATTTTAGTCATCCTGTTTAAGCGATAAATATTTTGACCTTTTTTACAGTCAAAATCTTAAGTTAAGTTCCACGTAACAGTATATATTTATCCACGAGACAGTATATATTTATCAACACATGAAAAGCGTTATTCCTATTACCATTTGCGATCACAAGCTTGATTATGAACCTGTTGGAAAGGTCCTATGAGAGGATGTCCTTAGAAATGCAAGTTCAATCAGTCTTAACCTTTTGCTTACGGCGCCCATTTTTCGGGGATATATGTATGTATGTATATGTATGTGTGTATATGTATGTATATATATACATATATATATATATGTATATATATGTATATATATATATATATATATATATATATATATATATATATATATATATATATATATATATATATATATATATATATATATATATGTATATATATATATATATATATATATATATATATATATATATAACAGTTCCGTAACTGACTCATTCATTCACTGACTGACTGACTGACTGACATGCAACGCACAGACCAAACCGCTGGACCTAAAGGGCTGAAATTTTGCATGGCGATTCTTCTAATAGTGTAGGGGTGCACTAAGAAAGATTTTTCAAAAATTCTTCTTAGATTTTTTAGATTAAATTTTTAAGCTGTTTTTTAAACTTTTTTTACGTTTGCATTTAAAATAATACATTGAGGGTTATAAAATTTATATCACGAGAAAGATCATAAAAAATCCTTCAAAATGAAATTTTTTTCGAATTTTTACCTCCATTTCCTGATTTTTGGTGAATTTTTAAAGATTAATTTTTAGAATTTAATTTATTAAATGCTGATCACGTAATTTCTTTTTCTGGAACTTTAAATAAATTTATCGTCACGTGCGGAACAACTAAATAGACAAAAAAAATTTTTTTCTTTCCTATGCAGCAGGCGATTGGATATTATCCAAAAAAATATCCCTTACGATTTTTTTCTAAATATATATATATATATATACAGTGGACGCTCGTTAATTCGAACTCGGTTAATTCGAACTTTCGGTTAATTCGAACTAATCCAAAGGCCCCAAAAAACTTGTATTGGAGTTAATGTTAAAAAAATCTCATTAATTCGAACTAAATTTTTATCACTTCGGTTAATTCGAACTAAAAATTTAACAAAAAAAATTCTTTTTCCTCGTTTAATGGAGAAAATACACACAGTATTTATTATTTTGTGTGTCAAAATTTCTTTTCTGTGTAAAGAATTACATGCCTGCATTCCTAGACTATTGCATGTCCGCTAAACGTTAGTAGCTATTGTCCTTCTTATTAGTGCTAAACGGAAAAAGCAATTTTCCTTTATTTGGATCGATTTTCTTAGAATTTCAGAAAAACTAGTCTTTACTACAGATTCTAGGGAGCTGCGTCAGTTATAACTGCAGTGCAGGCAAGTTAATGTGGTCTAGTTTTTATTCCTCATTGTGTGGTGTGAACGTGTAAAAATTCAGGATGTCTAGACGTGGAAAGTACAAAACCCTAACCTTGGAGACAAAGATAGAAATTTTAAAGAAAGTAGAGAATGGCGAATGTAAAACAAAGTTAGCAGCTGACTATGGAATTTAAAAAAATGCCTTGTCAACTAATTTGAAAAACAAGGAGTCAATTTTAGATTCATAGGAAAAATCAAAATTTGCTAGAGGAAGGAAACGCATGGGAAATGTCCCAAGAAGTTCTAGAAAAAGCTCTACTGCTATGGTTCCAGGATGTTAGATCTCAAAATTTTCGGATAAATGGTCCCATAGTTTTGACGAAGGCTGATGAATTGGCAAGTCGAATGGGTATTGAAGAATTTAAATGCAGTGATGGATGGCTTTCTCGATTTAAGTCAAGGCAAAATATTTCTTATCAAACTGCATGTGGCCAAAACTCTGATGTAAACGAAGACGTATGCACTAATTTCGGTAGGAAACTGCCACGGCTTTTCTCTATTTACCTGCCGAAAGATATTTTTAATGCGGCCATAATGGACAAAGCCATAATGGACTCTATTAAAACTCTGATAGCATTTATTCAGATGGAACCTTCATCTGAAAATGAATTGAAATGTTTACTTCAAATCGAGAAGCTGGCTGAACAATGTAGGCATTATAAATAGAACCAAACATCCATTTTACAGTTTTTCCCAAAAGTGTAATTCATATTTTTAATAAAAGTTTACTTTCTACTGCATATCTTCTGCTTCATTTTATGATTAAGGTAAGTCTGTATTGCTTTTTAATATGTTTAACTTTAGATAACATAGTATAATATATTTTCTGGGGTTATACATACTAGGAGAGTTTCTTCTTCAGTGATACACATTTAAAGTTATATATTTTCTCTTAACATCGGATAATTCGAACTTTTTCTCAGAACCTTCGAGTTCGAATTAACGAGCGTCCACTGTATATATATATATATATATATATATATATATATATATATATATATATATTTACATCAATTGTATACATTGATCGTCGCATTTATTATAAATATATAAATTTATTTTTTTTGGCCTTAATTGCATACATTGACCGTTGTATTTAATTTGAATGTACTCCATAACGAAGCGCGGGTTTTCAGCTAGTATATATATATGTATAAAATAGTTCCGTAACTGACTGACTCACTGACCCACTGACATACAACGCACAGACCAAACCGGTGGACCTAAAGGGCTGAAATTTTGCATGGCGATTCTTCTTATAGTGTAGGGGTTGCACTAAGAAAGATTTTTGAAAAAGTCTTAAATTTTTTAAAATAAAATTTTTAAGCTGTTTTATTAACTTTTTTGAAGTTTGCATTTAAAATAATAATTTGGGGGTTATAAAATTTATATCGTGAGAAAGATCGTAAAAATTCCTTTAAAATGAGATTTTTTTCGAATCTGTACCTCCATTTTCTGATTTTTGGGGAATTTTTAAAGATTAATTTTTAAAATTTAATTTATTAAATGCTGATCACGGGATTTCTTTTCCTGGTACAATAAATCTATCGTCACGTGCATAACAACTAAATAGACAAAAAAAATTTTCTTGCTAATGAGGCAGACCATTGGGCATTATCCTAAAAAATATTAAAATACAGTAAAAGATATGTTCCTCAAACTGTAGTATATTAACTGTACTATATTCTCTAATATTTCCTATTACATTTAATTTGAATATTTTCTTCTACATTATTTTTTCTATAAAAATATCTCTTACGATTTTTTATAAATATATATATATATATATATATATATATATATATATATATATATATATATATATATATATATATATATATATATTACATCAATTGTATACATTGATCGTCGTATTTATTATAAATATATATATTTATATTTATTTTTTTTGGCATTAATTGCATACATTGACCGTTGTATTTAATTTGAATATACTCCGTAGCGAAGTGCGGGTTTTCAGCTAGTATATATATATATTTATATATTTATTCTTGGTCTTGTATTCTTGGGATACATGCTGTCGCACCCCGTGAGGAGAAGGTTAAATTTTCCTAAACCGAAATATCTGAACCTTTAGATATATATAATCTGAAAGATTTAAAAACTTACCCTGAAATATCTTGAAAAACTTTTAAAAATGTATTATCTTTTACTTTTATAATCCCTCCGGAAATTATGAAGCGTTGTTCTGGAGAGTCATAGCCCAAGGGTCACGATTGATGACTATCGTTGAACCATAAACGTCCTGTACATGCATTTATAATACAATTCTTCGGGTAATTTATCATTGCTATTTTTGGTGCGTATCTAAAAATCTTTTCATTTTTTTCCACATAAACCGATCCTTCCTCCTTTGAGATTTTTGATGGATTATTCTGCCTTCAAAACAACAATAAAGTTTACCGTCGCAATAGATCTTTGAAAACTCTCTGCAAATAACAACGTGCGATCACATATACTTCAGTGTCGGAACGTAACTTCTTTTTCATAACATCGTTTATTTTGCTGGTATAAATGCCACATATCTCGCTGGACATTACATTATTATTAGGGATATGTAATTTTCGTATTTACGAAATAGATGCGAATAAATGCGAAATTTGCCGATATGACCGAGTAAATGCGAAAATTATTTTTTTACTACTTTTCGGCGAAAACTCGGTGATAAACGGATTTTTCAGCGAAATAAAGTAATAATAGTCATAATTTACTAACATAATTGTTTATCAAAGACCATCCACGGTCTTTAACTGAGAGATCTCACTCTTGAAATTTGCTTATTATTCATTGCTTAAGACTTTAGGAAGAGAATGTGGAAACTACTACAATGTCAGCTTTTAAGAAAGAATTTTGATACCTAACCAAGTGAGTAAAATCGTGATTTTTTTTTAATAAATGCGAAATTCTTGAATATATATATATATATATATATATATATATATATATATATATATATATATATATAAAAGAGCTCGTCTGTTTGTTTGTCTGCTATGGAATCATAGACTGTTTCACCCACCGGGACCAAATTCGGCACAGTTATTGTTTAGGACCCGGGAAAATTTAATCAGGAAAAATGAAATTTGGGGCTCAATTAGTTTTTTAAAATTAATTTTTTAATGTTTTTTGTGGCTCTAAGAGGTGCGCGACTACCTGTGGAGCCCCTTCACCACAACCAGCTGCGTTAAGAGAGATGGTTTTGGGGGGTGACGGGGGGGGGTCAAATTCCAATGCGCGGGAGGAAGAGGGTTGGGAATGATCTTTGGCCCTGGCTCCCCAATTAAACACAACTGGCCAGATGAACATGAAGAGCGGGGGTGCAGCCCAGCATTTTTTTGATGGAATGCATAAAAATTTTTATATCTGTATATCTACCTGGGCAACGCCGGGCTACAATGCTAGTATATATATATATATATATATATATATATATATATATATTTATTTATTTATTTATTTATTTATTTATTTATTTGCGAATAAATGCGAAATTTTATATATTGTAATTTTTTTGTTGCGAAATTTCGATATTTTTTATCCGAAATTTATCCGTCTGTGCCCCTAATTATTATTGCTTTTCTTGCTAACTTGTGTAATAGTAATCTCACACGAAAAAAATATTAGAAAATTCGTTAGATTCTATTCTTTCATCAAAACATAAATGAAAAGCAAATGTATGGTACTAATTTTTGAATTGTCAATCTAAAGAACCTCAGTTTTTAATTAACCAACACTGTGTGTTTAAACAGATTCAAAAGTATTAATTTCATTAAAACTGGATAAACTTCATTCCTGTATTGTGACTATAATTTGAACTTTCTGAAAATATAATTTTACTTGCACTTTTGTTAGAATACAGTGGAAAAATACTACATCTTTTTACAGAATTTTCTATTAACCACTGCAGTTTAAGTGTTATTTCTATTTATTGGTCACATTCACTCTTGTTGAAAAAGAAAGAGAGATACAATTTTTTATATACTCGTATATTTCACAAAGAAAATTTCTCAAGGAAGACACTAAATCCTTTATTTTGCACCCTTAATAACACCTAATCTTTTAAATAGTTGACGTTGAAACAAATTTCTGATACCGCTCACATTTCTCGTTGTGATACATGAGCAACGTTTTAAATCAGAGTATGTAAATTATGTCATAATTATTAATAATTTAGAGATTTGCCCCAATTAGCTCCCATTTTATTACAATCTTTTAGAATTTCAGTCCTTTTTTCCAAACAAAACTAATATATATTATTCCACATTGGATTCATTTAAATTAATAAAGTTTTCTATTTAAATATTTGCTGTTACTTGAATTGTTATGTTTTGCAGTGTAAAGGATAGATGATAGGCATAGAGGAATTTAGACAATAAACGTGGGAATAATTTTTTTCATTATAAAAGTTGCTATAGCGATTTAAATGAATTTCCGAGCCAAGTTAGAGGATAAATTTCTGCTATCTAATTGTTTATATTGAAAAATCCTAAATATTGTAACACAATTAGACAACGATCTTCTAATTGATCATTGGGCACAAGAATGAATATATATATATATATATATATATATATTGTCGCGTAGATGGTAGTCGTATGGATTGAACACACACGTAGAGGGAATACAACGCTGTCTATTAGCACACAACACTTAGCTGATAGAACTCAGAACTGAACTCACAGGTTGAGCTACTTGCTCTTTTATCCATCAACAAAATATTCTGGAACGCCGTTCCAGGAAATTAAAGAATGTTCTAGCAACTTCTAGAACTAACAGAAATAGAATTAGAATTAAATTAAATTAAAATAATGTAGAGCTTCGAACCGGGGACCTATTGCTCAGCAGTCCGGTGCGTTGACCATTCAGCAACAGAGTCTTTGACGGGAAAGGCTGTAAGCGGCATTGCTCCCTCCTTAGAAGAACAGCGTCCCGCTGTCCTAGGTTGCCTAACTGCTAGCAACTTTTGATCTGGAACATGTCTGTGGTCCGGTGTAATCATTCTTTACATTGGTAGGCGGATCCTCTTCACAATGGCCGTCTTCAGATGTTGAAGAATCACCATTCGGATGTTGTGCTTGTAATTCAGGGTCGTAGTAAGGCTTCATTCTAAGAACATGGACGGTGTGTATCGTTTTCCGGCGTCTTGATGTTGGCTCATAGTCTTGGACTTCGTAGGTTACGTCAGATAATCGTCATAACACCTGGTATGGTCCGAAGTATTTTTTAAGCAGTTTCTCGGACAGGCCTACTTTCCGAACAGGCGTGAAAATCCATACTAAATCTCCAGGTGAATAGGACACCACCCTGTGCTTAGAATTATAACGCCGACGGTCCTTTTCTTGCGCCTCTAGGGTTCGTAGTCTGGCTAACTGCCTTGCCTCTTCGGTTTTCACGACAAGATGCTTAGTATAGTCGTTCTCCACGTCAGGGCAGAAGGGGAAAAGAGTGTCGAGCGTTGTTTCGGCTTCTCGGCCATGAAGTAAATAGAAAGGTGTGAATCCGGTTACATCCTGTTTAGCGGTGTTGTAAGCGAAGGTCACAAACGGCAGTATCTCGTCCCAGTTTCTCTGTTCTACGTCTACGTACATGGATAACATGTCGCCTAGTGTTTTGTTGAATCGCTCAGTAAGGCCATTGGTCTGGGGATGGTAGGCTGTCGTCATTCGATGACTAATGTTACACAACCGGATGATATCTGAAACAAGTCTTGATTGAAACACTTGCCCTCGATCGGTGATGATAACTCGGGGCGCTCCATGTTTTAGAAGTATATCTTCGACGAGGAACCTCGCTAATTCCGCAGCTTCAGCAGTTTTCAGGGCTTTTGTAATAGCATAGCGACTCAAATAGTCGGTGCAGACTACGATCCATTTATTTCCAGTGGTCGAATTTGGAAAACGCCCAAGGAGATCTATCCCAATTCGATGAAATGGCGCAACAGCAGGCGGTATAGTCATTAGATGACCCGGTGGCTTCTGTGGAACGGCTTTCCTACGCTGGCATTCCCGGCAGTGCATGACATATCGTCGCTCATTTCGGTAGAGCCCTGGCCAGTGAAATCGCTTCCTTATTCTGTCGTACGTTTTGACGAATCCTAGATGTCCGGCCGTGGGTGCGTCATGGAAACATTGAAGAATGTCTTGACGTAGATGCTTTGGAATGACAGGAAGCCATTTCTTGCCGGTTGGATCGAAACTCTTTTTACATAGTACGTCTTCAATCAGCTCAAATTCTCCTTTCACTGTTTCGCCATTTCCTAGAGTCCGTATTAACTGCGCAAGTCTTGGATCTTTTCTTTGTTCGTCAGCAACGTTAGCAAAATCTATAGCGGCGATGACTTCCGATGGTATATTGTCTTCTTCCAATGGATTTCGGGACAAACTATCAGCGTCCTTGTGTTTCTTTCCGCTCTTGTAAACAATCGAGATGTCATACTCTTGTAGTCGCAAGGCCCACCTTGCAAGTGTTCCTGAGGGATCCTTTAGATTAGTTAGCCAACACAGCGAATGGTGGTCTGTTACGATTGAAAAGTGTTTGCCGAAGAGGTATGGTCTAAACTTGTGAACAGCCCATACGGCGGCAAGGCATTCTCTTTCAGTCGTGGAATAATTTTTCTCTGCTTTGGTTGTGTCCGCGAAGCATAGGCAATAACTGTTTCTTTTCCATGCTGCATTTGAACCAAGACTGCTCCAATACCATAGCCGCTGGCGTCCGTTCGCAATTCTGTTTCGGCGTTTTCGTCGTAAAGTCCCAGTATAGGGTCAGATATCAGTGCTTCCTTTAGCCGGTCGAAAGCATCCGACTGCTCACGTCCCCAACGAAATTTAGAGTCACCTTTCAGAAACATTTGTAAGGGTTGAGCTTGATGACAAAAATCCTTGATGAAGCGGCGGTAATAAGAACAGAGTCCTAGGAAACATCTGACGTCGTGCACACTTTTGGGTGTGGGAAAACACTTCACGGCCTTTACTTTATCTAGATCGGGGCGGACACCTCCTTCCGATACTAGATGTCCCAAAATCTTAATTTGTTCAGCCCCGAAGAGACATTTTTTTGGATTTAGGACAAGCCCAGCTTCTTGGAGGCATTTAAGTACGACATTCAGACGTTTAAGATGGTCGTCGAAGGTCTCAGAAAACACGACAATGTCGTCTAGATAACAGAGACACATGGTCCATTTTAGGTGTCGTAGCAAGTTATCCATCATTCTTTCAAAGGTTGCCGGCGCATTGCACAGACCAAAGGGCATGACCTTGAACTCGTAAAGTCCTTCTGGTGTGATAAAAGCTGTCTTTTCGCGATCTGCCTCGTCCACTTCAATCTGCCAGTAGCCAGAATAGAGATCGATCGACGAAAAGAACTTGGCTCCTTTTAAGCTGTCTAATGTGTCGTCAATACGTGGCAGAGGGTAGGCATCTTTTTTCGTAATTTTGTTGAGCCGACGATAATCGACACAAAATCGCCAACTTCCATCCTTTTTCTTCACGAGGACAACTGGGGACGACCATGGGCTCTCCATTGGTTGAATAACATCTCTGTCTAGCATCTTTTCTACTTCCTCTTGAATAATTCGATGCTCCGCAGGAGATACTCTGTAAGCCCTTTGGCTAATCGGTAGATGATTGCCCGTGATTATACGATGTTTCACATTTACTTTTGTTCTGGCTTTTCTTGATTGATCAAAAATTTCAGGAAACTCAGAAAGTAATTCTAAGAGTCGCTGTTTTCGTTCTACCGTGAGATCTTGGGCTAGCATTTGGGAATAGTCGACCGGAGAAGGGCTCGATTTCAACTTGGCGGCTGAGCAGATATGCGCACTGGAGATGCAGTTCAGATACCTCTCGTCTAGAGTCTCTGCATAGCCCACACACATGCCTTTGGGAATGAACCTAGCTTCTGGTTGAGCATTTGTGACCCAGAGTTCGGCTGTACCGTCGTAAAACGTCAGGATCGTTGAGGGCACCGTAACTTCTTTGTCCAGCAGCAGTAGTCGATTTCCCTCCACTATGACGTCTGTGATCGCATTAATTTTGGGATTCGTGACAATTACTTTAGAAATAGAGTGCGGAGGTACGACGCAGTCTTGAAGGGTGTTCACTCGCCATGTCTCAGCAGATTCGGGATCTGACATCATTTCGTCAAACACTAGTTCCGATCGGCCACAGTCGACGACTGCTCTCGAGGCTTTGAGAAAATCCCAACCAAGTATAATATTGTGACTGCAGTTCGGCATAACTGTAAACTCAAAGGGACGTATTAGACCATTGATGTTTAAGCGAAGAACACATTTCCCTATTGGACGGACGTGACTTCCGTCGGCGACCTTGAGGATTATGCTTCCGTTGATTGGGAACATAATCTTTCGCAGCTGATGTCTATATTGGTCTGAGATGACAGAAAATAATGCGCCGGAGTCCACGAGTGCACGTACTGGTTGACTGTCAATGGTTAGTTCTAGATAATTCTTCGTCATCTTTGCGGCAGAGGGAGGATTTTGTTTTTCAGCGGCCTCACCTCCAAGGAAGGTCGCACTGCTTAGTTTTCCTCATTTCTTCGGCCAGGTGAGACACTGGAACGTCTATACGGCGATGGGGATCTGAAGCGACGAGTAGGCGATCGACCTCGGTTAGGGCTAGGCGACAGACTTCTTTCAAACGTTCGGCTGGATTCGTCGGCGGTATTCTGGGATATCATGCGTCGCTGGGCTGTGTTTCCTCTATCAGCTCTGTAAGCATTAAAAATTGCTCTTCTATCCCGGCAATAGCGAACGACATGTCCGGGGCGGCCACAGTGAAAGCAAACGGCACGATTGTCGGTCGTACGCCACACGTCGGTTTTTCGGGGTAATTGTTCCTGTGCCGGCTCCGGCCTGTTATACGTCGAGTGGATGCTGCGGTTGTATGTGGGAGTCGACCTTCGGAAGCTTCCACTAAATATGGGAGCCAAAGATTTCTCAACCTCATCTCGCACAATTGCTTCTATGGTTTGTACGCCTGTTTGGGGCTCTTCAATTTGGGGGGTAGTTAATCGCTGTATCTCTTCACGGACAATTTTACGGATCAGTGAGGTTAGATCCTGTTCCTCGTCGACGGAGGCAATTGGAACAACATTCGGCAAGCGACTGAATTTCTGACGTCCTATTCGCTTTTGCTGCATTTCCTCAATGTACTGACACCATTTACTGAAATCGACTGTCGTTTTTATCTCCTTAGTTAATAAGGCCTGGTACACCTCTTCTGCGATGCCCTTCATTAAGTGGGACACTTTATCGTCTTCTGACATGGCCGGGTCAATTTGGTTGCAGAGTCCTAAAACGTCTTGGATATAAGATTGTGTAGCTTCCCCAGCTCTCTGCGCTCGGCATTTTAAGCAATCCTTAGCTCGCCGTATATATAGCTGAGAGTCACCAAAAGTTTTTTTCAGTTCTCTTTCGAAGTCGTCCTATGAATTCAGCAGATCTTCGTTATTTTCAAACCATATTTTGGCGGTCCCATCAAGGAAAAAGTAGACGTTCGCAAGACATAGAGTATCATCCCATTGATTAAATTTTGATACTCTAAGGCATTCTTTTAACCACTTGGTTGGATCTTGTCCAGGATCGCCTCTAAAAATTGTCGGCTTTCTCGGTTCCCTAATTAGTACTCGAGACAGCAGGACGGTTTGTGGCTTGACTTCTCCTTCAGGCATTGCCGGGAATCGCTTTCGTGGAGCGGCTACGTAAAGACCGTATTCCAGAGGAAGATTTAAAACTCTACGGCTTCTTCGTATTTCTTCTGCTTCCAGACTGAACTGAGTACCCGGCGCCTCCACCAAAGATGTCGCGTAGATGGTAGTCGTATGTATTGAACACACACGTAGAGGGAATACAACGCTGTCTATTAGCACACAACACTTAGCTGATAGAACTCAGAACTGAACTCACAGGTTGAGCTACTTGCTCTTTTATCCATCAACAGAATATTCTGGAACGCCGTTCCAGGAAATTAAAGAATGTTCTAGCAACTTCTAGAACTAACAGAAATAGAATTAGAATTAAATTAAATTAAATTAAATTAAAATAATGTAGAGCTTCGAACCGGGGACCTATTGCTCAGCAGTCCGGTGCGTTGACCATTCAGCAACAGAGTCTTTGACGGGAAAGGCTTTAAGCGGCAATATATATATATAAATGTAACAAGAAAACGCGTCTTCCTAAATTACTTTAATTTAAAACATATTCTATTGTTAATAAAGCACGACCCCTTTTCCAAAAATTACAACCTAAAAGTAAAGTAAGTATAATTTATATTAGCCCTGCAGATCATTAAGCAGGCATGTGAAGTATCTGAACTCAGTAACATCCCCAGATATGAGTGTTAGAAGTTTATGAGATTCCGAATGTCAGTATAGTGTCAAAATTCCTGAAGAGCCCTCGAATCACTCTGAAGTTATGTCTCTATAACGTCAAACCCCACTTTGCAAAAACTTTATGGCTACTTATCCTATGCCCAGTTCAACAGTTCACGGTTTTAACAAGCGTGGGATCTAGCAGTAAAGTCCCCGGGAAACTTAAGTGGACACGTGAACTCCACGAATCTAAAGTCGCCCAATTAAAAATTAAGTAGTTTAGGCCCTCTGGCGAAAATATCGCAAAACACCCATTTAATATTGCATGAACGCAAGACTTTTCCTTCTCTTCGTTTCTAACTGTTGTTGCTGTCGGACATGCTGTCCGCTCTCTCTTCGTTTCTAACTCTTGTCGCTGTCGGACATGCTGTCCGCTCCTGTATGTTTTTACGTCCCGTCCTGGCATGTACGCCGGACAAGTCATGTGGCCGCTGCAGCCTTCGCGATGCTTCTGATTGAATAAAGGTGTTTTCCTGGATATCGTCGGAAATGTGTGTTTCTCATGAATGGCTCCATGCTTGTTTCTACTAAATTTCGGAAGTGTTTTCCTGAGCCACACTCAGCCCGACTGCATCTCTCCAATTTGTGCGCAGCGATTTACTGAATGATCAATACCCTCGCCCGACTGCATCTCCAATAAGTGTTCTGCGTATCAATTCAACTTGTGCTAAATTTACCAAATGTGATTATTATCACATTTATAAAGCCGAAAGGATTATGGATTAGTGCTAGGTAACCCCATGGATTAGTGATGTTTTAAGCTATTTCGATGCATCTCAACCCCAGAATTGATGCCGTCTTAGATCAATTAACTCATGCTAAATTTTTTTCCAGTTTGGATTTAGCATCAGGTTATTGGCACATTCGACTTAATGAAAACGATACTGAAAAACTAGCCTTTACATCTAATTTCGGACTCTATGAATGGAAACGATTGCCTTTTGGATGGAAAAATGCTCCAGCCATTTTTCAAAGAACTCTCAGACAAATTCTTAATAAATATAAAATTAAGTTTGCCTTAAATTATTTCGATGATATAATTATCTTTTCGCAATCTTTTGAAGAACATTTAGAGCATTTGAGAATTATATTTTCAGTATGTGAAAAAGAAAACATTAAACTAAAACGGTCAAAATGTCAGTTCGCGGAAAGAGGATTAAATTTCTAGGTTATGAAGTTGAGTCTGGAAAATATCATCCCAGCAATGACAATATTGAAGTAATTAAAAAGTTAGAGCCACCCAGAAATGTTAAAGAATTACAAAGATTTTTAGGAACTATTAATGTGTATAATAAATTCATTCCAAACTACGCCAACATCCGAGCACCTCTTAACAATTTACCTAAAAAGAATATTAAATATGAGTGGAGTGACCAGTGCCAACATGCTTTTCAAAAGTTAAAAAATATCTTAATTTCTAAACCAGTGCTAACTCTATTCAATCCTAATTACCCTTGTCATGTTTTTGTTGATGCATCACAAGAAGCGGTAGCTGCCATTTTAAAGCAAGAACACCCCGATAATACGCTTCATCCTGTAGCTTTTCATTCAAGAAAACTTAGGCCCTATGAAAAAAATTACGCTATAACGGAATTGGAGTGTTTGTCCATTATTGATTCTGTCGATAAATTTTATTGTTATTTACACGGAAGCCACTTCACAATTCATACGGATGACGCATCTTTGGTTTGGTTAAAAAATATCAAACACCCTACCGGAAGATTATTTAGATGGTCGTTAAAACTGTCAATGTATGATTTCGATATAAAGTATAAGAAAGGTTCTACCAATATTGAAGCTGATATGTTAACACGTAATCCTATTTCTCATCATATTAGTTTAAATTCTCATTTTTTATCTACTGAAGAACTAGAAACTCATCAAAGATAGGACAATGTTGGGTGTAATAAATTTCAGAAAATTAATAACTTGTATATGATCAAAAAGAAAGGGTTTTATAAGATTTGTGTTCCATATTCTCTACGCTTAAAGTTACTAGGAAAAGCTCATGTAGAGCTTGGACATGTTGGTGTTTCTTCCATGTTGAATGTATTATCACCTCAATATTACTGGTATGGTATTATTAATGATGTCAAAAATTATGTCAAACATTGTGAAATATGTCAACTTAACAAAAAATCGCGACAGAAAAAATATGGTTTGTTACAAAATTTACCCCCTGCACATGAACCTTTTGATGTTGTTTCTATTGACACTGTTGGTGGTTTAAATTATTATGAATCTTCGAAAAAGTATTTACATATTGTTATTGATCATGCTACTAGATACGTTTGGACTTATCCCTCTAAAAGTGTAACCACTGATACATACATAAATTGTCTAAAGCAATTATTTCAGATTCAAGTTCCAAAGAAATTATTAAGCGACCGTAACGCTGCCTTTACTTCCACAAAATTTAAACATTTTTTGAGAAATCATAACATTTGTCAATTATTATCATCCGCACACCGACTACAAACAAATAGAACTGTAGAAAGAGTAAATCAAACTATCATAACGAGACTAAAATGCAAACTTATTTCATATCAAGGAAAAATAGCATGGACAAAATTATTGACTCAAGTAACTGAGGAATATAATAATACCCCTCATTCCGTCCCTAAGTTTCCTCCTTCGTACCTCTTGTACGGCAAGTTACCTTACGAAAATTTAATTCAAAACCAAGAAATGTATCCACCAATAGAGGAAGCTAGGAAAATTGCAGAAAAGAGGACTACACAATATCATTCGCGTAATAAAGATAGATACGATACTCATTTTAAAGTAGCTGATTTTAAACCCGGAGATCTAGTAATGTATGAAGAATTCCAATATCCAAATACTCGTAAACTTACTTCCCCTTATTCTGGACCCTACACCATTTTAAAACAATTTTCTAATGTAACTTTTGAAATTAACAAACCTAATCATTTGACTAAAAAACTTACTGAAATCGTACACTCGACCAAATTAAGGCACTTTAATCCTGCAGAAAAGTTTAAATTATCTATAAAAAAGTGTAAAATTCCCATAGCTATTAAAAGGACGTAGAAGCGAAACCTCTACGAGAAAAGAAAAAGAAAGAAAGGAAAGTAGGTCACAATTCAAACCACCCCACCGTTACGCTTACTATACACACATGTGAGAGGTTAAATGTCAAAAAGCTCGGAGGAGAAATTTACTCATCGCTCCCGAAGGAAGGAGAATCACTTCGAGCAAGGCAACGTGTCATGTTAACTTTTTTCTATAAATACCCGCAATTAAGCTGGTGTGAAAAAAATTGTTTTGTTCATCAACTTGTTTTATTTTGTATTATGGTTTTACAGTGTTTCACAAGTATTATAAGATTTATTGTTTATTAAATATTAAGAATGTTATTATATTATTATATCTGTAAATCATATGTTCTATATTATAAGAGTACTAACGTATCAAAATTGCATACAAAAATGTTTTTGAGTACAACAATGCTAACTTGGAATCTTATACAAGTTACCACAATTTTGTACTTATTATGTTTTATGTTGGAGAATATGGTTTTAAATCCTCAGGTTGCTATGTTTGAAAAAAGGTAAGGGTATAATAATTTTATATGTATAAGAGATTTTCTTGGTCAGTAGATAATAGAGGAAGCAGTTGTCCACTTATCGGGCATCGGAGCGTCCTTCGTAAAATCACATAAGCATCCCTTAACCACGGTTGGTTTTTTTTGACATCCGTTTGTTAAAGAGGAAAAGCCCATGTCTAAGGAAAGTCTCATTTCTTGTGATGATGATGATGGAAAAAAAATGGTAATAAGGATATTAAACGAATACGTGTTGAATTTACTAAGAAGAGACGGAGTTATATGAGTAGAGGATTTAAATCATATTGCATACATTTTGGTAATTTTGTTGAAATTAAAAACTTATTTGACGTTCTAACTAAAAAGCAAAATATTGACTCTTATGATATACTGGCATATGGACTTTGTCACCGTAATAGTTTTTTAGGTTGTTGATTATTATACTTATTGTGGAGTATTTAATTGTGGTTAGTACATTGCTTGGCCCAATGGATTAATGATTACTCAGGTGTATGATCACAAATCAATTTATTAACTATCAACACACTATTTATACAGTTCACATTACTCATTATCGACTTCTTATCATTAATCCTTTAACATGTTAATACAACACACATATATATATATACCCTATCACTTATCCTACACCATTAATATTACTCGTTCTTGCCTTTCTATCACTATTCATTTAACATGTTAATACAATACATATAATAATATATATACAAAACCACAAATATTCGGTAACATATATCTATGACAACATGCAATATTTCGCGCGGCTACTATCCTCCTATTAATCTAATTGAGCATCGGCACAAGATCATCAAATAAACAAAATCCCGTACCTGCTACTTGCACAGCTCGGAGAATCGTGAAGGACGATGAGAGGCTTGCGGCGGTCATCTGCGACACAAGGACTTTACACTCGGGGCCAGGGTGGCTGGTGGCGATCCTCTATGCATACGGGGCTCCGGTACTCTACAACCTCTTGGTAGCTGGCGCTCGCTCGGCGAAGGGGTACGGCATGGGAGAGTTCGGGACTCCTGGGCAGTTGTCTCCTTCTAGGACTACGCTATCGGCTAGCAGTCAGCTCGACTTCACTCCTGGAGTCATTAGGCGTGCTCATTGAGTTAGGGTCGGCGCAGTAGGCTTTCGGCTCGTTGATCCTTCAATCGTCGGGCATATATTCATCGGCACTTGAGTGCTTACACCTCTATCTTCTTTATTCGTCTGCGGCCCTTTCCGTCTTTCTTGACTCCGACTTCTCCTCAGCGGATTCTAAAACTCATCTGCTCCTTGCTTTTCAACTCTATCTCTCTCTCTCTTCTCTCTGATATATTTGTCTCCATCTCTATCTTTTACTTAACTCCCCCACTGAATTCGAGGCTTTCCATTGGTAGCCACCTCCTGACCAATGGGTAAATCTGGATACCCTTTATTGGTTCCAACTCTTTTTTTATATTACTATCTCCTCCACTCAAAATTGAAGGGGGGCGTCAGTCGTTGCACCCTTCTGGAGAATTCTCACGCCCCTACATTCACACGCTTCTATTCGGACCCCCTACTGACCTCCTAACGCATTGAAGCTCGTAAATTCTTAACTCGTCCTTCGCTAACATCACATTTCGGACCCCTTCGTTTCCTATTTCTGCCTGTCCACATCATTAACTGCAGCTGGCCGCCGCTCCCTGCCATCAATTTTTCGACCGTTCCCCTTTTACATGTCAATTATAAGAAACCATTAATCCTTAACCTCCTCCTCTTTGGGGCGTGTCCTATGACACGGGTCACTGTTTATTTATATTTTTTTTTGTTTTGTTTTTGGCTTTGATAGGTTTTTAATTTTTTTTTTTTTTTTTTTTTTTTTTAAATTATCACTTATCATTAATACTTATTACTCCTCTTGTTATTATTCTTGTGAGATAATTCTAGTCTTATTCGCATGTATTTAAATTACTTTGTGTTGGCCGCTGTTATCTTTTCAATACTACATTTAGCTTACTACACATTTTAATAATTTGACGCCTTTCTAGGTATTTACTATGCCATTATTTATTGTTTTGTTTACCTCTGCTATTTTTTGCAATCTCTTTCTTATTTGGCTTTATTATTATTATTATTATTTATTTGTTTATTTATTTATTTTGTCTATGCATATCATTTTCTAATATTGTGATCTGACTACTTTATTTAAATTAATTTTTATTATTGTGCGCGGTGACTTTATAAATCTCAATAATGTATTCCTATCTCTGTAAATTCGCAAAATTTCGAATTCCCCGTTCAATTGCCTATTTAATGCCTTAATTGAATTTAATCGTCGCAAACTTACAATTTCTCCTACGATAAATTGAATATTTCTTTCGCGCCGTTGATAGCGTATATTACTCTTGCGTGAATTTGGTGTATTTGATTCCTTACTATGCGACTGTCCTGATCCGGCTGCTTGCTCACGAATGTTTGTCACCCTTTTCTGATCATTCTTACTCTCTTTAGTTTTCTTACCCGCTATGAGTAGTGTGTTGACATACATTGCGTTAATATTATTCAATTGTTGCTCGTTCTTTACTGAATTTTGTCGTATAGTATTGTGTGATTTCTCTAATTGCTCCGTATTCGACTGTTTCGATTTTTTGCAATTCGTCTCACCCTTTTCTTTTACTCTTCGTTTATTATGTTTCCTGTCACCCTCGTAATTCTGTTTGAATTTTCGGAAAATTACACAATCATCAATTAAATGACCCTTATTCTCACAAGCGACACAGAAAGGCAACTGTTTATTTTCTTTTAAATGTAATTTGATTCGTTTAAATTCATCGCAGTTTTGAATTAAATGTCCGTTAATTTCGCATAAAATGCAAACTTCTGTATTATTGTCCTCCTGTATCTCTACCTTTTGCGCTACTGACCTCTCCTGTTCACACCTAGTTTTCTCCTTCTGCGCTTCATTTAAATTTAATTCCTCCTGCTTTTGACCTGTGCAATTTAGACTTTTTGTCGCGTCCTCATTACTTATTATACATCCTATTTCGACCTTGCATTCCTGCTCGCTTCTTACGCGTTCAATTTGTTTTGCCCTATTCACTGCATCTTGAAATTTCTGTACATTTAATTCTCGCAACTCTTTTTCCATGTCTTTATCGACCGCTTGCAAAAATTTAAATAACATGACTTGTTCTGTAGTTTCGTCCCCTTTAAATTGTATCCCAAAATATTCTAAAGTCGCCTTTTCAACTTGTACTGCCAATTGCTCAATATTTTGTTCGGGGATTTGCCTAATGTTTTCAAAATCTCTCTGTTTCTGCAGTGTTGCATATATATCTTCTAATCCCCTTGTCATTGTTTCATCTTTTGTTTTATTGCTAACCGTTATATTATTAATTATTGCCGTATTTTCTTCAATTTCTGTTGCAAAATCTACTGCCTGCTGAAAAGTTCGTGGACGTAATGTCACTAATTCTTTTGCTATCTCCTGTCGTATTGCTTTTATAAATTTATCTAGCATTATCTGGTCTATTTCATAAGTTTTCGCGACTTCCGACCCCAAAAATCGATACACTACGCCTTTTATATGTTTATAGACATTTTCAATTTTCTGGCCTGGCAATTGTATAATCTTTTGAAATGCAACTTGGTTCATTAAATCTTCCGCGTTTCGTGGCATTTTAGCAAATTACTTTTTTAAACCCAACTTACTCAAATAATATTATTTTACTGTTCCTGTATATAACTCCCTTTAATTCGTGCAAATTTCTTATCGTGCGCTTCCCACTCTGTCTTACTCACTCTTAACAATGCCGCGTTGCAATTTTTAATTTGCATACTTCTTCTTATATAACATATTACAATGTATAATTTTGGTTGTATTCTAACTATTTCAGCAATTTCTACTGCATTATTATAAAATAACCTGAACACACTTTTCTTTAACGCGACCATAGATATATATCACCATTCACACAAAATTCTAATTTGATTCATGATCGCACACAGAGTAATCACTTTCAGATCAGTTGATCCACATATTAAATTTCTACAATACTTAATTTTATTAATTCCATTATTTAACCTCCAACTGTTTGTCACTGCACCAATTATGTCACCGTAATAGTTTTTTAGGTTGTTGATTATTATACTTATTGTGGAGTATTTAATTGTGGTTAGTACATTGCTTGGCCCAATGGATTAATGATTACTCAGGTGTATGATCACAAATCAATTTATTAACTATCAACACACTATTTATACAGTTCACATTACTCATTATCGACTTCTTATCATTAATCCTTTAACATGTTAATACAACACACATATATATATACCCTATCACTTATCCTACACCATTAATATTACTCGTTCTTGCCTTTCTATCACTATTCATTTAACATGTTAATACAATACATATAATAATATATATACAAAACCACAAATATTCGGTAACATATATCTATGACAACATGCAATATTTCGCGCGGCTACTATCCTCCTATTAATCTAATTGAGCATCGGCACAAGATCATCAAATAAACAAAATCCCGTACCTGCTACTTGCACAGCTCGGAGAATCGTGAAGGACGATGAGAGGCTTGCGGCGGTCATCTGCGACACAAGGACTTTACACTCGGGGCCAGGGTGGCTGGTGGCGATCCTCTATGCATACGGGGCTCCGGTACTCTACAACCTCTTGGTAGCTGGCGCTCGCTCGGCGAAGGGGTACGGCATGGGAGAGTTCGGGACTCCTGGGCAGTTGTCTCCTTCTAGGACTACGCTATCGGCTAGCAGTCAGCTCGACTTCACTCCTGGAGTCATTAGGCGTGCTCATTGAGTTAGGGTCGGCGCAGTAGGCTTTCGGCTCGTTGATCCTTCAATCGTCGGGCATATATTCATCGGCACTTGAGTGCTTACACCTCTATCTTCTTTATTCGTCTGCGGCCCTTTCCGTCTTTCTTGACTCCGACTTCTCCTCAGCGGATTCTAAAACTCATCTGCTCCTTGCTTTTCAACTCTATCTCTCTCTCTCTTCTCTCTGATATATTTGTCTCCATCTCTATCTTTTACTTAACTCCCCCACTGAATTCGAGGCTTTCCATTGGTAGCCACCTCCTGACCAATGGGTAAATCTGGATACCCTTTATTGGTTCCAACTCTTTTTTTATATTACTATCTCCTCCACTCAAAATTGAAGGGGGGCGTCAGTCGTTGCACCCTTCTGGAGAATTCTCACGCCCCTACATTCACACGCTTCTATTCGGACCCCCTACTGACCTCCTAACGCATTGAAGCTCGTAAATTCTTAACTCGTCCTTCGCTAACATCACATTTCGGACCCCTTCGTTTCCTATTTCTGCCTGTCCACATCATTAACTGCAGCTGGCCGCCGCTCCCTGCCATCAATTTTTCGACCGTTCCCCTTTTACATGTCAATTATCGTCTCCCTTTTTGACATAAACAGATCGTAAACTGCATCTGTACACCATTTATCCGCTGTTTGGAATATATCTTCTCCTCCTATTCTTTGTGCCGAACTTTGCACCTGTTTAATTTTCCAAAACTGTCGCCTACGCTGCGACAGACTTCTATGTATTGTGAATTTTATCTATTTTAATACAGAGAAGAATTTGTCACCTATCCTTTCTTTGTTGATTATGGAATAAAGTCCCCACTATGACGAATGATGGAAAAACTCAAGTCCATCATTTTGATGTATAGAGACTGTTCTTCTGTCAACATATAATTTATAAGTGTTATATTGTTGTATATTTGTATCAGGTGGTAAACTTAAAATAATAAATAGTTAAATTTTAAATTTATCCACAAAAATATTTATCAACTTATGTAAACGGTTTGTAATCTATTTTAAGAAATTATAAGTGTTTAAAAAATTGTTTTATATTACTGAAGTATTAAAGTACAAACATTGCTAACTTAGTATTCTTCATAAGTTACCTAAACATTGCACTTTTTTACATAGCAAATTGAAAAAGGTATATGGTTTTGAATCCTCATGAGTATATTATGTCGTTGAAAGTTAAATAAAGGTAGGAGAGTAATATGTTTTTCAGGAGATTTTCTGGTACAGTAGAAATTTCAAAGAGCAGATATCTATAACCATATAGGATCGGAGCTCTTTCTAATCTACATAAAGCGTCCCATATGCCACGGTTGAATATTAACATCCGTCTGCTATAGAGGAAGTGCCCATTCCAGAAAATTCTCAAAATGATAAAGGATAAATAAAAAGAAACAAAAAAAAGTAATGTTTCATATATGATAAAAAGAGAGGTATGTTTTAAGAGTTAAGAGGTTATATAACAGGAGGATTCATACCAAAATGCTAGCAGTAAGATTAAATAAAAATATCGTGTTACTTACGGAAGTTATAGTGTTTATATAAGAAATTAAATATGATATACATTGAGAAAGAATTTGGTACATTTATTTGACTTATTATTTTAGAGGTTATTATTTTTGTGGATATAATATTGTTTTGGATAGCGAATAATGAATATTGAAATTAAATTATTGCAATTAGTATGGAATATTGAAATTGAATTCGCACAAGGAAATTCTTATTCTGTCAATGATATAATGTGTGTTTTATAATGTGTGTTTACCTTTGATGCATACAGTGTACTTAAAATTTGGTAAAATTTTATGTCAACGGAAAAGTCTTCCTTTCAGCAAGAACTTTTCTTATTTCGATGGGGCGGGAAATGTAACAAGAAAACGCGTCTTCCTAAATTACTTTACTTTAAAACATATTCTATTGTTAATAAAGCACGACCCCTTTTCCAAAAATTGCAACCTAAAAGTAAAGTAAGTAATTTATATTAGCCCTGCAGATCATTAAGCAGGCATGTGAAGTATCTGAACTCAATAACATCCCCAGATATGAGTGTTCGAAGTTTATGAGATTCCGAATGTCAGTATAGTGTCAAAATTCCTGAAGAGCCCTCGAATCACTCTGAAGTTATGTCTCTATAACGTCAAAAAACCCCACTTTGCAAAAACTTTATGGCTACTTATCCTATGCCCAGTTCAACAGTTCACGGTTTTAACAAGCGTGGGATCTAGCAGTAAAGTCCCCGGGAAACTTAAGTGGACACGTGAACTCCACGAATCTAAAGTCGCCCAATTAAAAATTAAGTAGTTTAGGCCCTCTGGCGAAAATATCGCAAAACACCCATTTAATATTGCATGAACGCAAGACTTTTCCTTCTCTTCGTTTCTAACTGTTGTTGCTGTCGGACATGCTGTCCGCTCTCTCTTCGTTTCTAACTCTTGTCTCTGTCGGACATGCTGTCCGCTCCTGTATGTTTTTACGTCCCGTCCTGGCATGTACGCCGGACAAGTCATGTGGCCGCTGCAGCCTTCGCGATGCTTCTGATTGAATAAAGGTGTTTTCCTGGATATCGTCGGAAATGTGTGTTTCTCATCAATGGTTCCATGTTTGTTTCTACTAAATTTCGGAAGTGTTTTCCTGAACCACACTCAGCCCGACTGCATCTCTCCAATTTGTGCGCAGCGATTTACTGAATGATCAATACCCTCGCCCGACTGCATCTCCAATAAGTGTTCTGCGCATCATTTCAACTTGTGCTAAATTTACCAAATGTGATTATTATCACATATATATATATACATACATATATATATATATATATATATATATATATATATATATATATATATATATATATATATATATATATATATATATATATACCGGGTGCGTTATAAATTCGTGCAAAGTTCGAAATTCATAATAAAAGAAGTAATGGTCGGAAAACTTTTCTGTTTGCGCCAATAAGATCAGAGGGACATTGGATTTTTTTACCATGTAAAAAAAAAAGTTTCCAAAAGTAACCGAAAGAGGGCGCTCACACGTCACACTGAGACGTTTTATGCAAATCAGGCAAACTGAAACAGAAAATCAAGCAGATCACAATAGCATGAGACTGTGCATTTATTTTAAAGTAACAGGGGTGCAACGCAGACCTACCTACTCGTCGGTGCACCCCGGGCAACGGTCTAATAACGGCAAAGTGGTCTACAGCTTTGGTATTTTTCTTTGGCATGCCTTCCCACCGTTATTTTCGCCATGGATCAAGGGTTAGCCTTGAGGTTTTGTAATGGAACGCTGGTGGTTTGTCTCAGCCAAAAAGAATTGACTTATTACATACACCCTCAAGACGAAATATTGATGTATTTGCCATTATGGAGGCAAACCTCACTCATGAGACCATCAAGTTTTATCCTTTTCCAGGATATAATATTTACATCCTACCAAAGTACCGAAAGGTTGCAAGTGGAATCTTGGTTGGCATTAAAGACACATTAATTGCTGACTTTGAAGTTCGTAAAGAAATGGGGTAATCTGAAGAGAAAAGTGAAATTGCTAAATTAGATGTCTGGAAGGAGAACCTTCATTTTAATATTTACGCGTTATATATTCCTCCAGGAAGTAAACCAAATTTGTCTATACTCTCTATTGATACTAAAACAATTGTTATTGGTGATATGAACGCTCATACGCGATACTAATGCTGCTGGATTGGAGATTGAGGACCTTTTCAACTCTAATCCTCTTGAGCTTATTTATGATGCCTCTGATCCACCAACATATATTCATGACAATGGGAATGGCAGTTCACCTGATTTTCTCTGTGTTACTTCTGACTTAAGTGCCTGCACAAAGAGAGATGTTATTGAAGATCCAGGCTTTGGACACAGGCGAATTATCGCTTCAGTCCTATATCAAGTACCACTTGGGAGTGAGACATCCCATTTCCAACGTAAATCTTGGAACTTTAATAAAGCCGACTGGGAAAAGTTTCGTCTTTTAACTGAAGGAAAGCTGCTGATGAAAAACTTTGATTTCCTTGCACATCCTAGTCATATTGTTTCACAATTCAATAGCGCTATTTCAGCATGCGCAAAGTATTCCAGTCCAAGAGGAAGGGTGAGATCTTACAGGAGTTTCTGGTCGGAGGAACTGGAGGAAACAAAAGCTAAACGAGATCGCCTAAGAAGAAAAGCTGAGTTGACTAAAAGACAAAATGATGTTATACAATGGAGAAAACAAGTGGCTATCTTCAAAAAGGCCGTGCTGGAGGCTAAACTGAAATCTTTTGATGAATTTATTTCTAACATCAACTACAAGGAAGATAGTACAAAAACATACAAATTCTTGTGAAACTTACAAAATAAAAAGTCGGCTCCAAAAAAAGAGCCTATTTCTTTTAATGGCAGAATTTTAACCTCTGATAGGTCTGTCGCTAATTCGTTCGGCCAATCTTATTCAAAGAATCAGAAAAAAGAACCTTACTCCCGAAAAATGTCAAAACAATTTAAAAAAGAAGTTAGAGATGGTGAGCTGAAAATAAATAACTCTAAAGACCCTCATGATGTTTTTACAGCTCCTTTTACCTTAAATGAACTAAAGCACGCTATCAAGAGCCACAAAACGAAGAAATCTCCAGGAGAGGATAACATCCACGTAGAATTCTTGAAACATTTGAGTGATACTGCCATGGATACATTATTGTGCATCTTTAACAAAATTTGGGAGACAGGACTGGTACCTGTTCAGTGAAGAGAGCTATAGTTATACCTATTTTAAAGAAATATAAAGACCCAAAACAACTTGGTAGCTATCGACCGATTTCCCTTACCATTATCCTAGTGAAGACTATGGAAAAATTAATCTTGAACAGGTTAAATTGGTACCTTGAAGACAGAGACTTAATTGTAAATGAACAGGCTAGTTTCCGGAGAAATTGTTCAACGACGGATGAGGTCACTTGTTTTAGTCAAACTATGAAGGATGCCTTGGACAACCGAAATATCTTAACAGCAGTCTACGTTGATTTTAAAAATGTATATGACATGGTGTGGAGAGAGAAACTGCACCAGAAATTACTAAATGCCGGGATTCGTGGAAATATGTTTAGGTGGATTCGTTCTTTTACTGATCAACGAATATGCAAGATCAGATTCGGCAAAGATTTATCTAAATATTATAACTTACAAACAGGTTTGCCTCAGGGTGCTGTTGGAAGCTGCACACTGTTCAATTTATGTATTAATGACCTAGTTCATGTTCTAAGGACTATAGCTGGAATAAATTGTCTACTCTTCGCTGATGATCTAGTTATCTGGGCACAGTCACCTAAGAAAAATGCGAAACCCTTTATTGAGGGAAAAATTAATCAAGCTTTTGAGTTATTGTCAAAGTGGTGAGTTGAAAATAATATGACAGTGAATTTGGAGAAGACTGCTGTACAATCCTTTTCACTGATGCATCAATCATTCCTCCCTGATCTAAAGTTTAGGAATGCCTCTCTTAACCACACTAGTGAGTTCAACTACTTGGGAATGACGTTTGATAATAAACTGAACTGGAAATCACATATTGAATCCATATCAAATCGCTTTCAGAAAAGAATGTCTGTTTTGAAACGCTTAGCAGGATCTCTATAGGGATGTGATAGGACAACTTTGAATAGTACTTATAAGACTTTTATTTTACCTTTAATTACATACTGCTGCGAACCTTTGATTACTGTAAGCAATAAAAATCTTAAAAAACTTGAACTTTTACAAAACCAATCTTTGAGATTGATTACTGGAGCCGTTAAATCAACACCAACAGATGCAATGCTTCTATTGACAAACAGTAAACCCATTAAAACAATAATTGAGGGAAAAGCTCTCATTCTTTATGAGAAACTAATTAGAACTACAAATGCCTATTGGAGAAATTGCCCTACAGGGGATAGAAATGTAAAGACCCAAAAAGGTTTTGTTCAGTTTGTAAGGGACCTCAGACGGGATCTTGAATTGCCAGCTGCCCTTGAGGATGTTGCATGGCCTTCCAATTCACTGGGGATGATCCAAGTTGAAACGGACTTGAGTCTTACAGACAAGCTTTTTAAGAAAAACACATCCCCGGAGGTCTTGAGGTGTTATGCTCTTGATACTATTGACAAAAGGTATCCCGAGTCTCAGTGGTTGCAAATCTTCACAGATGGATCTTTTTATGAAAATCTTGACTCGGCATGAGCCGATGTGGTTTCTAACCTGTTCTCCTTTTATGCTTCTGCTGGAAAATATCGAACGGTTTTCGATGGAGAAGTAGAATCTATTTGTATAGCCCTTAAACACCTATTGATCTTTTAAGACAAATTTGATAGAGTGGTTATATTTTCTGACTCCCAGGCTGCAATTCAGGCGATTAGTTCATCTAGTCCGCCTTTATCAAGAGAAATCTACCTGTGTCGGCAATATTTACGGGAGTTGTCTGGGAGAATGAAGCGTGTGATTCTTCAGTGGATACCGGGCCATTGGGGCATCTTTGGAAACGAACAAGCAGACATTCTCGCTAAAAAGGGTTCAAGACTTCTTCAAACCAGATTTTCCCCACTATCATACCATTCTATAAAGCTGTATATCAAGCAAACAATAAATAGACTATTCAAATCACAAATTTATGACAGAATAAAATCGAAGCGTTGGGGGGTTGGGGATCTTTTGAGAGTTCCCAGCAGCCCACGACGGCACGTAGTTGCCCAATTTCGCCTACTAACTGAACATTACTGCTTATCAGAACACTTACACCGCATCGGAATTTTCTCAAGCCCTTATTGTCCCCTCTGTAACTCTAATGACCCTATGAACAGACACCACCTCCACTAATGTGCAGCCCTTAGAGGCGACTGTGAAACGGCGCTTTACTGGAAGGCCAGAGAACTCCTTAGGCAATGACTTCGGTCAATTTTATGCCATCTCTTTCTGTGTTTTTATATTTCTACTTGTTATTAGCTTTGTATTTGCCTTGCCATTTGAAAAAAAAATAAAAATAAAGTAACAGACGTTCAACATTTCTACCAGCACAAGGTAATAGGCAAGTGAGGCGCGTCACTAAGCCCATTACAGCGGATTTTAGCATCCATGTCAGTCGAATGACATTTTTCAGTTCCACCAAAGTGCTTGGGGAGCCTTGGTACACACGACACTTCAAGTATCCCTAAAAATTCAACTAAAAATCAACCCTAAATCAACTAAAAATTTGCCGGGGTCAAGTCTGGTGATCATGAGGTCCACCGAACCTTACAACCGTGACTTATAGACTTGGTCTTTTAGTGAAAGATTCCAACAAGAAAGTTTTGATATCACGTGAAATGTGGGGAGGGGCACCATCCTGCATTAAGGTGACAACAGGTAACGCATGTCTTTCCTGCAATGCAGGCTTAACGTGGTCACGCAAAAGCACCCTCTTTCGGTTACTTTTGGAAACTTTTTTTTACATGGAAAAAAATCCAATGTCCCTCTGATCCTATTCGCGCAAACAGAAAAAAATTCCGAGCATTATTTCTTTTATTAAACTTTGCACGAATTTATGAAGCACCCGGTATATATTAATGGCCTTCCTTAGGAGGTGTGAAACTTCAAGTTCTAAAGAGGGAAGCCTCGTAGGCTAAAGTTTAACTGTTTCAGTAGTGAGTTGTACTTTTACGAAATGTAAGAACCGCTGATTAAATAGCCAATGCGACAACCTACAGTGACTATCCTCGTAAACATTCTGGCTTCAGCCAAAAGATTCCCTCAAACCGCACAACAGCATGCAATTCAAGCGAGCGTCCTGATAAGGCACATGTTGGGAATATATATGTTTTCACCGCCAGATAGCGCTGTACGAGTCAATGCCCTGGGGGTGTCTGTCGCGGTTTGTCACTTCTTGTTGTTTTGGCCGAGCATGATGACTCGGAAGAATTTTACTCTTGAATCTTGAACGTAAACCCTGGCCCAACTTGTTGGGAAATAAAATGTTGTTATTGTTACTAATTCTTTGTTTAGTTAACTTTAACCTATTTTATATTTTACTTAAATTTCGATCATGGCGCCCAACGTGGGGCACGATCTTAGTAAGAAAAGTTGTGCCAATTGAAAATGGATTATTGAAAACCATACATGGATCTTGAAGACGTCTGAATAAGGTAGGACATTATATTTTTTAAATATGGAAGAAGATATATCAAAACTAAAATCAAAAAGAAAAATAATAAGGACCGCTGTGTCCAAAATTTTAAATAAACTACAATCAGAAATCGAAAGTGAGGACTGTGATTGTGAAGTTTTAGAAGAAAATTTAAATTTGTTATCAATAAAATCAGAAAATTTAAAAGAATTAGATAAAGCAATAGACTTGAATTTAAATGTTACTGAAAAGGAATTTGAAGAAGAACTAATTTGTGTACAAGAGTACAAAGAGAAAATTACGATCTGGTCATTTAGAGCAAAAAAGAAGCTCAATAATGAAAACAAAAGTAAAATCGTTGAGAACTCTCAGACCTCGGTTGCTTCAACTTCCGGAAATACATTTAAACAAAGCATCCAACTTCCTAAATTAACTATAGGAAAATTCTTTGGGGATCCTAACAATTGGTTAGATTTTTGGAACCAGTACTTAATAACTATACATAATAATGATGACATAACTAATATTGAAAAATTTAGTTATTTAAAAATGTATTTGGGAGGTCCGGCTTTGGCGGCTGTTTCTGGGTTCTCCTTGTCAAATGAAAATTATGATTCATCTATTGAATTGCTAAAGCAGCGTTTTGGCAGGAATGACATGGTAATCAGCTCACATATAAAAAACTTATTATCGGTAGATCCTGTAAAAAATGTTCGTAATGTAAAAGCCCTCAGAACGTTTTATGATAATTGCGAAATTCAGATTAGGAGTCTACAGTCTTTAAATGTGACGTCGGGCTCTTACGGTAACTTGTTATGCCCAATAATACTGCAAAAATTACCAGAGGAGTTAAGTTTAGAGTATAACAGAAAACGAAAGTCTAATTCAGATTTTGATATTTCAGAGTTAATAGATTTCGTACGAAAAGAAGTTGAATGTAGGGAAGCGTCGTATCTATTTAGTAAAGACCGTAATACGAAAGATAATTTCGATTTCCATCAGAAAAACAACACGGGATTCTTAAACAAAAATAGTTATTTGAAGGGTAAAAATATCCCAACTGCGTCTGCCTTTACTGCAGTAATTAAACCATACTGTTTTTTCTGTAAAGTAAATTCCCATAGTGTTGTAGATTGCGAAAAATCCGACGAGGATAAAAGAACACTTTTGAAAATGCAGGGTAGGTGTTATAAATGTTTTGGAAAAACACACATGTCTCCAAATTGTAGAAGCAAAAATTCTCCCTGCCAAAATTGTAATAGTTCAAGTCATAACAAATTATTCTGTAGGAAAGTTAATCTTGATATACCAACGGAGGACAAAGAGTCTGTTATTGCATCTTTGTCTTTAAATTCCGAAAATACTTGTAAAGGGGTATATTTACAGACTTGTTCAGTTTTAGCAGAAAATATTGACACAAACAAAAATAGTACCGTTAGGATTTTAATGGATGGAGGATCCCAGAAATCATTTATTAGAGCCGATCTAGCTAAACAATTAAATTTAAGATGTTTGAGAAAAGAAAAACTGTATGTTTATTCATTTGGGTTTAGTGACGGTCGTGAACGGGATTTTGAAGTCGTTCAAATAAATCTTAAAAATGTTAAGTTCCCCCAAAAATCCATAATAGTTGAAGCCCTTGTAACAGATACTATAACAGGAGCCTTTGTAAAAGTACCAACTAAAAGCATTCGTGAAATCTTAGAATCAAAGGGGCTGCAGCTAGCCGATAGCGGAGAAGCATCGGAGATAAGAATTCTGGTGGGGGCGGATTACTACTGGAATGTCCTGGCTGGGGGGAAGGAGAAACTAGGCAATAATTTGTTCGCAACTGACACCTTGTTTGGGTGGACTATTCAGGGTGGGGGCTACGACAAGCTCTTGGAGAACGCAGCTGTGATGAATATGGGTGTACAGTATTTTGCCGGCGCGTCGAAGAATGTTGAGATTAATGACATCGTAAAGCGGTTCTGGTCTCTGGACACACTGGGGTTGACAGAAAACAAACTGGAGGTTTCCGATGAATCGGTTATTCAGCAATTTCAGAGGGAATTGCAGTTTGATAATGGGCGATATGTTTCTCGCTTGTTATGGGAACAAAATTATGAAGCCTTAAGTAATAATTTTGAAAACGCGAAAAATCGTTTAATGTCTTTAGGAAATAAATTAAGGAAAAATTTTTGGCTTCGTAAACATTATAATGAAATAATACGCGATCAGTTAGATAACTAAATTATTGAAGAATGTAGTTTTGAAAGTAGCAGTGACAAAGTTTATTACATGCCACATTCCCCAGTTGTAAGAAAAAATTCTACGACAACTAAAGTAAGAATAGTTTATGATGCCTCTTCGAAACAAAACAATGCCGCATCCCTTAATGATTGTTTAGTTCCTGGGCCGAATTTAAATCCTTCAGTGTTAGATATGATACTGCGTTTCAGACAATTTAAATATGCCTTTTCCGCAGATATTGAGAAAGCATTCCATCAAATTGGAATAGCAGATGTTGACAGAGATGCTTTGAGATTTTTGCATTTTGATAAGGATTTTAATTTGAAACCATATAGGAGGACTAGAGTACCATTTGGCGTTTCATGCAGTCCCTTCATTCTGGCTAGTACTATTAAGTATCATATATCTAAGATAGTCCCAGAGAAACTCGATGTTTATGAGATGCTAAATACTTCGGTGTATGTAGATGATCTTTTTTATGGGGGTGATACTCTTGAGCAAACCTTCAAGCTTAGTTCTGAAGCATGTAAAGTATTTAGGGATGCAGGGATGAATTTAAGGAAATTTAGTTCTAATTCAGAGGCTTTAAAGAGTCGGTGGATAAGTAATGGGATAATAAACGGAGAAGATTCAGAGAATTCATTAAAGATGCTAGGGCTTCACTGGTGTACTCGTAAAGACCAAATTTTCTTAAACTTTGAAGCTTTGTGTGAAACATTAAATAATTGTGAGAATATTACTAAAAGAAACATATTAAAGGTGACTGCTACAATCTTTGATCCTGTAGGTTTTATTTCGCCTTTTGTAATACGTGCAAAATTGTTAATTCAAAATCTTTGGCAATTAGGAATAGATTTTGATGATGAAGTTCCGAAAGAATGTAAGCAATTGTGGTCTGAGTGGTATCACGAAATAGAGAAGTTGAAGAAGCTGAAATTAACACGCGAATATGTTCCTGGGAAACTCAGAAATTTCAATGATTTGGAACTACACATTTTTTGTGACGCATCAATAAAAGCGTATGGAGCTGTCGCATACTTTAGGTGTCCCAAAGAATTCACCACGTCATTTGTAACATCCAAAACTAGAGTTGCCCCAGCAAGTAAAGAGCTGACGTTGCCTAGATTGGAATTACTAGGCGCGTTAATTGCCTCCAGACTTGCAAAATATTTGAAGGAATTGTTTAAGATTCCAGACGAAAGAACATTTATGTGGTCTGACAGTACAATAGTTTTACATTGGATCAATGGGTCACCACATAGGTGGAAACAATTTGTAAGAAATCGGGTAACTGAAATACAGTCCCTAACAGATCCGGCTTGTTGGAAGAACTGTGATGGAATTTCAAATCCTGCTGACATTCTTTCACGTGGTTGTTCCGCAGAATATTTGTTGTCAAAGGTTTGGTGGTCAGGGCAACATTGGTTGAGCGAACCAGACTGTATGTGGCAAAGAAGTGTACGAAATATAACGCAGAATTCCGAATCCATGTTAGAGAGAAAAAAGGATGTAAAAGACATTACAATTTTGCAAGCTAGTGTCGACGTTCACAAACCCCTTTTAGATCTTGAAAATTACAGCAAATTAAGTCGAGCTGTTAGAATTATCGCATGGGCAATGCGATTTATTCATAATGCAAGAAAACATTTACCGAAAAGAAATGGCACCTTGACAGCTGAAGAAATATTCTCTGGGGAAATTCGATTAATTAGAGAAACGCAAGCTGAACATTTTGCAGTGGAAATTCATAATCTAAAATTGGGACAACCAGTTACTAAAAAATCTAACGTTTTCGAGCTCAATCCCTTCTTAAATGAAGATAACGTCTTATTAGTGGGAGGCAGACTCCAAAAATCCTCATTGAGCTACTATGAAAAGCACCCGATAATCATGCCTCCTAAAAACAAATTAGCTGAAATTATTGTTCTTGATGCACATGAAAAGGTGTATCATTACGGAGTATCAAGTACTCTCATTTACATTAGAGAACGATACTGGATGATAAAAGGTAGACAGTATGTAAAAAACATACTAAAAAAATGTGTTATGTGCAGACGCATGAATACTCGACCTGTAAATCAAGTTGTGGCTCCACTACCGGCTGCAAGAATCGAACAGTCACAACCGTTTGATGTCGTTGGGTTAGACTTTGCTGGCCCACTTTATGTGAAAAATGAGCATACCAAGTTCTACATTTTGATGTGCACGTGTGCAGTTACAAGAGCTGTACACTTAGAACTAACAAGAGATTTAACAACTATCTCATTTCTTTTAGCTTTTCGCAGGTTCGTCTCGAGAAGAGGAATCTGTTCAGTTGTGTATTCGGACAACGATCTTACCTTCAAGGCTGCAGATGCAGAACTTAAAAAGGTGTGTTAGGTAATAAGTCATCTAGACGTTAAAACGTATTATGCTTCCTCGGGTATCCAGTGGAGATATATTGCAGAGAAAGCGGCGTGGTGGGGCGGTTTCTATGAGCGACTAGTTCATTCCGTGAAAGTGCCACTACGAAAAACCCTTGGACGAACATCCTTAGGTGTGGACGAACTTCACACCTTGCTAACTGAAATTGAAGCGGTGGTCAATAGAAGACCACTGACATATGTCCCTGATAGTCTCAATGATCCACAACCACTTTCACCCGTTCATTTCCTAATAGGTAATAAAGTGTCCAATTTACCTCCAGTTAAATTCAATGACATTGTGGGTCAAAGCCGTAAAGAAACTTTGCTAAAAGCATATTTGTATCGCGAAAGACTGCTAAATCAGTTTTGTCGCAAGTGGACTAAAGACTATTTATTGAACTTGAAATCTGCAAACTGTAATAAAAATCAGCAGTCTAAAGGTGATTTGAAAGAAAATGACATTGTGATCATTCATGATGAACATTTACTACGAAATATGTGGAGACTGGGAAGGATTGTAAAAACCTTTCCAGGTAGAGATGGTCGTATTCGTAGTTGTGAAATTAAAACTGAAAGAGGAACAATTAAACGACCAGTTCAACTACTTGTAAATTTAGAGTGTAAAATGTAATCATTTTCCTACAACTGTAGTTCAAATGTCTCATGTATATAAAATGTATATAATATTTATTGTATGTTTATTTGTAGCGAAATTTTAAGAATGATTCCAGTTGTGAACGTGTAGTTATGTGTAAAAATATAGTATTTAGGTAAGTGTGTTTAAGGATCTCCAATGAAGTGAGAATAGTAAGTTCCTTACTGATTGTATATTGTTAATTCTTGTATAGGTTTTGTTGCATTTCTTATAGATTGTTAGTCTTTGGATATTATTAACTTATTAACGTGTTAAAAAATACTTCATTCACAATTGAATTTTAAACTTTTATATTTTTGAATTATATGGTAAACTTGAATTTCTGAATTTAATATGTATATTTGATTGTATAATTTTGGAATCATGAACATTAATTGGAAACTTAATTTTCTGAATTTAATATTATATTGAAATGTGATTTTTTGGAAACATGAACATTAATTGGAAGTTTTGAATGTTTTGGTCTCAACTCAAATGTTGAGAAATTGTAATTGAAATGTGAACTCTTGAACCTAAAATTATTTTGAAATGTTGTAATAAGTATTGTCCTGAACATTGCTGTTCAGCCCGGCCCAGTTTGTTGGGAATATATATGTTTTCACCGCCAGATAGCGCTGTACGGGTCAATGCCCTGGGGGTGTCTGTCGGGGTTTGTCACTTCTTGTTGTTTTGGCCGAGCATGATGACTCGGAAGATTTTTACTCTTGAATCTTGAACGTAAACCCTGGCCCAACTTGTTGGGAAATAAAATGTTGTTATTGTTACTAATTCTTTGTTTAGTTAACTTTAACCTATTTACATTTTACTTAATATTTCCTTCCGCACATGTGGAGATAACCAGTGAGACTCATAAAGCAATTAACGGAAACGAAAGCCAAGGTCCAAAAAAGCACGGAGTAGCTAGAAATAAGTGATTGAAGAGTGTTAAAAATAAGTGAAATTGCTTAAATAGTTTGGCAAACAGTCTTTCGTTCGATGATCGTCGTGATACAAAAAAAATTTACATCCAACACTTATAGCAGGGATCCTGGAAGAATAAGTTTTCTTAATATTTCTTTTACGCTAGAATATTTTATAAAAATTTCGGTTTCTGCCACATTGTCGGGAAAGTCGAATTCGCTTTTTCTTCCCGAAAAGGGTTGCAAATCTGTCTAATGTCTCAGGACAGACCTTTTTAGTAGTAATTTAGACATGTTCTTCACCTTAAAAAATTAATATAAATGGGGAAAATTTAATATGAGTAAAAGAAAAATTAAACGGACATAATAAATTTCACACAAATGAGAAACTTGCGAGACTAATTTCAACCACCAAGATTAGAACAAATATTTGCAAATAATATTTCGCATACGCATGATCTGAAATGTTCCCTAATTTGCAGGGTATATTTTCCGCAACATTTGTTATTTGCAAAAGATCCAGTTTTTCCTAGGAAAACCATTTGTCCACAGCAATGAAAATTTACCCTCTGAACCAATATCCTTTAACCTCTGCGGTTTTTAAGAAAATAGGGGGAGGAAAACTTTGGGACTACAGTTATCCCTTCGGTGGGAACATGATTCTTTTCCCGCTTAGTGGGAAAATCTGCCTGGAAGGCAGATATAGATGGAATATCCCTTTCCTAGGTAATCCTAACTAGAAATGCAGAGGGTATTTGTGGATTATTATATTTCATGGTAGCCATAATCGTCAAACTTATTCTCCTTAAATATTGACCAGCTTCTATGGTACAGGACCAATTATCACAGTTTATATTACGGTTCGTTTTCTAGTGACATTTAGTTAGTCGAACGAGTGACTGGGTTAGGATATTAAATTTGTGTTCTGATTAATCTAAATTTTACTTAAACCATGCCTAGCGTTGAATAAAGAAACCATAGCTGCCTGAGAGGCAGATGTTCTCACTGAAGGGTTACCCCAAGCCATGTATTTCGAGAGTATATGCTTAGAATACATGCTATACGATCCCTCAAGGAATCAATTAACAGTTTGTAATTTGTTGATGATAAACAGAAGACTACTGATTTTTCGTGAATACCAAACTTTTTTTGTGCTACACTTTCATAATCCGCAAACCAATACTTCTTGACCAGGTTTAACTTAGTTATTTCAATTCACTTTAAACATTTTTACTGACAGCTATGATTTTTAATTTGGTGATATTCCAAAAAGTGGCTAAAAAGTAAATATGTTATTTCATTAAGAAGTTATTTATTGTTATTGGCGAATTTAATGCGTTTTCTTTGTAATTCAGTATTCCGTAGACATTCAGAGTGGAATGAATCTAAAGATTGTACTATCTGAAAGGCAAGTAATTACATATAGAAACTGTCTCGCCGGGCCATTCGAGCAAACTGGAGCTAAGTCATTTGTTGTATTGTATAATTAAATTCCTGCGTTCTTAATGCCAATACAGCAACACAAGATGCATGGCTCCATCTGTTCATTGTCGGCTAGAATGCACATATATCCTACAATTAACTGCTTTAATTGTGAACAACTGAATTCTAATGTCAAGCGTGGCATCTAACGGAAATGTGTATTTTGTTTTTGTTAACGGTCTGGAGTGACAATACATTTTCGTTCAAATAGTTGGTATGTAAATGATAACAAGCCACGAATTACCCTTTTTTAATAAAACAAGACATTCTTCTTTTCAGTCACACAAAAACTGGTTTTATAAAACTTTTAAATATATTTATGATGACAGGTCTCTAGGAGATTATCGTATTCGGAAGTAGATCTCTCCCCTGGTGTATCTTTATTACTGGAAGGATTGAAAACCCTATAGTCATTTTCAGCATTCTTTTAGTTGAGGAAAGCTTTTTTTTTATTAGTATACTTATTGTTTTAATATGGAAGGATATTTCTTTTTGAATTTCCCGGTGACTTTCAACATTTGATTATTTAAAAGAAAATCATTCACAGTTCGGCATTGATTCAGATTTTTATCAGCAGTCATAATCCAGTATTGTAGTTTCCATGATAATGATCGTAATGCATCTTTTGTGCTGTAGATATTTATAACTTTCAACAGGAGAACAAAATAATATTCAACTTTGTGAATATATATGCCAGAAAAAGCAATTTGATTCTAATATGAAAAATTTCTGCTCGTAGAATTTTGGCATTCTAAGGAAAAGACGAGTTTCTCCCGCAATTGAAACAACTTGACAAGAACTTTGCCGTATGCTGACGGATCATTTCAGTCAGTGTACCTTTGAAGACGTACGCTGGATTCTTATACTCTTTCGCATAAATCTTAGTAATCTTTTGTATAGGTTTCATTTTCATAAAATTAAAAAATTTTCCCTTAAATTTTACGCATAAATAATAGGACTGTACTAGCATAGGCGTAGCGTGCTTTTAACTTTTTTTTTTGGGGGGGGGCACGAATTGAATTCAGTTACGGCCCCCCTCAGCACTTTGACTGCGGGATGGTCCTTAAATCATGAAATATTATGATTTTTTAAAAATTAAATAACAAAAGAATTGATGTTTGAGTAGTATTCAAAAGTTATAAAATGAAAAAATAAATACAATACAAATAAAATGAGAAAAAAATATAGCTTCGAATTTTTGTTATAGATCATATCATTGTTAAAACTATGTTAAGGCTAAAGACATAATCAGAATCTTCAGTTTCACAGTTTAAAAAAGTGGGGAAAAACCAACTTTCTTTAAAGTTTTCTTCTTCAATTTTCCGAATTTAACTGAACTTCTATTAACGCTTTAATTTATTTCAAGTTCAGTTGGGGGCATCCCCCCCCCCCGACGCTACGCCTATGTCTATCAATGTGTGTGTATATGTGTTTGGGGGGCGAATCGGAAGTATGTATTCAGACGTTCATTAAGGAATAGACACGATTAATTTTAGTTTCCTAACTTGCGAGCCGCAGAAAATGGGATATAGGATATCAATTGTCCTGGAAGCTTTTTTAAAATAAAGTACTAACTACACATTTTAAACTACATATTATATCATTTGGAATGCACAACAATGCGCACGTAATACGCAGTAGTCAAAAGTATTAGTCTCTTACGGGTGTCCGTTGACTTATTTCTGTGTAGTGCAAGCTGTAAGTTATTTTAGGGATAATTTGTGCTTTCACGCACAGTTCATGCGCTGTACTATGTAGGGCCTTATCTCTATGAACGTGAATCTAAGACAAGAGTGGGCGCAAGGTAGCCCAGTGGGCCTAGGCTAGATATAGGCACGTTAAATCTGTAGATCTAAAAGTCCTTCTATGAGGTCACAGAGGGTGGGAGAATGTACGTGCCTAGATGTCATCCCTGGGGGTGATGAGGTCAAAATTGGGATGCCATCCTATTCATGGGCAGGGATTCAAACTTGGAAGGCCTTAGTTGCAATTTCAGGTCCTGTCGCATGAACTGGAAATTGGAATTTTAAAAAAAATTACAATAGTTCAGAATTCGGGTGATCTCCAAAAAACACGAGTAGTGATTTGCGACTCTTAAAATAATGACACATTCCTCGAGCAAAATTCAGTCTTATAAGGAAATGCTCCTTCCTAAACTCTGAAGAATGCTTTCACATTTTCTTCACTTAAGTAAGTGCGTTTCGTGCTCTGCATCGTATCAGCATACCAAAATTTAGCTCTAATACGCACTTTCACCACTCTCCCAAGTGTGCTCTTTGAGGGAAAAAAATCCAAGGAAATGATCCGTTACACAGACACAGCGGTAAAAGGCGCTTTCCGTGGCATTGCAACGAAAGCAATGGGGATCTTATGCAGGTGTGCTGTGATGGAAAACAAAATGGCCGTGGAAAAAGTTACGGACAGGTTAAGAACGAACACAGCTCTCTTTTACAAGTAATCATATCATCCTTTTTGTATGCTAACCCAAAACGATGCGTGATAAGGCGTCTTGACAGAAGCGTATAGGCACTCTTACGTGAATTCTTAATTCCATGCAGCTGATGTAGCTGGGAGAAATGGACTTGAAAACGAAATCTGTATGAAAATTATTGGGCTTTAACCATCCGTCCGACCATTGCATTAAATGCTATTTGGCTCAGTTTAATTGAGTTGAACCATGGGATGTGATGTTCAAGTGTATTTTCCTTAAATTAAGATTGTGGCCATTCACCGGAACAGTCACATAACAACCGAGACCTGTTGACTTCAGGGAGAATGCAAACTTGATCCCAACAGTAAAAAATGAAACCCTAGGTGACATTTTAACTAATTTAATGAAAACTTAACAATTATTTACAGAATTACACAATTTTAACAATCATACAGGCACACACGAAAATATGCTGCTACCACATCGGAATCATTGGATCGACTGATAAACATCCTTTCTCAGCAAGCAGAGTTCAGAGGGTGTCGGCACGAACGCTAGTAGTTGTTTCCGTCCACGGAGTCAGAGAGAGTTTTAGGGATTGCTTCTTACGATCCTGGCGGCTGTTTTCAAGGCCGCTTTACGCTGTTAGGGCATCATGAGAGACTTGGGGCATCAGTTAGTGATGGTACACAGTTTGTGGAGCTACACATATGAGAGTCTTTGCGTAATGATGCCCTGTTTAAACCAGTTGGTTACAAGATGATTAATTGAAAGTAGTATACTATCAGAAATTAGAAGGTAATGAGAATAAAATAGGGTGCAGAAAAAAATGAAAAAAGAATTTTATGTATGTGTTAGAAAATGAGTGTAAAAAGGAGTTTAACAAATACAGGGTTTGGAACAAAAGTTTTCAAAAAGCGCATATTGCGACATTGAAATAACAAGATAATCAGCATTTAACATTCAACAGTTTATTTATATATCTGTTTAAGAGGAGGAGGGACATTCAGCTTCGTTTTTTTTTAAATTTTCAATATTTTACTCTATACACAAAATGAGAATAATTAATATTCTTTTCGAATACATTAAAGACACTTGGAATTCACAAATAAATATTTATAGGAGAATAAGACCTGTTTTTAAAAACATTCTTCAAAAATGCATTTGCAAAATATTTCCCGCGCATTCATTTTCTTTCGATTTCTTTCGAATTTCTTATGATTGGGAATCGAAGTGTTTGTCATAAAACTGTGCATCATTCTTTGAAAATACAATTTTTTTCAAATTTATAGACCATGAAATGTAGTATAAACATTAAAAAAACATAAAAAAGTAGCAGGCAAATTAAAAAAAATACACATAAAAAAATTTCACATTTATATATATATATATATATATATATATATAGGTGTATTAAAAAATTGAAAGTTTTAAATGATTTGGAATGCGCATGGAGCAACTTGAAAATTGCTAGCCTTTTGGAATTTTCTTTTTTAAACAGGCATTATTCTGCCAAAAGAAAATCCTTATTTTGAATTCGATTGGTCTTCAATGTGGTAAAAAATAATACATACAATTCTCATATTGAATTTAGCGTTAAAAACTGAAAAAAAAATCAAGTTTGAAAGTCTCTTGTTCCCTTAAAACCTAATGGCAAATGATACAGCTGCAGTTGAAGGGGTGTTGTTAACCACTGCAAGGTCTATAATGTCGTTTAAATACGAAAAATAAAGTTTTTCGACGAATAGAATAATGAAATAATTTTATTCTGTTGCTTGCTCTGTCCTGCAAAAATTCAAACTGTGAGCGATAGATCAAGCTGTGCAGTGAGAAATGGTTCTTACTGTGGAAACGATTCTGCGATTTATAATTTAGTATGTTTTATTTATTTTTTTTACTTGAAGCGGGATGGCAGACGAATGCTCTGTGAAGGTACATCAATCTTAACCGGTAAAATCGTATTTTATACGTCTGAAGAGTAACAAATGTTTTAAAAATGAAGGAAAAGAAAGTTTCTTGACAGAAAAAGTAAGAAGAAAAGCACATGTTAAAAATGCATTCGAACAGTCTAAGAATCATATTTCGTTCGCTTTTTTTTTTCTCCCAGAACAAAGTTCCTTTTTAATATCAAAATTAAACTAGAAATATATAAATATCAATTCTAAATTCTGAGTTTTTTTTTCTAATATTCATTTAGGTATGAGCTTTTAACAAATATTATTGTTCAGAATTGGGGAGCCGGTTAGTGTTAATTCTAAATGGATTTGATAGTGAGAAAAGTTATTTAAGTATTTGTGAAGTCCTGTTTTTAGATAAATCTATACTGTGTAAGACGTATAACCTTAACCTTTAGCTTACGGGATCCATTTTTCCGATTCCCTCTTTAGAAAGGGAAATTTTATACCCCCTTTTTTTCATACCCCTCCAAAACGGCCATCAAGGGGGGTTATATATATTTATATATATATATATATATATATATATATATATATATATATATATATATATATATATATATATATATATATATATATATATATTCATTCTTGGGCCCGTATTCTTGGAATACATGCTATCCCACCCCGTAAGGAAAAGGTTAAAATACCAAAACTAAAATTATACCAGGCGAATTCCGCCAAATGTGGTGGCAAGTTGTTGGGTCGTCGGCAAGATGGTGCGAAACGGAACAGTCTCAACGAAAATGGTTTAGTTCTGAAGGGATGGTTATAGTGTAGCAGGTAGGCTTAGCTCCGCTTATATCCTTTGTAATACTATTTGTTGCTATTTGTGTGTTTTGTTAATATATGTATGTTATGTTAAGTTAAGTGTTCTGTTTTCTTGGGTATATCTTTCTTAAAAATGTTCAGCTTGGATAACGGTACTTCGAGTATTCTACGGGCGACCATTAGCTTTTAATTACAGGCTTCGACGGCAAATTCCACTGATACGGATGAAGTTTTAGTACTTGCCTTATTGATGATTCTATCAAAAAATTTATCGAGAATGATTCTTACACACTGAGGAAATTACTTATTCCTAACATTGGCACTTTAATGAAGTATCCTACACATTTTACTAAATTGTCTGGCATGTCGTATTCTTTAATTCTTTACAAACAGGGCATTTGTCATGTGAATATGGTTTGGATGGTGTTTCTATAGAAAAATTGCAGCAGACCCCAAAATAAGACACGACAAATTGGCCAGATGCAAGGTGGGTAGAATTTTTTTAATGCGGAGGCACTTGTGAGGTATTTGCCCAATAACATCACGAATTTTTTTGGCTGCTTTATATTCAAGGGACAACGTTTAGGTGACCCAACGATGGTCCTAAAGAAAGGACAACACGGGAACACCAAAGCCTTACTCGGGGATTGAACCAAAGCCAACAGCGTGACAGCTAACTTCGCTAACCACTATACCATGGGGACGACAGTGTAGAATTTGAGTTATGAGAACTGATGTATTTTATTTAAATAAGAAAATGTAATAACATTTGATTATTTGTAATGATTATTACACAACTAATTTTTTTTTCATATGCCTAAGCCTATTATCACGATATTTTAGTTTATGGCAAAAGATATAATACTTATAATTTGGAACAAATCTAGGGTAGATTTGTCTTAAAATAGGGAAACATTGAGTACAAATACATTTATCTGGTAAAATGGAACATTGAAATTATGAAATAATATTATTCATAATTTTCCTCCAATAGATTGCGTTTGTATAACTTAAATATCCATTTAGACCCTGAAAAATGTCGAGATATCCATCAGAGATTTCACTTTCAAGTAAAAAATAATTATTCTAGCATAAAATGTAAGATTTATAACATTTCGGCTAATAAAAATGCGACAATCGATTACTCTCCTAGCTGTTATAAATTTATATGAATAACAATGTCTTGTCTGAAAAAATTAGGTCCAAATGCAGGTATGTACAACTTTACTTTAAACCGGGGCAGTATCAAAAAGTTCTACGGCTGAACATTTTAAAATATAAAAGTTATCACTAAAGCAATAACCAGTTTTGAAGTTTAAAGCATTGGGATTTTTCCCAATAAAGAACATTTGATCGAGGCGCTTCCTTCTTGAACATTCATCATACTTAAATTGTCTACTTTTCCTAAATATAGCACCTTTTAAAACATGTGTCTATGCACTATAATATTCAACTGAATTTTCTTTTATAGATGTCACTTCGCAAGTTGGAATATTTTTGTGGTAGTTGTAACAGTATAATTACAGGTTCTTTGAATAAGAAATGAGTCTGTAATGATTAGTTTTAAAAGGATTTTTATCCAACAAGTAGTGAGAAAAAAATAAATTTGGTATGATCTGATTGAAATTTGTGAAACTCAAGAAGAATTTCTGGATTAAGTGATTGCATAGTATTTGACATGATGGGATTTTTATGACACCCCCCCCCCCCAAAAAAAAAAAAAATGTAATTTTTTTGAATGGCCGCATCTCAATTCTTTCAGAGAGGAAAAAATATAATATTGACTGATGAAATGACAAATTAATACTTAGTAGCTTTATTTTCGGTAAAAAAAGGAATTGTTGATAATGATTTCTTTCTAGACGGTGGTTAATTAAACAATACATACACACGCACATACACCCTCTGTGGTTTTAAGGTTATTTAAGCTATGGAATAAGGGGAAGCGAAGGACAAAATTTATAGCAAAATTTTATAAATTGCTATACAACAAGATTACAAATCAACTTATTTAAAAATTTCCACAAAACTAGCTAATTTTGATGAAATTTCGACCTGGTATCAGGTGAATTTTACTTTTTTTTGGTCAATTCTTAAAATTTTCTTTTCAGAGACATATTTTCAAACAAGGAGAAGGCATAGGCTTTCTTGACAAAATTACATAAATTTTCAAAAAATGATCTTGCTAAAACATATGCTGAAGCTTTATGTCATTGGAATTAAAAGATGTATATTAGAAATAACTATAATCTGATAAATGTGATTACGAGGTAATGTAAGCACATTATAATTTTAAATTAAAAATAATGCTGTAACTTTTAGAGTCAACGAACATTAATTCTGATTTTACTTTCCTTAGAAATAACCTGAAATACAATTTACTAGAAAAAATATACATACTTGACTTCGTATACAGCACGTTCTTCTTAACTTATAACTGTACCCTCAAAAATGCATAATTTAACATGCAACTACGTTTACTCTTCTTAATAACTCCTTAGAGACAAAATTTATCTGTGGGACATTTTAGATATTCTGCACCATATTTTCACATAGATTACTTAACCAGTGAAATCAGAAAGTAAGAATTCGTCTTTAAACCTACGAGACGAATAAGTTCTGAAATTCAATACAGAACAATGATTGTAAAATTGTAAAATTTTTAACAGTCATATATTTAAGTATAACAAGTAAATACTAAACCATGCTCCCAGAATATTACCAACATTGCTGAAAAATTGTGTTGTCGTGGATTATGACATATCAAAAAATAGAAAAGTGCAGACACACCAATTAAGGCGAACAAACGGGACGGAAAATGAAAAAGTGAAATGACGCCAGCCGATACAAGAAGAATGTTGTGGGGATACCATATACGAACCTGGGCCGCAATAACCCAGGTTCGAATCCTGGTCACGGCACCATTATGTCATAGTGGTAATTGGGTGGTCGTGATTTAGTATAGTGGTAGGCAATGATACCATTTCTCTGAATTCTAAATAATACAGTGATTTATTAACATAAACATATATATGATTATACATTAATTTATATTACTGATCATTATTAACATAAAGAAACACTCATTATATCAAGGGATTATTTAATTATACTATTTCACTTATTTAAATTGATTTCATTCTCAGTACGCAATATGCTACTTAGTAGTTTTAGCCTGTATCATGTGACTCGGGGATTTATAGACTTTTTGGCAATAGGTAATGAAAGGTTACCTCCATTTTTTGCAGACTGCAGAGGGAAATATTCGCCGGCGTATTCACTTGCATCGATTGGGGTATCTTTTATCGGGATTCACTTTTCTCCGAAGAACGCAATCATCAGAGTCGCTGTACGGCGTGTGAAGAAGCGGATTTTAACGGCAGGATCGGTTCTCCATCTTTGGCTTGTAGGGGGTCAGACAATCTATCTTGGCTCCGAAGCTCCTCTATTCTCCTCTCATCGCTCGCTTGCAGGGATCAGGCAATCTCTCTCGGCTCCGATACTCATCTATTCTCCTCTCATCGTTGGCTTGCAGGCTTATCGCGATGCGCTAAGTCTGGGCGCAATCTCGCATATACGCTTTTGAAACTTCTCGCTTACGAGGCTACTACTTCATAGAAGTGTGCTGAGTCTGAGCGCCAAAATCAATCATATATTCCCTAATATTCTCACTCTCTCTATTTTTTATCTTCTCAACGCCCCGCCCTTTTAATTTTCCTTCGTCACTCATGGTCAATTTTTTCTCTCACTTCCACTTCGATTCGCTAATTTTTACCACCTAAATATTTTCTCTAGACCATTCAGAGTGAGGGGCGTTTCATATTCAAACAATTCCGCCTTCGACTCTCCCCTGCCTCTCTAGGGGTCATGTTTTCCCAGAACATCCCCTATGTGTGGGGTCATCTCCTCTTTGCCAACAATTCCCTTTTCATCTTAATGTCCCCTCCATGTAGCCCCCTCGCTGTTTCGTCTCTTAACTGTTGCTTTTCAATTCCTTATCCTTCATCCGGTTTTTTGTATAGGCAGTCGTCATTTCACTTTTTCATTTTACCCCCGTTTGTTCGATTTAATTGGCTTGTCTGCACTTTTCGTACTTCTAACATATCGTAGCCCCACGACATTCTTCTTGTATCGGCTGGCGTTATTTCACTTTTTTATTTTCCATCCCGTTTGTTCGCCTTAATTGGTTTGTCTGCACTTTTCTATGTTTTGATATGTCGTAATCCACGACATATGTATATATATATAAATATATATATATATATATAAATAAAAATATTTATATAAATATATATATATATATAAATAAAAATATTTATATATATATATATATATATATATATATATATATATATATATATATATATATATATATATATATATATATATGTGTGTGTGTGTTTGTGTGTGTGTGTGTAATATCAGTCATTATAGTGATATCGTTGAGTTGCTGGGTAGTCGTGCACCGGGGAGACACGCTTAAAACAAAGTCATGCCCTGAATGTTAAGGCGTACTCCCATCATCATAAAATTGTTTTTATTCCTGGAACATTCATTGCGTGTGGAGTTACTGGTAGATTTACAGCACAATTGGGATATAATATGGGCGTTATATCATAATAACATAATCCCGGCCCAGCCGGAACATCATACTATACAGAGAAAGGACGCAGCGAGCTAAATAGATATGTTGACGGGACAGTTGCAGAGCACAAAAAGCCACAGAAAGCCACTTATTCGTCTCGAAAATACCTGAGCGACAAAACTTTTAATTGGTTAACTGAGATCATCTGACCTCGCAGATCAAATTAGGTGATCTCGTGGAATATCATAGAATATTCGAGAAGGGTTACATCACTCTGTTTTTGAAAACAACTTACTCTTTACACGTGTAATAGAAGATAATTTAGTTGGTTACTTTGGTTATCTTTAGGTCAGAATTTCGATTAAGGGGCGATACTTTATTCAAACAACACAGGGAAATTTCGAATAGATGTTTAATTAATGGAGGTGGAAGGATTTTATTTCATATATACATACATACTATATATATATATATATATATATATATATATATATACATATATATATATATATATATATAAGTCAGAAATTAATTGAGAAAATAATAATTAAGTTAAATTTAAAGGGGGCTTAGGCATTAATCATTTTCGTGGCGGGAAAAAGCCTCTAGTTTTCATATTTCAAGACGCGCTACGGGTGAAATCAGGGGAATACCAGTTTTCAGTAATTGACCTTCGATTCGCGATGAAATGAAGCTCCATGCAGAGAGATTATTTTTAGATACTGTACAGGTTTGGCGGGAAGAAATTTCTAGAAAATTCTAAATTGGGCTCTGCGCATGTGCCAGGAGAGTGGACGCGCGGTTTTGACCACGAAATCGGGAGAGCGCGGGATAGAAATCAATGCCGACGGACGTGTGTTCGTCGCGTCTCTAAGTAAAATATGGCGAGAGCTGAACGCGCTGATTTGGAGCTTTGGTTAGCATGAAAAGGAAATAAAGCGAATTCATTCGGATTATGGATTGATGTTATTCTATTCCTTCCATTCGCCACCAGTGCTAAATGATGATGACTGCATTAAAGGTATTATAATAGGCAAACCACACCCCTGTCATATATATATATATATATATATGTGTGTGTGTGTGTGTGTAACCATCCATACATTAAGAACATCCGCATTCAGAAAGTACAAAACGGACAAGGCTCTCTTCAGTTGAGTCAAAATCTGGCAAAATGTACCGTGTTGAAAGATTAGGTGAGTTTACATTTTTATTATCTCCCTAATCTACCCAAAACATGCTACAAAGAAATTCTAATATATTGATCCTTAAACAATCTTTATTCTCGCAAAAGTGCCAAAGTACCGTTTAGATATCGGAGCTTTTATATCATAAATATTTTTTATCTTTCCGTCAATCATCGCCCCAAATTTTGCACAAAAACGTTTGCTTTATAATATAAGACTTGAAAGACACTTACCCAGTCATCACTGGGACACCAAAAAGGAGGAACATAAAAAAAACAGCTAAAAATGACAGATTTAAGTTTGCACTGAAGAGAAAATCCCCTTATTAGTGTCATAAGAATTTATTACAGCAATAAACTATATCATTCATATAAGCGATACGCGTAACCTCTTTCCAAAAAATGAGTGGTATATATAATGCTTAAAAATACAAAAAATTTTTTTATTGAATTATTTTTTAACATTTATCAAGCAGCAGTATTTCTCAATCGCATTCTTGTGAAACGGAACCTTGTGAGATATTTCCAATAACTCCAAAATATTTAAATATATTTTACCGGAAGTCTTGCCATTCTATTTATAAGAAAAGTTTAAATAAAAATAATCAAGAAAAGAATTTATTCACATATTAAAAACCTAATAAAAGAGATATTATAAAATTAAAGGGATTTATATATTACATCAGTTAATTTTGTTTGTTATATTATTATTAGGGATTGCTGACACGGACTAAAAATTCAGAATCGGTTTCGATCCTCAAGTTTTTCCAGAACCGGGTACCAGTATTTTACCTGTTTTTGAATAATACATAATCGACAAAACATTTGCCCTAAATATTAATGAAAGAACCATGAGCTATATCATGAGTTATCTATAGTGTCAAGAATTTTAGCTATTGCGTAGGTAAAAAATACATTATTTAAAGAAAAATTAATTTAATTTAAAGAAATGGGTTCTAGAACCCGAAACTATCCACTTCTGGCTCCCTTTTTTTTCTCCTGTGACTATTTTATATTTTTATTTTCAATTTGCCCCTAGATTAGGATTTCGTCGGAAACCAGATTGAATAATTTTAAATAATATAAAATGTAATCTCATTTACTATTTATAATTGTAAAAAATAAAATATCTTTTGAAAATTTTATATGTAGTAAATCAATAAAAGCAAATGACTCTTGATGACAAATCTTTTAATAGCAGGAGAGGACTGACTTCTGAGAGGGTTTAGGATACTGTAGTAGTTAATATTGTGAATATCATTAAGGCTGCTATGTACTAACCCTATTGGATTCGCTCACCTCAATGTTAATCGATTGTCCAAGTATGATTGACTTGGATTGAAAGATAATTTTTTAATGTACTCCTTAATAGAGAACGACATTTTACACATTGGGACATTTTTCGTGTGTTTTAAATGGAAATAATATTTTTTAATTTAAATTTTTCGGAGAAAAAAATCTGGTTTAGTGTGTTTTATACGCTCATAAGTTCCTAAGGTGAACGAAATTTATAAAATGAATCCTGTTACAAGGTGCAGAAAAGTTCAGTCTCTCTGAAAATACCTTTTTTACTGGATTTTTGGCATTTATGGAGCTGTAAATAACAAACTCTCTCCATAGGTTAACATTGAGGTTGTATCTATCGAAAAAATCTCTATATACCGAAATTTTTTTCAAGACATATTGGGAGATTTTATTCCACTTTAGACCGTTTACGTCATGTAAAATGAAGGTCAGGGGAAAAAGGACGTTTAGTGAATGTCACTACGAACCCCATAAGTCAGCTGGGGTTGAGGGGTGGACAAACAGGTTTTTGTTCCGTTCTCAAATTCCTAAATTCCCCCATCTCGTTTACGAATTTCGGTTGCGACCTGAAGTAAAACCAGTTTCTAGTTGTCCCTTTTGTCTGATGGTTGTTCCTCACTCCTACATCTGCTTAGTTTCAGTGAAAATTGTTCAAATTAAAGTAGTGTTTTATAAATTCGTTTTGAACTTTTCTTTTTCTATCGATTACAATGTCAAAAAGAAAATCCCTTAGTGTTGTGGATAAAGTTATATTGAGGAAGAATGTAGGTAGTGGAATGAGCAAAAAAGACAGTTCAGATAAATTTGGTATTACTGCAAGCACAGTGTCAACTATTATAAAAAATCGGAATGCCGTAATGAAGTCCTATGAAAATACTGAACCTAACAGAAAACGTTTGAAAACATGCAGTTACGATACAGTGGACGAGGCCGTTTTGAAATGGATAAAGAGCGTTCGAAACCAAAAGTTGCCAATCTCTGGTCCTGTCATAAAATAGAAGCATTGGAGTATGCTAAAAAGTTTGGAAATAATCAATTTCAAGCAAGTTCTGGGTGGCTGGACAAATTTAAGAAAAGGCATGGCATCAAGGAAAAGGTTATTTCCGGAGAGAGTAGAAGTATGCCTGAAGCAGTCTGTGATACTGGAGAAGCAATGACTTGAAAAAAATTCTAAAATATTATCAGCCAGATGATATTTTTAATTCTGATGAAATGGCACTCTTTTATAAGTGTTTACCCAAAAGAACTCTAACTTTTCGAACTGAAAGACGATTATTGTCATGGAGGCAAGAACAGTAAGGATAGAAAAGCTGTACTGGGAGGCACTAACATGAGTGTCAAATGAAAACTTCGACTATTGGTAGTAGGTAAAAGTAAGAACCGTAGAGAATTCAAAATTGTAACATCTTTAATTCAAAATTATAACGTCTTTGTAACTTGACTATTGTTCTAATAGAAAGTCATGGATGACAAGTGAAATTTTTGATGCGAGGATTTTGAAATTGGATAGAAAATTGGGTGATCAAAATAGAAAATTGCCCTGCTTGTAGACAATTGCCCGGCCCATCCTAATGTACCTTCAAAATTATCAAATGTTAATTAGCTTTTTCTTCCCCCGAATACCACTTCAAAATTGCAACCAATGGACGAGGGTGTAATAAAAAAACCTGAAACTTCATTACCAAAAACGCATTCTCTAACGACTTATCTGGACATTTG
>OU015495.1:56532108-56642108 GCA_907164885.2 Dolomedes plantarius | reverse complement strand
AGAATATCTTTCAAACTTTTACAATGATGTATAGTCTAAAACATTTGACACCTTAAAATTTTTTTAAAAGAATGTACAAAAACACATGTTGTGCCATTGACTTGCAAAATAAGAGATTAATATGAAAGGAATGGGATTCAAAAAGAAAATTTCCTCACATTCTGGGTTTGTTTAGAACCTTCGTTAGAAGACCTGAGTTCTGTCTCCTACCGAAGGAAAATGTGAGAGTAGTGACTTTAAAAATTTCTTTATTATAACATATTTCATAGTTTATTCTGATTATAAATATTATCGAAGCTTAAGCTTGATAATGGAAGCTTAATATTATTAAGCTTGTCCAGAGGCTTTACATTTGTAAATATTACTCCATAAATTTTATATATAGCAAATATATATATATATATATATATATATATATATATATATATATATATATATATATATATATATGTATGTATATTATTAACAAGGAATAATATTTTGTAATAATATTTCGCCAATAAAGCATAATCGAAAATCAAAACACCTCCCCACTTACTTTATTACTTATTAATATTTTTACTTTGCACTATCCCACATTCCCACATTTTAAGGAGCTTAAACCGTTGATGGAGAAACGAGGTAGGTCATGTCGTCTAATACCCTAACAAATTGCTGGGCTCTTTCTTTAATGTTATTATGGCCAATTAATCGTTCTCAGTAACTAGCAGGGACAACATTAACGTGGAGGAAACACATGTCTCTGTAAATTTGATGTTTCAAGAGCTAAAGCCACATAAAAGGATAGGCGAAAGTTATTTTGGAAAGAGTAGATTTCTGGTTTTAATATTGTGTCTAGGTTAGGTTTAATATGGTGAATTTAGTAAATTTTTTGACTAATTTTTATTTTACATGTGACTAGTGTGTTTTAACTTGTAATTTGAATGTATTTATTTCCCCCGTATATATATTTATATATATATATATATATATATATATATGTTATGAGGGGTACCAGAGATACCCCTTTGCGTTGTGTAAAATTAGGGAGGTGAACTCCAAAGGGAACTATGCGTTTATAAAAAAAAATTACAACATTTATTATACAATATTTTACAAGAAAAGGTCGGGTTTACATATTATATTTAAGATCTTGGCTATACATATTTTAACAGAATTAGGGCATACTTCATCCGCTTCCTGCGGCATAACCATTACGGGTCGAGTGAAATAAAGTCTCGTAATCTCTCAAAAGGCATGAACACTATTTAAAAGGGGAAGAAATAACCAACCTGGGGAGTTTTTGATGAAACAGCAGAGCATGGCGTCGTTGAGGCACTTCTACCGGAGGAGGCTTTAGGCATCGGGCTAAAAATCTTGGGGCCCTTCAATGGAGGAGGTAGCCGAATCGGCGCTGGCGGTTGAACACGGACATCTCGCCAATTTACGGGGCGTCTTTTTTTCCACCAGGCTTTCTTCGCAGCTCGCTACCTCAAAACGCTCTCTCGCTCTCTCTCCGAACGTCGTTTCTCCCACACTCGGGGCTCCCCCAATTTTTATTATAACTCCTCCCCAGGTCATTTATTCACGTAAATTTATTGCCTCTTCGAGTTTTTTATTCGAGGGCAGGATGCTCCGACATCCCCATGGTTGACCCACGTGGTACGGTTATTTCCAAGAAAATTGGATGTCCGTTGAGTTTCCTGGAATTTCTTTCCCCCGTCCTGAGGAATTCAGGGGGTGCGATGTTTCTTGGAAAATTGGTGCAGTTCCTCCTTTTTCCAATATGGCCGTTTTATGCCCCGTAATCGTGTTGGAAAAACAAAATGGCTATGACGTTGGAAGGAGTTCAAAATGTCCAAATTGTGGATCTTTCATAACAATCACTCCCCCCCCTTTTCTAGGCGTGCTGGCACGCCACAGTCTGTAGGGGTTGAAGAATGGATTGGCTCCATTCGCTTCAGCAAAATAGACTCCAACTGCACAAAAGTCACACTGGCAGTAAAAAATCATGAATGACATCACATGTAAAAGTTCAGGAGGTCAAAATCTCCCCTTATAATGCCGCAAGTTTTACTGATTTTAAAAAAAAATTTCAAAATTTATAAAGTTTTCTTTAAGCTTACATTAACTCTGACCAACATTAACTAACCTCATAGAAAATGGTATGCATACCCTGTAAAACAAATAATAACAAAATAGTGGCTCGATCAACACATGTGACCGGAGATTAAAATGTAAAGAAAAGATTATCTTACAGAAATAGAAATCTCTACGCTAAAATCGTACAGCGAAGATGAAATTTTCAAAAACATTGGCGAATGTGCATAATCGCCATTATGTGTTTAACTCGCGGAAAGAGCAAAACTGTTCTCTTTTCCTTTCGCTGCCATTTGTGTGAAACATATAATGTGCTATCCATACATTCAATAATAATAGTACTAATAATGATAATAATAATAAAAAAACACAATACACGCTAATCTTTTAATAATAATATATATATATATATATATATTAATTTTAAATTTTTCTTTTTTTTCTTTTTTTATTTATTTATTTATTCATTCCCCAACAAATTGACCAAATTTTGCTCTATAATCAGATTTGTACACTGAAACATCGTCAAATTGAATTTAAACTATGCTCACAAATGAACCCCCGACGAAAATTCTAAAGTCTGCTAAGTTTCCTAAAAAAAATTATATAGATATCTCATAGCAATATAACAGAAGACGAAGAGTTAAGAGAGAGAAAAAAAAAACTTCTTTTTGCCAAAATAAAACTTAATCAAATGAGAAAAAAAATTTACTCGGTACACCTTAGTTTTCAAAAGCCTATCGTTGACACAAGATAGTCGATCAGACCCTCTGGAGAAAACGATAAAACCCCTTAAACCGAGTTTTCCCTTGTAAATTGGCAAATGGGCAGAAAACCTTAGGCGGCCATTCCCTTTTACTTAACAATATATTAAAATTTTTAACAGATTGGCCTAGTTTTGAACGTGTTATCCCTGATTTTGTGATTTTTCCATAATTTTTGATAACTAGTGTAGTTTGATAAACAGTTCAACCAGGAACCGTTATTTTCTGCAATTTGTGCTGGCAGGTTAATACCGGTAAATAGCTTGAATATGAAAAGTTGAAACGTTATACAACGCTGAAGCGTATGGACTCTCTGATACCAGTTTTCTTACCGTATAAGCGTCAAGCTGTGGACGAATTAAAATCTTGAACAGTATATATACATATATATATATATATATATATATATATATATATACAGGGTTATTGTTTGGAAACTACTCAGAGCCATCTGTAGCGCGTTCTATCAACCAACCGGAATTCCACAAAAATTGATAGGGGGACTAAGGACGACATGGGAAAGAGTTTCCTTGAAAAGAAAAAAGTTCCATAAGTCACCGATAGGGAAAGATATGGGGCTTTTGTTGTTAGCACACCCGAGAATTATCATAAAAGGCAAATAAAACACCAAAATACAAACTCACGACTATGTAGTCGACAACAGCGTCAGTATTTCGGGCTATAAAGATAGAAAAAGATGTAAGCACACAAATGAATAACAAAGAAATTTCAATGCAACACCACTTTATGCAGCAGATTCACTTCTTCCTCCTTCAATGTGAAGACAGTCCTTGTGGACGACACATTGATTCCTAACACTATGTTTTCAACGACCAAGCGTAACACGTCACCAGAAATGTTCATCGAAGTCTGGGATATGTTGTCGTTTTGGGCCGCCAAGTTCGAGACTCCACCAAGATACACCTTAGACTTTAAATAACCCCACAGAAAAATGTCACATGGGTTATGTCCGGGGAGCGAGATGGTCATGCAAGTGGAAAAAACGACTGAAAACCCTTTCTTTTGTGAGCGATGGCGCAACAGATTCGGCATCGATCTTTATAGTCGAAAATACTGGCGCTGCTATCGATACGTACGATTGATGTTTTATTTGCCTTTTATGAAAATTCTCGGGTGCATCGACCACAACAGCGCTATATCGTCCCCTTTCGGTGACTTTTGGACAAATTATTTTCCTCAGAAACTCCTTCCCTTGCTTCCTTAGTCCCTCTATCAATTTTGGTGGAATTCCGGCTGATAGATCGCGCTACAGATGGCTCTGAGTCGTGTCAGTTTAAAAAAAATCATCCTATATATATATATATATATATATATATATATATATATATATATATATATATATATATATATATATATATATAAATACATATAATATGTGTGTGTGTAAGTAATATCCCCACTACATCAAGTCCTTAAATTATAACCTGAAAGGGAAAAGTAGCTCATATTTTCATGGCTGGAGTAATCGGGCCAAACTTCTTAGTACATCGTTTATTAGAGCGAAAATACATCCGTTTATTCCAGAAGAATGGCTATCGGAAATACTAATATCACCTTTCAACATTAAACGCGAGGGCGCGAGGTAGACAAGTGACTATTATTTGTAGGGTCAGCAGATTTAGGGGCTCAGGAAGCTAACCCACTCCTAAATTCGGACATATGCACGTGTAGAAATGTAAAGGTATGCGATTCATGGGAAGTTCTGTGGCTAAGGGTTTTAAAGCGATAAATTAATATTACTGGGGATTTGATTTAGGAAGGGAGTTTAAATGCTAGAATGGAGGGCATAATATTTAAGATATTACGAACACACACACACACACACATATATATATATATATATAATTAAACTTCGAAGAGATGAAACAATAGAAAAATCTATAGAAAAGAAATTCCCGCTACCTTTATAACAGTAAGATCAACACCTCCCATCACAAAATCTTTCCAAACATTTGTTCACGCAAAGAACCGAAAACAAACAGGGAAGTACATTTAAAAAAAATGCCGCTGTATTCACACGCGACGATCATCATTGCCTCGCAACTGAAATGAATAGATATTTCACTGTAAAAATAAACTCCACCAGCGGACAATAGAATTTCCTTCGTTACTTTTTTCACCATATTTTAGGTTAGGCCAACTTGGAAGACACTTCTAAATCCGAGAAAGAGAGAAGAAAAATACAGTGTCCATGGATTTATTTTAGCGACAAAGATTAATCGTTAGTCGTCCCGATAACAAGAAAAATTTAACTATCATAGTCTATTAATCATAAGCTTATATTAGGGAGCAATACTTTTCTTATAATGGTTAAATAATTGTATCTTCCCTGTAATTTAACTTTGAAGTTGTCAATTATTTTTTTGTTATACTGTAAGGGCGATAGATTTTAAAAGAATTCAGAAATAATGGCAGTGTTTAAGAAGACTACTTTGCTGTTATAAATTGATTCTAGGAGATCTGATCATCTGATTTCTCTATTGAAGGTTTCGGTGCTCGTATTTCAATTGAAACAAAAATAAATTTTAAATTAAACTGTTTTATTTGTAATGAAATTAGCCATAGATTTCAGGTAGATATCCATAAAAGCTTAGAAAAAAATTCTTGATTGATAATCTAGGCTTAATTTCTAAATTAGATATTTATAATAACTCATTGGGTCTTTTTTATCATTCGTTATTTTTGCATTCATATTAGCAAACGTTCATGATTTGATTGCTATACGAGGCGGGCTTTCACTAAGCAGCTATTTTCATTATTATATTTGTTTTCAGGATGATCAATAAAAATGATGAAGACATTGTTGCAAATGACGGTAAACGATAACTTACTGGAACAACATTAAAAATTTATGTATAATTCGGTAATCTCTTGCTCGAAATTCTCGAAACTTAATTATGTTTCTATAACTAACGGGTCATCGTATTCTTACAAATAACAGTAAATTTATTTTGTTTCTTTTAATGCCTGGGTTATCTTATTCTTACAAATACACGGTAAAGTTTTTCTATTTCTATTAATGCCTGGGTTACCGTATTTTTACAAACACACGGTAAATTCATTGTTTCTTTTAACGCCGGGGTTATCGTAATCTAACGAATACACAGTAAAGTCATTCTGTTTCTATTAATGCCTGGATTACCGTATTCTTACAAATTCACGGTAAAGTCCTTCTGTTTCTATAAATACCTGGGTTACCGTATTACACATACACGGTAAATTCATTGTGTTTCTTTTAACGCCTGGGTCACAGTATTATTACAAATACACAGTAAAGTTATTTTGTTTCTATTAATGCCTGGATTACCTTATTCTTAAAAATACACGGTAATATTTTTCTGTTTCTATTAATGCCTGGGTTACCGCATTAAAAATGCACTTTAAATTCGTTGTGTTTCTTTTAACGCCTGCGTTATCGTTTTCTTACAAATACACGGTAAATTCAATGTTTTTCTTTTAACGCCTGTGTTACCGTATTCTTAGAAATACACAGTAAAGTCATTCTATTTCTATTATTGCCTGGGTTACCGTATTCTTACAAATACACGGCAAAGTAATTTTTTTTCTAATAATGCCTGGGTTACCGTATTCTTTGAAATACAAGGTAAATTCATTGTTTCTTTTAACGCCTGGGTTATCGTATTCTTACGAATACACAGTAAAGTCATTTTGTTTCTCTTATGCCTGGATTACCTTATTCTTAAAAATACACGATGATATTTTTCTGTTTCTATTAATGCCTGGATTACCGTAATAAAAATACACTTTAAATTCATCATGTTTCTTTTAACGCCTGCGTTATCGTATTCTTACAAATACACGGTAAATTCATTGTGTTTGTTTTAACGCCTGGGTTACCGTATTCTTAAAAAAACACAGTAAAGTCATTCTATTTCTACTAATACCTGGGTTACCGTATTCTTACAAATACACGGTACCTGATGTGCACTATTTTTACTACATTGAAAATTGTTCTACATTAAAAAAAATTACACAAGAAATTTCAGTTTTAGGGTTATACATACATCAGTTTTGATCAGGTTCAAGAAATTTATTCCAAATTCATTTTGTTCATTCTTTATGTTCTTGCCTATATATTTAAGAAATCAACGTTACACAAAGCAATATATCTTGATTTCATCCTCGCATAAAGCCTTTATCATCCTGATAAGTTTTATACATTTCCTGTTAGGAAACACATCCCTTATTTATTACTACTTAAATCCCCCCAATTGGTCGCAGATACAAAAAGTACAGGGTGGCTAATAAATACTGTAACACTCCAAAAAATAAGAGTTAATTTTAATCGTTTGGAAAAACAATTTATCTATCTACTTGTGTGATTGGCAACTTTTTGTAAACGCAGAAGATTTTTGTTTAAAGTAAAACATGTAGAATATTTTTAAAGATGGAAGCCAAAAGGTTAATGGTTAAACAGCTTTTTGATCGCGGATTTTCTGCAGGTAAAATATTTAAGCAATTAAAATGCCTTGGTTTTAATAGGACGTTTATATATACGACTATAAGTTGATTATTGGATACCAATAGCTGTAAAGATCCACCAAGGTCCGGTCGTCCACGCACTGTTCGTACAAAAGAACGTATCAAAAGAATTCGTGAAAAGATACGAAGAAATCCACAACGTTCTCCAAATAAAATGGCTGCAGAAGAGAACATCAGTCGCAGAACTATGCAACTTATCATAAATGAAGACCTGGGTTTTACCCCTTATCGCAAAAGAAAAGTTCAAGGTTTGACTACTGCACAAATAGTAAAAAGGTTACAAAGATGTAAGAAATTGCTGAACCGGCACGGTAGCAAAAGTGTTGAAAAAACAATTTTCTCTGACGAGAAGCTGTTTTGTACAGAACAAATTTATAATGCTAAAAATGATGTTGTATATTCAGCAACCTTCGAGGATATACCTGAAAATCTTCGATCTGTTAAACGCTTTCAGAACAAGAATTCTGTTACGGTTTGGGCTGCAGTGTCACACAATGGAAAACTGCCTCTGAAATTCATCGATAAAGGGGTAAAAATCAATGCTGAATATTACAAACAGGAAGTATTGGCTACACGTTAATTACCACATGCTAACAGATTGTATCCCAAAAAGAATTGGATATTTCAGCAAGATTCTGCACCGTCCCACCGATCCAAAACAACACAGGAATGGCTCCATGCCAATTGCCCGAAGTTTATCAAGCAAGAAGATTGGCCACCTTCTTCACCAGATCTAAATCCTTTAGACTATTGCATTTGGGGGATTTTAGAGTCTAAAGTAAATGCTAAGCAGCACAGAAGTTTGGACTCCCTCAAAGCTTCCATACGGAGTGAATGGGACAAATTACCTCATAAAATGATTCGTGCCGCAATAGGACAGTGGCGTAAGAGATTATCTTTAGTAATCGATAAAGATGGTGGTCGATTCGAGTAAAATTATTTCATGGTAAACTTTCATGTATAATGTTCATAATATTGTTGTATTTTCCATTTTCTATTTCATCTGTGTGTAATTAAATTATTCGATATTTGTCACAGTATTTATTAGCCACCCTGTATTTGGAAGACATTTATGGAGCACAGTAAACACCTTACGAAAAATACCGACACCTTAATTGTGTTAGTATCTTGCACAATGATCGCTACCCTCTCAGTTAATCATGCATATTTTTTCTCCATAAGTAGGTACTTCTAATTCTCATATGACATGTCGTTCTCATTTATTTTATTTTGTAGGAATAACTATATATTTAAACTATGTCGAAATATGATGCTCTGAATTTAAGAAGTGCTGATCAAAGGATATAAAAAAACTGATATGTATACTTTAGTGTACGTGTGGCAATGATATTCAGATCATACGTTAAAACACAACGGGTTCCCTTGTAAAAGGTGTTGTTTAAAGCATATATATATATATATATATATATATATATATATATATCCAATCCGGAGGCCTTGTCCCATTAAACATTCGTGTTGCTTGCCCCTTTATTAATGGGGGGCACGACATAGGTGGACCAGTATCGCCCCCTATGAAGGGCCCACACAAACGGAGGCAATTTTTCGCGGCGCGACGCCGGTATTCGATCCGAGCACCCTCAGCACTGAAAACCACTGCGCTGCACTACAGGGCAGCCACAAGCCCGACACACACACACACACACACACACACACATATATATATATATATATATATGTGTGTGTGTGTGTGTGTGCGTGTGTGTGTATTACTTATTTGTAAACCAGTTGATTATACTGTCATAGGGATATGACAATAGTGGCAAGGCCAAGGGCAGGAGAATCGAAAATTACGGGCGAAGTAAAATAATTACTAAATGTAAGAAAGAACAGGGTAAAGAAGCAAATGACGTGCAATAAAAGAGAAGGGTTGAAAAGCCAACAATAAATTGAAACTACTAAAGATAAAGATTGGGCTAGTAGGAAGAAATGAAAGTATAAGATAAAAGTTCTGGAGAATGAATTGCATCAAATAGAAGAAACGAACAAGAGGAAGACTAAATTTATGATGGTTATAAAACAGACCACCGTGCTTGGTGATGTCGGAGCATGGGAAAATGCTAAGGATGTGGGGGAATTTTATAAATCCAGCCCTCGGTGTGCATTGGTGAAAAGGGGATTGAGAAGAGGCAGCCACGGACGAATTGCGATGACAGGGTAATAATATGTCCAACGGAATTGGAAGAGACGGAGACGGCATTAATAAGAGAAAAATAATATGAAATAAGATAGAGAGGCCAAAAGAAAGGAGAGCAGTTAAGAGTTAGAGAGTAATAGTATCAACTTGACGAGTATGTACGAAGTACGCCCAATGATAGTAATGCAAGCCGTGGCCCATGCAAAAGAGCCCGAGGAAGAGAGCGCCCCAGTTTCCTGTACCGAGGGTCTTCAATGATTGAAGGAGCCCTATAGCCTACGACGAGAGTGCCCCAGTTTCTTGTATATTGTGTCTGCAATGATTGAAGGAGCCTTGTACCATACGAAGAGAGTGGCCCAGTTTCCTGTACCGAGCATCTATAATGATTGAAGGAGCCCTGTACCCCACGAAGAGAGTGCCCCAGTTGCAGTGCGATGATAGTGCAACGAAATTCGTCATTACGAGTGCCAGATGCCCATAAAAGTGATCCAGTAATCATCTTTCGAGGTACCGTCCTTTGTGTTTCCTTTTCATATAACCGTCATTGGTTCTCATAGCATAGCCGTTAATCTATATATATAAAACAGTTCCGTAACTGATTGACTCAGTGACTCACTGACATACAGCAAACAAACCAAACCGCTGGACCTAAAGGGCTGAAATTTTGCATGGCGATTGTTCTTATGGTGTAGGGGTACACTAAGAAAGATTTTTGAAAAATTCTTCTTAGATTTTTTAAAATTAAATTTTTAAGCTGTTTTTGTAACTTATTTTAAGTTTGGATTTAAAATAATAATTTGAAGGTTATAAAATTTATATCACAAGAAAAATCATAAAAATTCCTTTAAAATGAAATGTTTTTCGAACCTTTACCTCGATTTTCTGATTTTTGGTGAATTTTGAAAGATTAATTTTCAGAATTTAATTTATTAAATGCTGATCACGTGATTTCTTTTTCTGGTACTTTAAATAAATTTATTGTCACGTGCATAACAACTAAATAGACAAAAAAATATTTTTTTTCTTTCTAATGCAGCAGACGATTGGATATTATCCAAAAAAATAAATATCCCTTACGATTTTTTTATAAATAAATAAATAAATAAATAAATAAATATATATATATATATATATATATATATATATATATATATATATATATATATATATATATATATATATATATATTTACATCAATTGTATACATTGATCGTCGCATTTATTATAAATATATATATTTATTATTTTTTTTGCCATTAATTGCATACATTGACCGTTGTATTTAATTTGAATGCACTCCTTAGCGAAGCGCGGGTTTTCAGCTAGTAACTAATATAGAGCGCGATGATGAAGCGATTTGAGTGTAGAATGTTTAATGAGATAAATGATAATTCGTAAAAAACAATGTAGTTAACATGATGCTATGCTTGAATATGAGTAAATATTTGTAGTAAATTGAACAAGGTTAATATGAGTGATTATGCATGTAAAATGATATCATAATAACTGAAGGAATTAAATATATGTGTCTTAGAGAATTTACTTAGTAGGAATGAATTTGTAAGTAATATGTGTAGATGAAGTATGAAATATTTAGTAGGAGTGTATTGTATAGTTTTATGTGTAATATTCAATAAATTAATTTGTCAGTGCAAACCAGAGATGTTTCCATCATTTGGAGTCATAATGAATGCTATGTACTAACCACATCTTGAGCAATTAATCAACAAATTCAAAATCCAAAATCATTATTGAATATTTAATATTTTCAACCTTATTCTTTCACTGTCACATATACTCTCCATCTTTGGCTTTTAAAATAATCGCTTACGCAATGACTAATCTATTTCACGGCAAGGGTATGCACCCCAGCTTCAAACATATTTTTTTAACGAGTAAGAACCTTACTGCAATCAGACTAGTATGTAAACATGCTACTGGTGAACTTGAAGTGGTGAAGAGAAGATTTGCATACTAGATATTGTATATATATTATATTATTCAAAGATATTTTATGAATCTGAAATTTTTTGGAACTGATAAGTAAACCTGTGTAGTAAAACTGCCGAAAGAATTGAAGTTTTCTATCCCATGCTATAATATTTATATCGACTCTTTCCCTTGAAAGTTTTTCTCAGCAACATTTCCGCCTTTAATACAATTTTCGAATCAGCCATTTTAAACTCTACAAATTGTTCCTCTTGTAAAAGTAAAAAAGTGTTTCTTTTCGCTAAAAGTTTATTTTGTGTGTAATTTCGGTAAATTGACAAAACAAGTACTACTAAAAAAGCAATTTTTTCCATTAAAAGTTAATATCAAGAAAAAATAATCTCACTTTTTATTTGAAAAATTCCCACATTTTAATACATAATAATCTAAAAAATGTAATTATGTTCCACTTTCCGCTCTTTAGAAAAAACAAGAGTTACTGGATTTAGCAGAAAATCTTGTCCACGTATCTTTTCTCCTCTAACGCAACCAATCATCTTCCGCTGAGAGATTTCCTTCAGTTTGAGGTATTTTCTCATATAAGTTTATAAGGCATTACCCCCCCCCCCCATACCCTGTAGGGGCACCCTTAAGATTCATTATTTGTAAGGAACGTACCACTGTAGTACACATATTGATGTTTTAGTTTTATATCTTTATAATAATGCATCTTTTTTTTTAAATGTGTAGGTTTTTTTTTAAAACGTGTCCTAAATTTCAAGCCCAAATTATATTTGTATTATGGTACCTTGAAGTATATCACAATTCTAACATATTCTCCCTATAAAACTTTTTTCTTAAAGCTGTTGTGTACTAACTCTATTGGATTCGCTCACCTCCGTGTTAACCTATAGAGAAAATTTGTCTACTATTTACAGCTACATAAATGCCGATAATCCAATAAAAATGGTATTTTCAGAAAACCTGAACTTTTCTACACCTTATAACAGGATTCGTTCATTAAATTTTGTTCATCAAAGGAATGTATGAGTATTTAAAACACACTACACCACATTTTTTTCCATGAATAATTTAAAATTTAAAATATTATTTGCATTTTTTAAAAAAACGATAAAAGCCCACAAGGTGTAAAATTTGTTTCTTTATTACGGAGTACAATTTTCGTAAAAAAAGATCTTTAAAACGAAGTCGGCAATCACTGGACAAATTTTCTCCATAGGTTAATATTGAGGGAAGCCAATCCAATACGGTTAGTACACAGCAGCCTTAAATGATAGTAAAATAAAGGAGTAAGAATTCTGATTTGTCAAATATTACTTTTAATTTGTATTCTTATGTATAATCATTGGACGAATTTTCTCTATAGGTTAACACTGGGGGGATCGAATCCAATAGGGTTAGTACACAGTAGCCTTAATGGATAGTAAAATATAGGAGTAATAAATATTGATTGTCAAATATTACTTTGAATGTTAATTCCTACGTATAATCTTTGACGTTAAGTTTATACGTAGGAATAAACGAAAATTTTCTCCCTAGGTTGTCAAATACTACTTTTAATGTTTAGTCCCTACGTATAATCCTTGGATAAATTTTCTCCATGGGTTAACACTAAGGGGAGCAAATCCAATAGGGTTAGTAAACAGCAGCCTTAATGGATAGTAAAATAAAGGAGTAAGAAATCTTGGTTGTCAAATATTACTTTTAAGGTTTATTCCTACAAACAATCCTTGGAGAATTTTTTTCCGTAGGTTAACACTGATGGGAGCGAATCAAATAGGGTTAGTAAACAGCAGCGGTAATGGATAGTAAAATATAGGAGTAATAAATCTTGATTGTCAAATATTACTTTTAATGTTTTTTCCTCCGTATAATCCTTGGACAAATTTTCTCTATAGGTTAACACTGAGTGGAGCGAATCCAATAGGATAAGTACATAACAGCCTTAATGAATAGTGAAATAAAGAAGTAAGAAATCTTGGTTGTCAAATATTACTTTTAATGTTTATTCCTGCGTATAAACGTTGGACAAATGTTCTCCATAGGTTAACACTGAGGGGAGCAAATCCAATAGGGTTAGTAGACAGCAGCCTTAATGGATAATAAAATCAAGGAGTAAGAAATATTGGTTGTCAGATATTAATTTAATGTTTATTCCTACGTATAATCGTTGGACAACTTTTCGCCATAGGTTACCAGTGAGGGGAGCGAATCCAATAGGGTTAGTACTCAGCAGCCTAAATGGACAGTAAAATAAAGGAGTAAGAGACATCGGTTGTCAAATATTACTTGTAATGTTTATTCCTGCATACATTTATCCGCGTAATTACTACTGACTTCTTCATGCAAATAGTTCCTTAATACAGTAACGTGTAGGTGGGGTGCTCTGAGGGAAATAGAGACTGCCGTTCTGAAAGAGATGCAGCTATGTATTGTTTCAACGATTGTGGAGCCGATGGAGCAGGGAGAACAATAACGGACTGACGGAGGACAATTGAGGCTAAGCGAAAGACTTCAAAGCGAAACATTTAGGAGTAATTAAAGGTAATTAATGGATCGAGGCTATTCTCTGAGCTCCTGAGAAATGTGTAGCTCTGTTTTAAACGTTCTGTTAATTCGACAATTTGTCAAAGATATGCTTGTTAATATGATTTTAAATATTATATTTCTTTATCTTTTACAGGATGGCTGATTAAATTTACACTTTCTCGTGAAACTCTCTTTGATTACAGTATATCTTTTTTGCAAACTTTTAACATCCTGAAGGATAAAGGAATTTAACAAAAAAAGAGTAACAAATGATTAGAAAAGAAACATGTCAACTTTAAATGGACCGAGAACAAAAAATGATCACCACGAGATTTATGCAGTTGCTTAACCTTTTCCTTACGAGGTGGGATAGCATGTATCCCAAGAATGACTATATATATATATATATATATATAACCCCCTTAATGGCCTTTCTTACAAAGGGGGTATGAAATGTCCTGTTCTAAATGGGGAATAGGAAAAAGGGACCCCGTAATCTAAAGGTTAACAATCGAATTTTCGACTATCCGTTCTATGAAGTATACATGCATGATAAACATGAAATGCATACTGTCCAAAATAATATCAACGTGCTTTCAAACAAAGGAATCTACATATTCCTCTAGAAAAGTCTAAAGTTTCATTTATTAGTTTAATTAAAGAGATTTTAAATTACTTTATGTATTATATTTTAACTTCTGAACATTTCGCTTTCGGGGAGCACTGAAGGACATTTTTGAATTATCTTTATTATTTGGTATTCAATGCTTGATCATGCATTAATCAGCGTCGATAAGCAGGGGGGTCAGAACAGTAATAAAAAAAATCCTTGATGTATGTAATATATATCTATATGGCTATTTAAACTATTTCTGTTTTCCTTTCCTTCCTTTTCTAGTGGTACAGAATTTTTTCTAGTTACACGAGAATATGTTTTAATTATTTTATTTCTGATTAAATAAAATAATTCAAACACATCTTTTAAATATTATTGAAATATTAATGATGCCAAAGAAAATACAGATAATGAAACACTTATAATTCATTTAATCAGTATTTGTATACATAATTCCACTGAAATTTACTGAAATCCTGTGTTAAAATATTTAATAACAGTATACAGTCTTCGACTTTAACGGTTCGAATCATTAACGAGCTTGTACCATCAGTTATTACAAAGAAAATTCATAATTAACTGGATATCATTAATTAATAGATTTTTGTAATTTACTGCAGCGTTAAAAGTATTAAAATTTATCAAACATTCTACTTTTGAGTATATAACTTGTTTCATAAACTTAAGTTGTTTGATTGTAATCAAAATACTATTTGCGAGCATTCCGAACGTAAGAGCACTCTACTGCCCCTCTCTCATGATAATACCCTGGCATATTTAAAACTGGTTTTGTGGGTGTTTTATATGGTAAGCAACAAATCTCTTTCAATTATTTTGAGTTGATCTGCGTATTTTAATGTAAAATTTAAATTAAAAGATTTCAGCTTTTAGTTCATAACATTACGAATTTAATAGAAACATACAAGTGGTTTATATTAGCTTGGTTAAAGAGTTTGGATTTTATAACTGAAATCTATATTTTAATAGCTTTAAATTCATAACCTTTTCAATGACATTGTTGATGAAAGGTGCTATCGATCTTACAATGTGGATATTTCTATAATAAGGGTTTTCCGAAACTATTAGCCTTTTCCTTACGGGGTGGGATAGCATATATCCCAAGAATACAGACAAAAGAATGAATATATATATATATATATATATACAGGGTGTATCAGCACAGCGGTTACAAATTTTCAGGAGAGGAAGAGTACAACTAGACGATGGGAAATCACATAGCAATACTGTAGGAGCATTTTAAAGTTTTCAAGTACGGGGGTTGTCCTGTATATAAATTCAAACTGTAATTACTCGGCCCCTAACTGTTGTAGAGAGACGCGGTTTGTACCAAAGGACTGTATTCGATCTCCTCTTTCAGAGAATGACCTTGACTCTCATGACCTTGAAAAATAAAAGTGAAATTCTGGGTGGTCCAATAGACGCTTGTGTTTTGTGTCGTCACTACCGCGCCAGGAAAGTGCTTCCAATCATGCATTGCTATGTGATTTCCCATCGGCTAGGTGTACACTATCTCTCCTGAAAGTTTGTAACCACTGTGCTGAAACACCCTGTTTATACACAAGCTAGTCATATTAATGTGACCACCGTCTACATTTGACGTCAACGTTAAATAACAAATCGCAGAAGGCACGTGTAATCAGCAAATTTAGTGGATATATAAAGTGTGTTGTAGGCATTCGGAAAACATTTCAGTTTTTGCAGTCATGCAGAAACGGAGCGATTAACCGACGTCCAAAAGGGCATGATCATTGGCTTTCGGGCCAATGGTGGAAGCATTTCCGAAACGGTTAATTTTGTAAACTGTTCGCGGGCCGCCATGGTAAAAGTATACCGCGCATGGCAAAATGGTACTATCCAGGGACGGATAATGGCACTCAGGGACGGGGCAAATGTGGTGCACCACGGACCATAGATGGAAGAGGTGAACGACGGCTGCGGAGATGCGTTCGGGGTAATAGCCGTGCAACCGTTGAGCAACTGACCGTCTAGATGAACCAAGGGGCTACCAACAGTGTCTCCACAAAGACGGTTCAGCGAACGTTTCTGCGTATGGGCCTTCTACAACAGACGCCTGGTTAATGCACCTATGGTGACTGTTGTTCATCGGTGACGAAGGCTGGAATTTGCACGCTAGTATCGCAACTGGATTTCCGCTGAGGGGAGACAGGTGGCTTTTTCCGATGAATCACTTTTTATGCTTCATCGCACAGATGCACGTTGGCGTATACGGCGTAACACGTCTGAAAGCAAACACACTGCAACAATTGCAGGAAGGGTCCAAGCTGGAGGAGGGAGCATTATGGTCTGGGGAATATTTTCGTGGTATTTTCTGGGTTCACTCATCATTGTGGAAGGCACGATGGATCAACACAAGTATGCATCTATCCTTGCGGACCATGTTCACCCCCACATGCGAATTGTTTTTTCTCAGGATGATGGCTTCTACCAGCAGGACAATGCGACATGTCATAAAGCTCGCAGTATAAGTGCGTGGTTCGAAGACCACCAGGATGTGTTTACCGTACTCCCTTGGCCAGCAAATTCCCCGGACTTGAACCCAATCGAGAATCTGTAGGACCACCTCGATCGGGTTGTTCGCACCATGGATCCTCACCCGCGTAACCTATCGCAGCTGGCCACGGCACTGGAGTCGGCATGCCTCAACATCCCAGTGAACACCTTCAGGAACCTAATTGACTCGCTTCCTGCACGTCTCGCAGCGGTCCGCTCTGAGAAAGGTGGTTATTCTGGATTTTGACACAGGTGGTCACATTAATGTGACTGGACTGTGTATATATATTATATATACATATATATACATATACACACATATTTTATATATATATATATATACATATATATATATATATATATATATATATATATATATATATATATATATATATATATATATATATATATATATATATATGTATATATATATATATATGTATATATATATTCTAAAGAGGGAATCAGAAAAATGGGCCCCGTAAGCTAAAGGTTAAATAAAGAAAAGGATTTTATGTAATGTCACCAAGAAGGAAGAAAAACAAACATTCAACTCAGTTTTCAAAATGAACAATAATTGAGAAAACACATTTAATTTTTACCTGAAATAGAAAGACTCGTTATCAATAAGCTGCAAGAAAGGAAAACAATGCCTATAATCCTAATTTTTTTATCAATTCCGTATACCTGAGAAACTAATTACACACACAAAAAAAAAACTCAAAATTTGTTGTGTTACATCCCTGCGAAAAGGTCACGTTTAAATTTCTCACGTACTTGAATTTCCTGCGTATAAAACTTTCCCTGATACCCATGGTGGGTAAGTTAAAAGATGGAGATCATAAATATTTAATTAAAAATGGAGAGTCAGTCACAGATCGTTTCCACAAAAGGTAAAGAAAAAAAAGGAAAAGTACGAGACGAGTTGAGCGGTACAGTGGAATAATTAAATAAAATAATTAGGAGTTATTATTTAATCCATACAGTAAGGTATAGGCTTTGTTAACAATGTTTCAAGTCGCAAGATAAAAAGATCGAGTAAATAAAGGTTAATGTCAAATAAATTGTATGATAAATATTTATAACTTTGATTAAGGATGTCACCGGATTATTAATAAGTGATTTCGTTTTCTTTAGAAGATTGCTTTCACATTAACTTATGTGGTTTGGGATGTGTCGTAATTAATATCAGGAAAGAGTACAAATTGAGGCAAATAAATTTTACTGCACTAATGATACATTGATAAAAAATGCATTTTGAACATTACTCGTCCGTATATATTATAAAATAGCTAGTTGTAAAGTATTTTGAAATATGTTGCTCAAAACCTATGTAATTTGTAGTTTAAAATAAGAGGCATGGTAAAACTTTCGCTTTGTACCTAGAAATTAAAATTATCTCACCTTCAAAGTTATGGTACACGCACAAATAAAAGGAAACAAATATATCCTTCAAACAAACAAACCAAACAAACACGCACACACATGCACAAGTATTTAACTGATTTGTATTTCATTATATAATTGGTACACTTTAAAAAGTTAGTCAATGAAATGATACACGATGAGTATACTCTATGAATAATATCAAAATTTGATCATTATGCAGCGTATGTGAGACCACTTATATCTACAATTTACCAAGGTAAAACTGCTTATTACGAGAACAACTTCCCTATGGTAACCAAAAGTTTGTTACCAGATATACGTGACACATGAAAAGTATCAAAACTGGGATGCCAAGAGAGTTATTGATAAAATCAATAGTACTACTTATAATATTGATAAAATCAATAGTACACAGGCCCGGTGGCGCAACGGTAGTGCGTCTGACTCCAGATCTGAAGGTTGCGTGTTCAAATCACGTTCGGGTCATTTAAAATTTTATTTTTCGAAATAGTTTAAATAAAATATTCTGCTGTTTCACGCAATCAATGAAAATTTCTTTATGTAAGAAATCTTAAGTAAAACTTATTGCGTTATCTCCATACTTTGTGTAAAATAAGATTATCATGTTTTTAACCATGGTTAAATAAGATTTTTACCATGTTTTTATTAACTCGCTTTCTTGTTTGTTTGTTTGTGTTTGTGTTTGTTCCGTACAAATCTTGCAATCGATTTTTAACTAACTTCCCGACTAGCTAGACATATGAAACTATTAGAATAGCTCAGAACAGGACGACAGTGCATTCTTTTGGTACTTTTAGCCATCTTTAAGCAGAATTAAATTAATTTTCAGTTATTTTCAGTTAATTTTGCTTTGTAGACTGTTGCAGCCATCTATCGGCCGGGACCGGAACGAAAAGTTAAACGCAAGTTAACTTCCAATTAACTTCATTTTCTTTCAAGTTGATGGGATAATTCATCAAATTTTTTTAAAGTATTTATTAATACATAGATTTGTCAAGTTCATATGATTCAACAGAAAATTTAAAAATATGGTATATAAAAAGTTCTTTTTATCTTGTAATTATTACCTTTCATGCTTTCATGTATCAGATAGCCCTTTCTGTTATTACTTTAAATTAGTTGAACATTTGTTTGCCACATTTTTCTGTACATTTCTGTTTATACAATATACATATTTATAGGGGACGCGATGGCCCAGTTGGCAAAGGTAGCGAGCCAGTGATCTGAACGTCTGTGGTTTGATGCCCGTCGCTAAAAAATCCACCATCGTTTAATCGAATGGCGGCTGGTGCACGAAAAATCTGTCGTGGCTGCAATGTCCGCCAAGTTAGCAAAATTTACCTCTGGACATGTGGGGTCGAGTGTACCGGTCCCGTCACTTGACCCGGTTCAAAATTACGGGAACGGTCCTTTAGCCAAGTCGGACTCCGACCCTTGTGGTACAATTAAAAACTGGAGGCTCACCATTCTGCCCAGTAGCCTTTATGGACTTGATCTGATATACTTGACGGCCAAGGGGCGTAAGCCACAACAACAACAGCAACATATTTATAGAATATATTAATGATTGGTAGACTTTTCTGTAATACTTGCGAGATGGCATTGTTGAGTTTCATTTGAAAATTCTTGATTGGGGAGAAAGTGTGTAATTATCGAACAGCGGCCGATCCATATGAGGGAATTTCCTAGATCAGTGATTCACAACAGGTGTGCTTTGCAAAAAAATATTAGTAGTCTTAAAATAAATCATATCATATTCTTAAAGTACCGGGTGGGCAAAAAGTCCGTATAAACTTTAAAAATTCATAAAAAATGGAAAAATAACCAAAATAAAAAAGTTTGCAGGGTTAGCAACGCTAGGTCATGGGATTTTTTTTTTGAGACAGGAAAAAAAACCCCCTCAAAAAACAGCCAACAGGTGGCGCTGGTACGAGCGAATTCTGTGGAAATACGCAAATGAAACGGTTCTAAATACGGTGGATTAAGAACGTGCAGCTCTTAATCCACAAACAGTTCACCGTTGTTCCGCAATCCGCCGAGAAGTGTCATGTATATATCCGAACCTGCTGCACTCTGCCGTTGCTGGATTTGTGACTAGCCTGCTATGCCTTATCCCCTGTGCTGGGGGTCATGTGGAACACCTATTGCTGTAATAAACGATTTAGAAGAATTCTTTTCGTTATTTGCGTATATTTTCTTTGACTTGTGTAAGTCAGCGTCACCTGTCGGCTGTTTTTTGAGTTTTATTTCCTGTCTCAAAAAAAATAATCCTGTGACCTAGCGATGCTACCCCTGCAAACCTTTTTTTATTTTGGCTATTTTTCCGGTTTTTATGAATTTTTAAAGTTTATACGGACTTTTTGCCCACCCGGTATTTCGTATCAAAAATTTGTTCTCTTAACACCAATCGCAATTCTCACATTAATTAAACAACACTATCCATAGGGATTTCCATTGTAGTTTTCTTGTGTAGTATTGCACTGAATTTCATGGCTTTTTTTTTAAACTGTATTAATGCTGCTGTGTACTAACCCTAATGGATTCGCTCACCTCAGAGTTAACCTATAGAGAAAAATTGTCCAAGGATTGCTGAGTTGGATTGAAAGTTTTTTTTAAAATATACTCCGTAATAGAGAAAGAAAAATTTTTACCTTCGTGCATTTTTCGTTTGTTTTTAAATGCATATATTATTCGAAATTTTAAATTATCCAAGGAAAAGAACCTGGTACAGTCTGTTTTAAACACTCATTTATTCCTTTTTTGGGCGAAATGTATAAAATGAATCCTGTTTCAAGGTGCAGAAAAGTTCAGGCTATCTGAAAATACCATTTTCATTGGATTATCAGCATTTATGTACCTGTAAATAGTAGACATAATTATATTCTCCATTGGTTAACAATTTGTCAGTGAATCCAGCAGGGTTAGTACACAGCAGCCTTAATGTACTCTATTCTGATGTGTTTTATTACTTATAACTTTCAATGAATGAATAAAATCAGCAATGCAAGAACTATTTAATTGAACTTAAATTTGACATTCCTCACGTAAATTTTGCTTTGATTTAATTTTTTAAATGTTGAAAAAAAACTGAAATTCTAACAAGGGTGCTCGAAGTTTCTAATCTCATTCCCAGGGACGCCACAAATGTTAAAATGATTGGAATCCCTGTCCCTGTTCTAGACAGACCCTAACACAGTTATTGACAGTGACCAATCCTCGCCGCCCTGTCTAACTTACACTTTAATATCATGATTATCCACGCTTTCGAGAAGAAATAATTTCTAGTTTAACCTTTAGCTTACGGGGCCCATTTTTCTGATTCCCTCTTTAGAACGGGAAATTTAATACCACCTCTGTAAGAACGGCCATTAAGGGGGTCATATATATATATATATATATATATATATATATATACATATATATATATATATATATATATATATATATATATATATATATATATATATATATATATATATATATAGGGTAAGTATGCCTAATATGGGACCCCAGCTAATAGGACGTATAAACTGCTGCCGCCTGGCGACTGGAGCGTAAAACAGTAGTCTATTGCATCATTCGAAATCGGTGAGTCAGTCGAGTGTTTGCAAGCGCACAAAAAGGTGCAGCATTTTTTTTCCTGAATGTGTGCTCGTCGACTTTTTTGCTTCCCCATTTTCATTGGCTTTTTTTACCTTTAAGGTAAAACTCTTATTAAAACTGTTAGTATTGGATAGATAGCTATAAATGTGGAGTCTAAACACGTCTGTTTGTTTTTAAGCTAACGTCAATCCTAACCTAAACAATTCGTTGGCGTGTTCAACAACATGGTCGTGCCCAATATGAGACCCCAAATCATGCCTAATATGAGATAGGGTCTCATATTAGGTATTTTAGTTTTCACTCTTACAGTCTTGTTTCCTCTGAAGCTGCATATGCAATGACGCCCAGGCGAAATCCACAACCCTGTAGCAGTAGTGACAAAGTGGAAGGTATTGATCAAACAGCAAGTTCAGACCACTTGTTAGTGACTCCTGAAGAAATAAATCCGTTGCCTACGTTACCTGAGAAAAGCACCTCGAAACCAAGTAGGGCCCGTAAAGCCGATATTATCACATCATCGCCCTATAAAAATAAGTTGATTAATAGCATTAATAAAAGAACTGCAGCATATTCGAAAAAAACTTTGTTTCTTACAAGAAAAAATGAATAGACCTAAAAGATAAGAACTCAAAGGATAAACAAGGAAAAGGAGATTAATATTAAAAAGAAAAGTATAAGGAAACAATAAAGGGAAAGGGAAAAGGCAAAGGGGTCCTTTCAGGAAGGGCAAAATTAAGGATGGATGAAAATGCAACACTAGTTAAAAAACTGTAAATGTATAAGCCTAATTATAGCTATGATCATCTTAGCTCATTTGAAGATGATGAGAAACTTTCCATGGCAGCAGTGATGGAAGCATTGACGAAAACAACGCTGGATGCTTCTTTTGTGGTTGTTTATATTCAGAAGACAAACGGGGAGAACAGTGGCGTCAATGTAGAAGGTGTTTCAGGTGGGCCCAATAAGATTGTGGAGCTGACGAACTTTTTATTTGTAAAATATGTGAAAAGTTTGAATCTAAAAACAAAAAGTAAACAAAACCTGTAGTGTAAACCAACAAATTTCTTTAAAATATCAATTTTTCTTTTTCACCTATTAGTGTATAAAGGTAACTTTTATCTAATTATTGTGTACATTTTGTTTTTACAAAGTTTTCGGTAATTCTAATTCATATTTAGAGTTGTAGAATGGGGGTCTCATATTAGAACTACTTTTTGCAGACGCCAAAAATGGAACACTTGTGTTTATAATTTCCTACAAGAAAATTGTAAGGTTATTTTCAATTTTCTGTCTTTGTTATATGTAGTAAAATATATGTATTAAAAGGATATCAAGTTGGTACTATAATTCTACACTTACTTTCCTAGTTATATATGAAAATAAATAGGGGTCTGATATTCGGAATACTTACGTACTCTCTCTCTGTCTCAATATATATATATATATATATATATATATATATGTGTTTGTGTGTGTATGCATATATATATATATATATATATATATATTCATTATTGGGCCGTATTCTTGGGATACATACTATCCCACCCCGTAAGGAAAAAGTGAAGTAAAATTCTGAACTGCAGAAGAGATTGGGTAGCAAAAAAATGATAAGTCATGTATCATAAAGTTAAAAATTTACGAAATTTAAGAAATCTATCCTTATGCATGATTTAAGAGTATCTAAGGCAGTTACCCCACTACTGGTTAATATTTGGGAATGTTTATGTGGTTATTAAATATACTGATTGTTAAAGAACAATGAGTTTGCACTGTTCTCATAGGCAGCAATTCAAAATGTAAAAATAATGTGTATCGGCAATATATTTCAAAAATGTCTGTGTTTTGGGTTTCGTGATTTTTATGAGCCTTACAACACAAATCAGACATATAGAATAATCATTTATTTGACGGAGGAAATATTCATACTCATTTGATAAAACATACTAATTTTCCCAGAGACGAATCACGCATGTAAAGGAAAATTTCCCTTAATTTGGAATAAATTAGTGAATTTCAAATGCTCCAGAAATTTCCTCTATTTATCTAAAAATCTCTACTTTATAAAGATATTTAATAACTTGTTTGCTTGATAAATACTGCAATTTGATATAGAAACGAATTATGAAATATAGTTATTAAGTAACAATTGTTTAAAATTTATAAAAATTTAGCAGGTTAAAAATTTTAACTTTCCATTATTTTTCTTAATTTTTTTAAACATAACAGATCCTCATAAAACGAGAGATTTACAAAGTAGATGTAAAATGTATTATTTAACTTTCGTATTAAGTTAGCTTTAGTTAATCAGACCTGAATTAAATTTAAACAGTTCTATTACGGAAGAGACAGAGCTATCTCTAATGCATTATGCTAAGTGAAAACACACTAGCTACCGTTATGTCCGTTCTTATATTACGGGATTTTAGGAAAACGTCAGAATTTTTATTTTTTTCCACTGTCGGCGCTGAAATGAAATCAATAATATTACTTCGAAGTTACTGGCGAGGCCCGGTGGCGCAACGGTAGCGCGTCTGACTCCAGATCAGAAGGTTGCGTGTTCAAATCACGTTCGGGTCATTAAAATTTTTTCTTCCGAATAAGTTAGATAAAATATCCAGCTACTTCATGAAATGCATGAAAATTTCGTAATACAAACAATATTTGTAATAATTACAAGATAAAAAGAACTTTTTATACACCATGTTTTTAAATTTTCTGTTGAATCATATAAACTTGACAACTTTGTGTATTAATAAATACTTTTTTTAAATTTTTTTGATGAATTATCCCACCAACTTGTAAGAAAATGAAGTTAATTGGAAGTTAACTTGCGTTTAACTTTTAGTTCCCATCCCGGCCGACAGATGGCTGCACCAGTCTACAAAGAAAAATTAACTGAAAATAAATTCAATTATGCTTAAAGATGGCTAAAAGTATTAAAATAATGCATTGTCATCGTGTTCTCAGCGATTCTAAAAGTTTCAAATGTCTAGCTAGTCAGGAAGTTAGTTAAATATCGATTGTAAGATTTGTACAGGACAAATACACATACAAACAAACAAAGAAGAAAGCGAGTTAATAAAAACATGGTAAAAATATTAAAATCATTATCTCTTCGTATTTAAAATAACTTATTTACCTTTCATGATCTCATGTATCAGATCTCACTTTCTGTTATTTCTTTAATTTAGTTTAATTTTTATTTGTCACATTTTCTGTACATTCCTATCTAAACCGAATACCTATTTATATCACATACCACTGACTGGTCCACTATTCTGTAGTGTATACAAGAAGACGATATTGAATTTCATTTGAGAGGTTCTTAATTTCGGAGGAAGCGTTTAATTGGCAGACAGTGGCTGATTCAGTTCCGCCAAACCTCTAGAGCACCGATTCTCAACCTTTTTTTCGTCACGGTACACTTTTAATAATTTAAAAATTTGGCGGCGCACTAACAATAAGATAAATTTACAAGAATTTTACTTGGATAATTGATTGATGTACCTATAATATATTTTGTAAAAATAGCATAAGAAATAATTTTCATTCAAATATAAAATGAAACTAGTTGGTACCCGTCAAAACATGACGGCTATATAGTGAATAAATGCACTAATACACAAATTATACTCAACACATCATTGCCAAATGATGAAAATCATAAAAATGCGCAGAAACAAATTAATGTGTTTAAGCGGCCTCGTGCTTAGTGAGTATCTAAAGCCAGATTTAAAAATGCCACTGAGCATGCGCAGAAAGCAATTTTTTAATTGTAAATTATCGCTAATTAAACAGCGCAAAATAAACAATTTCCATCTCGTTTAATCTTATACTACACAAACATAGCTATCATAAAAATAAAAATAGCAGACAGAGATTTAGAGCGACTCCTCGGAATAAGTGTGTTTATCTTTAAAACATGTCACTGAGCATACGCAGAAACAGTGAGTTTCTAAAGTCAGATTTAAACATGCCACTGAGCATGCGCAGAAATCAATTTTTAATTGTAAATTATCGCTAATTAATAAAAATTGTGGTTACAAAAACCAAATTTGACAAATCTACAGATTACATTCTTTCATTAAAGACCAAAATAAAGTAAATTGATGCAGTAGTATTCTCTCATGGACTGATCAATAAGTCGGTTTAGAAACTTGAATATATAGATTGCATTACAAAGTAAACAAAATGTTTATTTTACTGTCAATTACATTTAATGCGAAATTTAATAGTCGAGGTTTACCAGTTACTAGTCCAGAACTGTAATAGTCAGGCGCATTGGTTCAGACAGTCCCCGCTAAGAAGGTGGAACTAATGGAACTACTTATCTGGTGTCGCTTATGTAAGGTATTCGCAAGTGGAGGCACAGTTGAAGAATCTCGCGGAACACTAAAGTGCCGCGGCAGAGTAGTTGAGAATCACTGCTCTAGAGAGTGACTATCACAATTATTTACGATGCGCAATCCCCCCACCCCACCCTCACGTTACACTTACTATTTTATATTTTTGACCATCCTCTTTCTTTAGATCATATCAGTTCTAATCTCTATATATAAAACAGTTCCGTAACTGACTGACATATAGAGCACAGACCAAACCGCTGGACCTAAAGGGCTGAAATTTTGCACGGCGATTCTTCTTATAGTGTAGGGGGTGCACTAAGAAAGGTTTTTGAAAAATTCTCCTTAGATTTTTCAAAATTAAATTTTTAAGCTGTTTTTGTACCGTTCTTTAAAATTTGCATTTAAAATAATAATCTGAGGGTTATAAAATTTATATCACGAGAAAGATCATAAAAATTTCTTTAAGATGAAATCTTTTTCGAATCTTTACCTCCCTTTTCTGATTTTTGGTGAATTTTTAAACATTCATTTTTAGAATTTAATTTATTAAATGCTGACCACGTGGTTTCTTTTATTTTGTGATACTTTAAACTATTTTTGCGTCATGAGTATAACAACGAAATAGACAAAAATATTATCTTTTTCTTTCTAATGCGGTAGACGGTTCGACATTATCCAAAAATATATTAAAATACAGTAAAAGAAATGTTCCTCAAACTGTACTAGATTTACTGTACTATATTCTTTACTATGTTCTATTAGATTTTATTTGAATATTTTCTTCTACATTATTTTGTCTATAAAAATATCCGTTACGATTTATATATATATATATATATATATATATATATATATATATATATATATATATATATTTGCATTAATTGCATACATTGACCGTATTATTTAATTTGAATGTACTTCGTAGCGATGTACGGGTATTCAGCTAGTTTATGTGTAATAATTGTGAACAGCAGAGGTGCTTGGGAAGAGAAAAAAAATGAGAGGTAATGTACTACACAGTGCGATAGAACGGACTCCCTCATTTCAAAGGGTAATAAAGAGTGAACGAGACAATTTATAGAAATGCTTTATATTTTCGAAAAGTACTAACAATCTAGTATTTTTGCCGCTAGGTATTGAAAATAACATCACTCAGATGTCGAGCGGTATTTGCGATGCATTGCTGAAGCCGTTTTCCGTTTCTCTGTTGGTCGTCTCGGGGAGAATGGTTGCAACTGCCTTACGAATAGCGGATTGATGGATTCAATGTACTATGGTGTCGAGTCCTCACAGCAAAACTTCAGTACTCGAGAGCTAGATTCCGAGAGAGGACAGAGCCATTTATTCGAGATAAGCTCACTTATTATATTTATGTTGAAATACAATATTCACACAGTATTTACAAATGCTGTTACATGTAGCATCAAACTGGCTCTAACTAAACGTTCGACATCAAGCATTATCCCTTAGAAGAGAACAAGTCCCGTTGATCTTTCCGCTAGTCGATAGCCCTTGGCTCCTCTCCTTCAATCCTCCAGTCGCTCTATCGTGCTGTCAAAACCTCTGTGTCCTCTGCCTCGCAGCTTGTGCGCGATTTTCTTTTAAGCACCTTCCGAAATCTTATAGAATAATCTGGACTCCTATTCAACACCTTCCAGGCGGCTCTAAAAAAAAAAGACTTCCCACGGTGCTTAACGACATCTGGTCCTTAATGAATAGGTGGTACGAGAACCCTTAGCGGTTTAAAGAAAATCATCCTGCTGAAGGGGAAAACCTGGTAAAACACATTCCACTGCCGATCTCTAAAGGAGCGGCTAAATGACAAAGTATCGTTCCCACACAATAAACTAGCGTTTCCGAGAAACAGCCAGGTGTTAAGAGGAGAGTATAGTCACGCCACTACAGTACATTTTCAGGTGTTCTAATTTTCCGAGGATGACTGTAACGTCCAGGAAACGTGCCCGCGAGAAAAGTTGAGTTTTGAGATATACGAGGTACTCGGTGAGAAGAGGTTGTAATAGTGCTTTGATGTTCTGATGAATTTGTTAAATTTAAATAAAAAAATGTTTGTTTAAAGCTTTGATGTTTCAATTTGAAAAGAATCTTGTGAAACCGAGTCAACACCCTCACTGCATGTGGAACCCAAAAAAGGATATCGCCCCATTAACTTAGTGGGTGATTTTTTTTGCAATATCGACTACTCCATACTGGGAGATTGAAAAAGAAAAAAAAACCGCTCGGAAAACCTGTGAATATCTGATATTGCGTCCTTGGACCAAGTACAGTGTTTTACAATGACCACTTGGTTTTCTTGGTAATGCAGAACCACATGCTCTAACGTTTAAAACCCATCACATGATTGTTTTTCGATCAGGAATGGTATCAGTGGCATAGAGCTAAAAGAACGTCCTAAATGCCTCTCACAGACTCATCACTGATACAGAATCGTCATTTTTAAAGAACCAATCGGTAACGAAACAACGATGTCCACCGGACCAACTCAAGGTATTTACTGACAACCAGAAAATCATCCCACACTGTTGCTACCTCCCTCGCCGCCTTTCTCCCGCCACATCCTTACCAGCGACCTTCAGAAATGGGAGAGTTATTTCTGCTTCACCCTGTATAAAGTTAAATTTTACGAAAAACTGCTACCGTATTACATACACGCTTTAAGATTACATTGGAAAGTTATCTCATCACTTGTTAATGTTTGAGAATATTCAGGCGGTTATGAAAATCGGCTGGTGGTTAAAGATGAATGAGCTTGCTCAGATCTCATAGGAAGGAACTAAAAATGTAAAAATAATGTGCATCATCACTGTTTCGTATTTTTTTGCTTTGCTCTTTTTATGAGCTTCTAAGCCATGCACGTCTATACTTAATATTTTGGAGGCATGAAGAATTATTCTTTATTTTACTGTTGCGATATTCAAACAAAGCACACTAATTTTTTTAAAATATTACTTACCGAATTAATATTCCTATATAGTATTGCGTTAAATTACACATTATGCATGTGTGTACAATTTTGACTGCTGATAATAATAATGTTTGATTTGAGGCGCCCGAAATGCCTCTTTATCGAAAAATTTTAATAATTCATCTGCGATGATGATAAAATGCTTTAATTATACTAACCATAATTTATTAGTTATCCATTCAAATTCGTATCACTATTTCTGGACTCAATAAAAATGTATAAGCACTTTAACATACATATAATTACTGCCCATTTTTGAGTCTCTGAAAATGCACTCACAAATAAATGTTCAACCCCGGGCAGGCTCGAAATACTAATTAAGTCTGTTAAGCTAACGAAACTCACATGTTAATGATCCTCTTATTTTGAAAAAGTCAGGGAATATTTATAACGTACTAAAGTTATTTCCGCGGTACGAACTTTGCTTAATACTGCTTGATGCCTCACGCAGGTGCCCAGCGGTAGACGGCGGGCGCATAAATACTTAATTACGAAGGCAAAGTAGTCATAGGTCGTTTCCTTGAAATGAGAGAAACAATGGAACTTGGGGAGGACATAGAGGGGAGAGAGAGATGTGGATTAATTAAACGAAATAAATGGCTAGCGGGTGCTTCTCACTAGGGTAGGAAATGCATATGAGAGTTTCAATTAAAGAATTTTAGCCGAACTGCGGATAGAATATCCGAAGCCTGTCGCAAAAAAAATAAAAATATATATATATAAAAGGATACTTTGTTGGATGGATGGATCTTTTTTGCATGGGCGACTTAGTTTATATTATGAAAAATTTCTCAGTCTTCGATTAAACGGTATTACATGTGGGAGATATTTGAGGAAACCTAAATTTTAAACACCCGGGAAGGTATATTAGAAATATTGACCTTATGTTTTGTCTATAAGAATAACACGGTAACAAAGTACACTGCTGGCCACCCAAATTGCAACACCAAGAAAGACAAGAGATATCACAACAAAAATTATTTTGTAGATAACATGTTGACCAAGTATCAAATGATTAAATTTGTAGACTTCTGTGAAGTGTGGTTCCTGCCAAAATCAGTAGCCAGAGTAGCCGCCATTGTTGGAGATCACCGCTGCCACACGCCTCGGCATTGATTCAAAGAGACTTTGGATGAGTTCTTGGGGTACAGCAGACCAAGCAGCTTCCACACGTTGCCAAAGTTGATCTGCTGTGGCAGCTGGGGATGGAATCTGAGTCAATCGTAGAGCAACCATGGACCACATGTTTTCTATCGGCGAAAAATCCGGAGAGCGAGGCTGCCAGGGAAGCAATTCAATCTGGCGATTGACGAAGAACCGTTGGACAATGCGTGCCACGTGTGGTCGCGCATTATCCTGTTGAAATATGGCTGTGGGCAAGCCCTGAAGGTAAGGAAGGACAACTGGCTCCAACACCTCGAAGATGTAGCGCTGGCTGTTTAAAGTACCGTCAATGCGTACTAAAGGTGTGCGAGAGTGATATCCAATACCGCCCCATACCATAATACCCGGTGCAGGACCAGTGTGGCGGTGCATAACGCAGCTGTTCAGCATCCTCTCTTCACGGTGTCTCCAGACTCGAATGCGACCATTGTGGTGTTGCAGACAGAAGCGTGACTCGTCAGTAAAGACAATTTCATTCCATTCTGCCGTCCACATCCTTCTGTCATCGCACCATTGGCGGCGGAGACGTCTGTGGTTCTGCGTCAAGGGTAGACAAAGCAATGGACGTCTTGCGGACAGACCACTCTGCTGTAAACGGCGTCGAATGGTACGCGCAGACACTGGATGATGCGTTACAGACTGCATGTGCTGTGCTATGGTTCGTGATGTGACTGAGCGATCCGTCACTGCCATGCGCACAATTTGCCTGTCATCACGTGAAGTGGTGCGCTGAGGTGGATGCGATCGAACACGCCGGTCCGTCGTACCCTCCTGCATCCAACGATCACATATCCGCATTACAGTTGTTTGGTTTCGTCCAACACGACTACCGATTTGCCTGAAAGATAATCCGCAATCTCGGTAGGCCACTATCCTTCCTCTGTCGAACTCGGATACTTGATCAAAAGATGATCGCTATTTTCGACGAGGCATAATTGATCTTTTTTTTGTAAAAACCACAAGAAAAACACAATTGCCGAACTTGAAATCGTCGAAATCTCCAAGCCTTAAATAGCGCTTTGAAGTGGCGCCACAGGCGCGCGTGATGTGCGTCTGCGCTGAAATTCTAATCATTTGCATATCTCACCTCCGCTAATGCATGTTGCAAATTTCATGTTATTTGCATGTTTCCTTCAGGGTGTTGCATTTACAGTGGCCAGCAGTGTATTTGAATTTTAGTTGAAACGGGTGAGATAATCTCTAGATCAGCAACGACACAAAACAAAATGAAAGCAGAAAAAAAAATTGAAAATTATTTTCTCGATAATATCCTTCGTGAAGCAAATTAAATCATCAAAAAAGTGAAATAAATCATAAAGTAACAAATCGGAATATGTATGTTTTGTATAATTCGTCTATGTAATCTTCAGAAGGCTACTGTGTATGACTTCTGGCCCAATTAAACCACTTAAGACATTAGCAAAAAGTTTGAGGAGTTTATTTATAGGATGGCAAACTCTGAAATAATTTTTGACAGGCGTTGTCAAAAAGAGGCGACTAATTTGTAACAAAGCACTGTTATGTAACGCAATGTAATGTAATGTGATGTAATGTAACACGACCATTCGGTAGTCAGTGTTTGAGAGCGAGCGACCATTCAGGCCGATGAAGTCGAGCTACCGTGCTTTATTAGATTGTTGGTTTTTCCGCGAATTCCTTTGATTTTTCCATTACAAGTCACTGCAGGTCACTATGAACTGAGTGAAGTAGAGTGACTGAAGTGACTAAGTGACTGAAGGTGACGGAGTGACTGAAGTGGAATAGAACTGACTGAAGACTGCCTTTTGAGCCAAGCATTCAAAACGAGCATTCACAAAGACGCACTGGTAATGTTAGCTACGATAATTACATTATAACGTTGCATTACAAGTCAGTCTATTCCTTAACAGTGATGTCATTAGGTTTGACATTGCAGGGACGTGCCCTATTCTACCATATAGACCGACTTTGCCTGGAGAGTACGTTGTGGTAAACGCCCATCCACTCCCCGAACATCAATCTAAGCCAGGAACTCACCAACGGGGTCCAGATGAACCCCTTGGGGGTCAATGGAAGTTTAAAAAGGGTCTATAGTATTCCAGGGGTCAATTCAGAGTCTATGATAAATTTTTCTGTTTTAAAATTTAATTTATTTTTTTAGGAATTATTAGATAATAATATATGGTTTAATATGTATAAATACAGATTTGCATTAGGCGTAGTGATCCACGCATCTAAAGTCGAATGTCATGACACTTTTGTATATGCCTCGAATGCCGCCGTCGGCTTTTATTCGTGTACCAACACTAGGTATAGCTGGGGAAATCCACTGGACGTTAAACAGCACATGGGTCCTCCCGATGGAACCAATCAGAAGCAGTTTCATTTTTCTCTTGGCGATGTTTGTGCAATTTTAATCTGTGTTTCTGAAATCTGGTTTATATTTGCGAAATTAAAAATGAAAATAGTACAAGAATAATAAAACATAATCCTAATGAACCACTTTTTCTAATTTTTGTTTCATATTCTTACTCAAATTATCTTTAAATGTTTTATGTACAATTATTAATATTATAATTATGTTGTATGCGGTATAATACAGAGAAAAATGTGAGGGGGGGGGTGGGGTCAATGAAGAAAATCATTCTTTTAAAAGGGGTCGATGTATGAAAAAGGTTGGAAACCCCTGATCTAAGCTCTTCAGTAGCACGTTACACTTCGGAGCCAAAATATTCCAATTCCAGTTTCTAAGAGGAAAGCGAGCAGTCTAACAACATACTGATACGTTTTCTGCCACCTCACGCAAAAAATATAGTTTTGTGGTTACAATCAAACCGTTTGGAGAAATTCCCTCTCTACTTTTTGGTGTCAAATATTGTTCCTTGACAAATTTAACAATGAAACAAATGTAACGTAATTAGTACAAAATCTTATTATATCTCTAACTACGAAAAAATAATTTTTCACTATCAAACACCATCATAACACAGACGAAAGAAAAAAATATATTGCGTACGGCAACAAGTATAAAAAATTGTTGAGAAAAAACGCAAGCTGCCCTAGATATTTTAAAATAAGATAAAATAAACAGAGGAAATAAAAAGGCATATGCAAAAAAATTTTATGTGCAGAGAATAAAATTAGTTTTGCCATCTACACTTGTTACGTGACATAAAAGCTAAGCATTTGAAACCAAAAAAGAAAAAAATCCGAGTCGAAAAGAGGAAAAAATTATCATTTTATTAAGGTTATACCAATTAATAGAAAAATCATAAGAATTGAATAAAGTATAAAGTATAGTATGATATAGTATAAAGTATAGTAAAGTATGATAGATGCTAATATGTTTACAATATTTTGAGTTTCTTTTAGAATAAAAAGAACGTTCTCTGATAAATTTCTGCTATTATCAAATACATGAAATAATAAAAAATATTTAATGGGTTTTTCTACAACATATATCTTTTATCCCAAGCATGCGTTTTTAATAAAAAAAATTCAACCCTGTTTCAATTATAATTTCCTATATGAAAATATAAACAGAGATGGAGCACGCATGTAAACGAAAATTTCCTTGAATAATTTGGAAATAAAATAATGAATTTTAATAGCCCCAGAATTTTTCCCTATATATATATATATATATATATATATATATATATATATATATATATATATATATATATATATATATATATATATATATATTTGTTTAAATGCGGAGGCACTTGTCGCGAAGATATTCTCCTATAATTCACCGCAGTTTTGCTGGCAACTTTATTATGGGTTCCCTATATCTAAAAAATCTCTTTTTTTATAAAGCTGTTTAATAACTATTTTCTTACTGAATACTACAATTTGATCAAGAAATATATTATTAAACTTATTTATAAAATAACTATTGTTTTACTGTTTAAATAATCTTAGAATTTTACATTATTTTTTATATAATATTTTTTTAAACACAAAATATTCTGAAAAGAGGAAAGAAATTTTCAGAATGCACTCTTTAACATTCTTGTAAAGGCAGCGTTATGCAATCAGCTCTGGAATTAGGGAAAGTATAGATTTAAACTGGTCGATTTTGGGAGACAGAGCTATCTCTAATGTATTATTAAGTGAAGACACTCTTCCCGCTGCTTTCTTTTCTAAATAATGCGATTTCAGGAAAACGTCAACATTTTTATTTTCTCCATTGTTGGTGTGTAAATGAAATCAATAGTATTACTTCTAGTGCTACAACCGGGGCCCGTTGGCGCAACGGTAGCGCGTATGACTCCAGGTCATTTAATATTTTGTCCCGGAAAAATTCAAATATTCATTATTTTCTTTTCTAAATAATGCGATTTCAGGGAAAATTTTTATTTTCTTCATTGTTGGTGCGTAAATGAAATCAATTGTATTACTTCAGACTCTATAACCGTGGTTCGGTAACTCCAAATCAGAAGGTTGCTTGTTCAAATCAAGTTCGGTTCCAGCGCCCGATTACACAGGTCAACAATGAAAATTTTTTTTGAATAAATTTGCCTTATTCTTGTGGGTTTTAGTGTGCTGAAACCGAATATGACAATAAAAAAGCCCTATCACCCATTTGTTTTCACATTTTAACACTCAATATTTAAAGAAATGACATTTTTAGCGAATTCAACGTCATAAGTTAACCTCCAGCAATATGGCTTTACCAAATTCCTTTGTTTCTTATGTGAATGGGACGGTAGGGCAAGGGATCAACATTGGTCCAGAAAAATCTGGCCTGCAAGAAAATCTGTAAAGCCTGGAGAGAAGAACATTCTGTGCAAGAACCTCGTGAACCCGGAAAACATTCTGATGCTACCTCTACACATAAAATTAGGCGTAAAGAAACAGTTTGTGAAAGTCTTACCCAAAGAGGGAGAATGTTTCAAGTATCTCTGCGAGAAGTTTCCTCATCTATCAGAAGCAAAATTGGATGAAGGCGTGTTTGTTGGGCCAGACATCTGTAAAATGATGTTCGATCTCAACTTTGAATCAAAAATGACTTTAAAAGAGTGGGTGGCGTGGGTATCATTCAAGCAGATTGTAACCAAGTTTTTGGATAACAAAAAGGACCCACATTATATTTCTATTGTAGCCAACATGTTGGAAAATTTCAAAAAGTTAGGCTGTTTGATGAGCCTCAAGATTCACTCTTTGAACAGTCAAATTGATTTTTTCCCAGATAATTTGGGTGATGTCAGTGAGGAGCAAGGTGAGCGATTTAATCAAGATATTAAATTGTTGGAAAGACGGTATCAGAGCCGCTGGTATACCAATATGATGGGAGACTACTGTTGGTCACTTCACCGTTAATTTGAGCAAGCGATTCACAAGCGAAAAAGCAATATCAGGAGCTTTAAGGAGAAGAGGCAAAGGAAATATAAGCCAAAGCACACATAAAATCTATGTAATAGAAAGGTATTTTCATGTTTATACTTGAAATAAAGTTTGTTCATATTGTAACATTTTTTTATTTTCTATGGAATGTTCGGCTAATTTTCTAGTTTCCGACGAAGTCACATTATGACGAAACTGTGGGTGATGGAAAAAAAACTGAGGTCAGATATGGATTCAGCACAAAAAATTACATAAGAATCAGCTATTAACGTTAATTTTTTTTCAAAAAGTCATTTTCCGTTGGCCTGTGTTATGAAAACTGGTGGCCCTGGGCAAATGCTATTTGGGCCTCCCACCTTACGAACATTTATAAAAATAAGAACTATCCATGGAATATACTATTAGAAGTACTAGGTGCATACACTAAGCGCGTGAGGAAAAGTTGTTAAAAATCAGAATTGAAAAAAAAATCGTTTGATTTAAATTTTCAATCAAATAGCGATTTAAAACCTAACGACCCTTCATGCGAATCCTATATTTGCTATTACAGTGTATGTCTGATAAGATGAAGCATTCGTAAACATGTTTCACATCAAATTGAAAACGCCTTTCACCTTCTGCAGTATTTCTGGTACTACCTGATAGTTTAACATTTTTCCTAAAGCAGAAAGCGAAATTAAAAACTTTCACTTATCTGGCACCCTATCTATTTTAGTATTGAGAAACATCGTTAAAGAGATTTTGCACGTTAGGGAGGACAGTGTTTTGGGGGCTCTCTAGCATCACGGGGCCGTGGGCAAAGTCCCGATTTGCCTATGCGATAAAAAGGCCCTGTTCGGGTCATTTAATATTTTTTTTCTCTGAAAAATTCAAATATTCTTTATTTTCTGTTCTAAATATTGCGATTTTAGGGAAACGTCAAAGGTTTTATTACCTTCATTGTTGGTGGGTCTATGAAATCAATAGTATTGCTTCTACAACTATAGCCGAGGCCCGGTGGCGCAACGGTAGCGCGTCTGACTCCAGATCAGAAGGTTGCGTCTTCAAATCACGTTCGGGTCATTTAATATTTTTTCCCGGAAAAATTTTAACACAATATTCTACTATTTCATTAAATAAATGGAAATTTCTTACTGTTAATAATCTTTCTGAAAAATGTGTAAATCTTTTGGTCTATATATTTTATTATTTTTTTTTAACTTTCATGCCCTCATGTATCAGATACCGTCCCCTATTATTATTTTAATTTAGCTGAAATTTTGTTTGGCTCATTTCCTGTACATTTCTACTTATAAATTCAAAAAAATAAAGTTCTGCTTTTTAGTAAGTTATTTCATTTTTGTATTTCAATCTCCATGTATTGCAATACAAATTAATTTAACTTCATAATTTCCTTTTTCTCTGAAACGAATAGCAGTATTTTCCAATTTTCTTTCATGTCAGTATATTTTTTTTCAAATATCCCGAACTTTTTTTCTGACTAACCTCTTTAATTTTGCATTTATTTCTTTTAGCTTATTTTTGTTTTGTCAGCGAGCAACTAATATTATGCAGTACTAGTCAGCAAATTTAAAATGCCGTAATATATCGGGAGATGTCGAAAGTTTTCCGGGGATATAAGAAATACATTTTTCTTTTTATCCCAAATTCTTTCCCCTGGTGAAATTTTAACCAGCTTTCTGCATTATTTTTGTAATTATTATCCACTCAGAAATAAGACATTTAGCCAGGAAGAATAAAAAAAAATCTACCTTCTTTCTTGATAGAGAAAATTTCAAATTGGCCGAAGAGTAAATATCAAAGTCATAAGAACAAAATATTTGAGAGGGTTGAATATGTTTTTATTTACATAACTATAATATGTAAAGGAGTGATTGAAAATGTATATTCCTGAAATGAAATTTTGGAATTACAACGTCCTTCGGTTTACAATATTTTACACACTTCTACTTTCTTTTCTGAAATTGGAATTTTCTGTAAATAAATTTCTAAATTTATTAATGGTGTAAAACTTTCTTGATGTTGAGATAATTTTTAAATATGGCGCACATCTTAACTTAGAAAGAAATGAATTTAATTAGCTAAAAGAATCAATTTTCACAATGATTTTCTCCTTGGATACAGACCGCTACGTAATTCTGTTCTCATTTTGTTTCTTTAAAGTAAATGGAAATTAAACATTATGGTTTTATATTAAGACTTATCCCCTGCAATGGGGATAAAAGATTTAAAGTTTTAATTCTAGATCGCTGGTAATTTGTAAAGTTCTTTTTTTCCAACTCGGAGGCACTTGTAGTTAACACATTCGCCTATACACAGTTCACAGTCCATTTTATTATGAGGGCACCATATAGGCGTACAGGATTACCCCCTGTGATGGGAGGACACAAACAGAGGTGTCTTTCGTGGCGCGTCAACGGGATTCGATCCGAGCACCCTCAGAACCGAAAACCAGAGCGCTATACCACAGGGCCACCACAATAACAGGGCCGCCGTAATTTGTAAAGTATCTGGTATGTATAAGAAAATCTATATTTGGGTGTAGTTAAACAAACATTTAAAGTAACAACTACAAAATGCTTTAAAATACGTTACTTAAAAAATATATATGTGGCGCAGCTTTATTTATTTATGTACATACTAGCTGAAAACCCGCACTTTGCTACGGAGTACATTCAAATTAAATACAACGGTCAATGTATGCAATTAATGCCAAAACAAACAAACACACACACACACACACATATATATATATATATATATATATATATATATATATATATATATATATATATATATATATAATAAATACGTAAATATATAAAAAAAACTCCGAATGCTGACTGAGTACATTTTGTAAGTTTATGCACCAATTTGATTTAACATAAAGCTGAAACCATCTTGTATCCGTGGATCGAAATATAATAAATATATAAAATATATAAAAAAACAAAAAAAAATATATTTATAAAAAAATCCGTAAGGGATATTTTTATAGACAAAAAAAAATGCAGTAGAAAATATTGAAATTAAATGTAACAGGACATACTAAAGAATATAGTACAGTTAATACAGTACAGTTTGAGGAACATATCTGTTATTGTATTTTAATACTTTTTTTGGGTAATGTCCAATCGTCTGCCGCATTAGCAAGGAAAAAAAATATATTTTTTTGTCTATTTAGTTGTTATGCACGTGACGATAAATTTATGTAAAGTACCAGAAAAAGAAATCACGTGATCAGCTTTTAATAAATTAAATTCTATAAAAGGGGCTTGTGGCGGCCCTGTAGTACAGCGCGCTGGTTTACGGTGCTGAGGGTGCTCAGATTGAATTCCGGCGTTGCGCCACGAAAAATGCCTCCGTTCGTGTCGTCCCTTCATAGAGGGTAATGCTGTACGACTATATGGTGCCCCCACAATAAAATTGACAGTATAACTGTGGCGTAGTATAGGCGAATGTTTGATTACAAGAGCCTCCGCATTGGTAAAAAAAAAGTTCTAAAAATTAATCTTTAAAAATTCACCAAAAATCAGAAAAGGGAGGTAAAGATCTCATTTTAAAGGAATTTTTATGATCTTTCTCGTGATAGAAATTTTACAAACCTCAAATTATTATTTTAAATGCAAACTTAAAAAATTACTAAAACAGTATAAACATTTAATTTAAAAAAATCTAAGGAGAATTTTTCTAAAATATTTCTTAGTGCACCCCTACACTGTAAGAAGAATCGCCATGCAAAATTTCAGCCCTTTAGTTCCAGCGGATTGGTCTGTGCGTTGTATGTCAGTCAGTGAGTCAGTCATTTACGGAACTGTTTTATATATATATAGATATATAGATACGGAACTGTTTTATATATATAACACAGTGGCTCGTTAGTTCACTGCTGTCTAAATTCCCCATTAAGCAAACTGTTTGATTTTTAGTAGAAGTATTTTTGCTTTCTCATTGAATGTCCACTAATAGTGAACATCTTTTCATGTGTAAAAGCGCTAAAATTCATTTTTTGAATGAGGTCCTAAATTTAAGGTTTCAAACACTGATCGAATTACGTTCACTATTTTTTTAAGGAGACTGCCTACGTTCGGGCCCAATTTTTTTTTTTTAAGGACTTTTTGGTCTTTTATGGTAAAATAGCATTTAAAAATAAAAAGGGAAAAAAACATGTCTGTAAATACCATTCACTTTTATAAATTCGTCAATTTGAAGTAATTTTTCATGAAATTTATCTAAAACGTCTAACACTCTGCATAAAATTCTAATGCTACTATATTAATTTCCTTCTCACACATAATACATATAACGGTTAACTTCAAAATGATCTACAATCTAAGAGAAATTTTAAAATGCAAAAATAATACAGACAATTTTATGTTCCAATGTGAAAATTTTCCCCGATTCGTCATTCCTTTCCTTGTAAAACCAGCCCCAAACAAAAAACTATTTATTATACATCAATTATTGTGCGTCATTTAATTAACAATAGCATATGAAACATTTCCTGAAAATTGTATCAAATTATATGCATTATTATGTGAAATATCATTGATAACGGTAGAGATTCATGGTAAAAAACATAATTCTGAGAAAAACGCATTTAAAGTTGTTTGTCACTTATATTTTGTATCAGACGATGTTTTTTAAAATAGCTGTAACTCTGCTTCTAATTGATGTAGAATCAAAATCAAAACTGTTTTGAAAAGAGAAAACATTGAATTACACGATTCTTGCAAAAAATAAAATTGACCAAAATAGTAAAAAAATGGCATTTTCTACGTAGGCAGTCACCAATATTGGAGACTTCAGCGTCAAAATTGATGGTGGACATTTGCATTTATAAATAAATGACATAAGAGCTAAATAGAAACTAAGATTAAACAAATGTTACGTATGAGATCAAACAAGAAAAATAAATGCTAATTCGGAGATTTAAATGCATCCCTTCGTAGCATCATGGGAGGCGTGTGCGGACCGTAAAATTGTTAGATCAGCTTTTCCATTCCCCCCCCCCCCCCCCGCATTACTTTTGTTAAAAAAAAGTGGAAAGTATACGTCAGGATATAACTTCAAATTCTCCCCGAAAAGAGATGCAGAAAAAAAGGGTCCTTTTTCAGTTCCAGTCAAATATCTTATTCTATTAGACAGGTTTTCTTCTTTTCTTGGATGACCCCGCTAGAGGAAGAGAGAAGAAAAGAAAAAAAAAGGCAGTTTAGAAAGAACGTGAAATGTAAACATTCTGTTACTTTCATTATTTTTTCCTGCAAAAGATTTGACATTTTCTTACAAAAATACATGATAAAAAAATACTGGGGTTGAACTTTAACTGGCAGGCTAAATCAGACTTGAAGGGAAACAAGAGAATGAGGCAAAAAAAGTGACATTGTTTAAAGTTGGTTCGAGGTAAGAATTTCGATAAATTTACTGCGCTTTGTTTTCATAAAAAGCTTAATAATATATTGTTGACTGTAATCTAACTCAAATTCGAAGACGAATTGTAGCAAGTACAATAAACTATATTTAATAAAGGATCAAAACGTTTTTGAAAGATAAAAATGATAAACTTAAAGTTATATAATAAATGTTTTTTCTCTTATAGGATGAGATGATTAGACAGTCTGTAGTAAATGCATAATGTATTCAGGATATACCCATTTTGACACCTAAACACGAAAAATTGACAGAATAGACCGCATTTAAAGCATTTTTAAGACGTTTTAAACGTTTTAATAAAAAAATGCTTTCATTCAGACTTATATTCTTTTCACTTTTACCAAGATATATTATCCTTAGAATCTTAACTTGTTACTACTTTCTTACTCTGAGTAGAAATTAACAGAGCATTGAATACATTAGAATATTTTACGAACCTGTGTAAAAGGGTATCTATATATATATAAAACGCGTAGTTATGCGGCACAAAAATTGACAATATTTCTACACTCCGAATGGCAACGGCTGCAACTAACAGATGTAAACATTAGCGGTCGTCTGCAATTTAAAACCGTCTGTGTGTAGTGACGACATTTGTTACAACCGTAGATCTTTTGACAAAATATGCTTAGACCTATCAAATCCAGTGTTTAGTCATAGACAATTGTATGTAGGTTTATGTAGAGTCCATTCTTTGGATTCCGTCACTGAAGTATCTCCTGAAATACTTTATTGTGTATATCAAGATGTTTTATGAATATCATAGTTGTAATCCCCACTATATTTTAGTACTTGCTAAATTTTTACTCCATTTTAAAAGTGAAGATATTTTCCCATCAATTTATTATTTTATATCATTAAGTGTAGATATCTGAATTGTGAGGAATAAATAGTGCACACAGAGAGTGATGTGATCCACACGATATTTTAGTACTTGATGAATTTTGACTCCATTTTATAAGGGAAGAAATTTTCCCAAAAATTTATTATTTGATGTAATGATAAAGTGTAGAGATCTAAATTTTGAAAAAAATGTACATGCATAGAGGGATGTAATTTTTAAAATCTTTGGTGTCAGGTTTCTCAGTCTTATCTTTAACTCTGATCTGAAGTAATGCAAATTCACTGTTTTTAATCACGATGTTTTAGAATCATCCGTATAGTGAATTTAGCAATTATTATGAAATTTTTGGCTGAGCTCCCACTAGCCCTTAACAACGTATATTTATGATTACAGGTAATGGTAACATTCCTTACATATGTTACTTTCAGTTGAGTTGTTTTACAAAAGAAAATATAAAACTAAAAGCGACCATGCTGGTCGCGCAGCAGCTAGTTTAATTTATATTTCCAAATACCTTCACCATACCATAATTTAATATACTCCAAAAGAGTGTCACTAAACTTCAAATATGCTCCTTACATATCTACCATCATTATGAATTAAATTGCAATGTTGCAAAATGTTAAGGGGTCATACGACTGTTAAACCGTAAAGAAAAACGATTTTTTGAAAAAAATATATGAAAGTTTAACCTTTTCTGAGTATTTTAAGACAATCCGCTTGAAAATTCCCATAATTACGGAAGTTATGAATAAAAACGTATCAAATGTTTACTGAAATGAGATTTAAAGTGCAATACTTCAAAGTGATTTATCTCAAAATGTTTTTTTTTCACATAACGCACTTGTTATCTCTAGAACTATTTCATATTTCTGCATGAAATTTTCACAGAGGGTACATATTATCATTTGTTTGAAACTGAACTTAAATTGGTTTACAGATCTCTAGAGAATACATTTTTCATGCATAGATAAAATTTAATTTATTAAGAAAAAAATGCACAATTTTTAGTTTCATAGTCAAAATAGAAATATACCTTAAATATACGTATACAAATTTTAGTTCAAAATACACTTTAGTTTCTGAAGTATGTATTAAAAGCAGAATTTTTGTCTTAAACTCAATTTTTTGGAGTATTTATGTGCGTTAGCTTTGATATCACTTTTATCCAAAGCAAACTGCTTATTATTTATGACTATTTAACACAAATTATTTTTAACTATCAAACATGAAACAGGTATATATTCATAAATCAAACATTGTTCTATTAGCACAAAAAATTTTGATTTTTAAATCTTATACTTTTCAAGATATAGAATGTCGAAAGTGACTCAATTTTTATACTTTTTCGACTTTTAACAGTCGTATGACCCTTTAAACATACTACAAGCTCTCGAAACACAGATAATATTTAAATTCTATAACAGCATAGGACGATGGTCGAATGGGTAGTGTACTGACATTTGGTACCAGATTCTGTGGGTTCGAGTCCCTCTCTAGCCATGGACGTGTGTAACCGTTCGGAATCGGCTTCAAGCAGTAGGTCCCGGTCAGATTAACCCTCGTGTAGCAAACATTGAGCGAAGCGCACTAAACCAAACCAAAATAAACCTATAATAGCATACATTATCCATATTAAACATTTATAATAGTATCTTGCAAGGTAAACTTCGACAGTTCATGGCCAAAACTCGATTAAACCAATTAGCCAACAAAGTAAAAGTATGAGTTTATAATCTACTCGATTACGATAATTTATATTTGAATCGTGATTAGCAAAATTACTTTTAAGGACTCACATTTAATCTCTCAAAAGTTGGTATAAAACTGGATTGTTCTAGGGAGAATTTCAACTGCTTGACGCATAAGGGAGGTATCTAAGGGAAAGAATGGTCCGGTAAAACAGTTATAGCTCGTATAACAGTTGTAGATGGGTTGGCACCCCTTCCTTCCAATATTGTATTTTACAAGTTTATGTCTCGGTAAAAGTAAGAAACTGTTTTGAGAAATTTCCTGCCTCTCAACTTGGTCATACTTAAAATGAAGTCTAGTTTAAAGAAAGTACTTCACTGCTGGCCACTAAAATTGCAACATCAGGAAGGAAAGCAAATAACAAAACTTTACATGTATGTATACAGCATAGTAAGAAGAAAACATGATTAAATTTGTAGGCAATTTGGAGATATACAGGGTCCAAAATTAGTAAACACAGCGTCCGCCTCTGGCAACTAAAACGGCTCTAACCCTAGGCATCGAGTCGAACTGAACTTGGATGACAGATACGGGCGAGTCACTCAATGCTGCTTCGAGTCTGTGCCAAACTTATCCATTCATAGTGTCTGAAAAACGATGGCGGCCCTGTCTCTCAGCAACCCATGAACAGATGTTTTCAATGGGTGAGAGATCTGGAGAACGTGCTGTCCAGGGCAATAGTCGACAACCCTTTATGTCGAGGTATGTCAGGACACGGCGGACAACATGCGGTCTTGCGTTATCTTGTTGAAATATGACGTCTACGACGCCTCGAAGATAGGGCACAGACACCGGTCTTAAGATTTGAGAAATGTAACTCTGGCTGTTCAGATTACCGACGGCGCGACTGTGACAAGGTGTTCGTGTCTTGTACCCAACGGCTGCCCATACCATCACACCAGGTGCAGGGGCCCGTATGACGATACCGAAGGCAAGCAGGCCACGTGCGTTCTACTCAGTGCCTCCAGACACGGATACGTACGTCATGATGCTGCCCGCAAAACCGGGATTCGTTTGAAAAGGCGACGTGGGGCTAATACTGGATCAAGGTTTGTCGTTGGACGAACCACCGTCGCCACGCGCTATCGCACATGCTATCTATATTATTCCCCCATACAAACACATTATTTGTTACTGAACAAAATTGAAATCTTCCTTTTTGATTCATAGCGTTTTCAAAGGAGGAGGCCTGATTTCCATAAAATTGCATAAAAGTAGAATAATAGAAAAGGAACAATGGATTTATTTATTTAATCCTTTCAGGGACAACAATCTTTCCCGTTTGCAGGGTGCAGATTTTTCCCCCCATTTTTTTTCTTGGAAACTTTTCCAATAAAAGGTTGCAAAATGATTTTACTTCTTTAATCTAATAACAGATGGCAGTACTAACCATTTTTCTGCTCATTTAATTGGTATACATTGAACGCAAATGAAAAAAAAGACTAGGTTTAAGCGTTTGCGCTGTGCTAACGGCGCCCCTCAAAGAGTTAAAATGAACCATACTGTTAAAGCGGTAGATAAGGCAGAAGTATACCTAATTGCGAATTCTACTTTTTTAAGCAAATTTTGCTATCAATAGGCTATTTGAGGTCAGAAATCTGCAACCAAAAGGGATATATATTTACTTTTTCCTTTAGCTGTGAAAATTGTATTCCTTTGTTTATTAGATTATTATTATTTTTCAATTATCTGTTTCAAAGAAGTACAGGTATCTATATGCATTCTATCTACTGTTGAAATAGTTATGTATTTCAAACTAAGCCGAAAACTGTATTTTTATTTCAAAATAGGCAAATATTGAATTCATAAATTATAATGAGGCATATATATATATATATATATATATATATATATATATATATATATATATATATAGTATTTACACACACACATCTACATATATAACTTATCTCATTGTTTTTTAAGTAGATCAAACCAAATTGGCTTGCTGCCACCCTATAAAATGTATTTTTTAAAGATTTATGAGCAGACGTAAACGATTTCCCCAAAATATAAAGATGGTAAATAACAATCATTACATTGAATAGTGGAATTTATTACACGGTTTCAGCGGCAACACAAATCAAGCAGTAATATTTATATTCTCTGAAGTCCACTATTAAGATGTTTACGTGATTTTTTCTGTTAGCTTTGTCATGAAGAATACAAATAGTGCCCACCAAATCTAACTAAGTGCCTCTAATTTTTCTTGGACTTCAAAAGTAAGAAATGCAAGACGACAGACGTTCATTTAGAAGGAATATTTATGCTAATTTTTGAGTTCTCGTACCAAGAGTTTGCTTTGGTTTACACAACAGATTTGCTTTTGCTTCTCCCATTCTTTAGCGAAATATTTAAATGAGGCAGTAACTTAGTTTTGTACCTGAAATTCTATTGTTACTTAGAATTCTGATTAATCATTTTAGATGCGAATATGTTGCAATTAGCCTGCCCTCTGATGAAAATCAATACTGTAATCATGAATTTTTATATAAAGTTTAGGAAGGAGTAGCACAGGATCATTACTATTTTGATATCACTAATATGTCTATCTGCCTATAAGAACTTTCTTTCATACTATTAAAAAACTATACTACGATACATTCTATTGTTTGTCTTGGGGTTCTAACCTGTTTTTAAGATGATTAGAATTTATTTTTTCTCTCTGACTTTTTAATCTCATCTTTTAAATTGGCATGGCACCGTAAATAAAAAGAATGTACATCATAAAGCTTTTAAAGTTCGAACATTTATTGTCCTTAACGTTTCGAATTACCTTTAAAAGTGCTTTTAGGTTCTATATCATCGGAAAGGGATTCTAAAAAGAGAAATATGTCACAAAAATTCTGGTCAATACGGTGAGTGATTATATAATTTTATATATTTGCAAAAAATAATTGCATATATATACAGAGTCTGTTCGCACATTTTTTAGACGATTTTGGTAAGCGGTAATAAAAAAAAACGTTTGCTGCAAAAGAAATAATTGCAATTGTACTATGTTTTTAAAAGTCAAAATTATCGTCTACGGCTTGAAAGTTTTGTTTTTATTCAAAATGGCGTTTTTAACAAAGCAGTGGTTCGAAGGCTACATTTATGCTCTTTCCGAAGAGAAATATGCATACTCCGTTATCCAAAAAAGATGTGAGAGTCATGGTTTTGTGATATCTAAAGCGTCGATAGGTAATATCGTCAACAAGAAAGCAGAAAAACGTCAAATTGGAGCCTCAAGTGGGACAAAAATTCCAAACAAGTATCCAAGGAAAAAACGGACATCTTCGACTATTGCAAAGGTACGTTGTTTAATGTTAAAAGAAAATCCACCTAGTCAAAGGACATTTGCAAAATCATTAAAATGCTCGGTGTCCACTGTAAACAAAATGATAAACGTTGATTTAAATCTTAAGAAAGCGAAAAAACGCAATGTGCATCGTCTTCTTCCAAATCATATCGCTGAACGCAGGACACGCTGCAGAATTCTATATGAAAAACACTTATCCAAAGAAAAATGGAAAACAATTGTCACAATAGATGAATAATGGGTGTATTTAAATGATTGCAACAAAAAAAGAGCCATATATTATCATAAAAGGGGAGAAAAAAATTTAAGTACATGGTTCAAAGAATCGAAAGAAAGTTTTTCTAAGGGATTCATGATTGTTGCTGGTTTTTCTTATAATGGCAAGTTAAAAATAAAGAGAGTGGAAAAAAATGTCAAGATTAACTCCAAATACTATCAGGAACATATTTTATCGCCAATTTTTCTGAATGAAATACCATCGCTTTACCCACAGTGCCATCAATCTGTGAGACTCCATCAGGACAAAGCCAGCAGTCACACATCAAAATCCATTGTAAATTTCCTAAAAGAAATGGAACAAAAAACTGGTATCAAGCCCATACCCTTCACTGATATCCCTACTAAATCTCCCGATGTATCACCTATGGTTTTTTGTGCTTTCGGACTTTTAAAATCTGCATTATCCAAACGTAGTCCCAAAACACTTACAGGACTCTGGAAAGCTGTTCAGGAGGGATGGGATAGAATACCTCTTCTGACACTTCAAAAGGCATTATTATCCTGGAAATTGCGGTGTCGAAAGATAGTTCAGAATAAGGGATGTCAAATAGAACATTTAAAACACAAGAATTTTATGTAATTTAGTTTTGTGAATACAATATACATCGTCTAAAACATGTGTGAACAGCCTCTGTATATATATGTATGAAAGAATAAATAATTTTCCTTTATTAACTTTCCCCTATTGCAATAAAGCATTATCCCTCAATTTCACCCGAAATAATCTATTAGTTTTCCTCCTAAAAGCCACGCGCCTACACCTTATATAACCGTTATATAACTTCAAACTTTCGAGAACTTTCGAGCGACCACGTCATATGACGCCTTATAGTCAGGTGATGAATTCAGACCAATTAAAGTTCAGCGCGCCGGTGTAATCCTCGCTTTTTCTCGGCTATTCCCTACGACTTGTGTATCTGCTCCCAAACCGTAAAGATGTAATTTCGAGGTTGTCCATATGTGCTGGCAGGGCCCAGTCCCCGGCTAGCCGCGATGTGCCTTCTGCGTTCGAAATTTGCGCTGCGCTTTTTTCTCGTATTTCTGGCGAAGTCTGGACAATGTAATGAAATGTATCGATCTTCTGTAATATATTTTCGAGTAAACGATGTCCAGCAACCTTCCCAAGAATAAAAAACTGTGTAGCTATGCGGAGTACTATGTTTTGTTCTGCCTGGACTTCCTTCCAGCGCCACTTAGCCACTTCGACTACAAGATTTCCTGGGACGCTGCGAATTCTCGTCCCTGATGCTCCAACGTCCAAGTTTATTTTCCCGGTCTGCCTCCTTATTATTTCATATATATATATATATATATATATATATATATATATATATATATATATATATATATATATATATATATATATGTCGTGTACTTCTGAACAATATGGTAAAACTCGTTGACTCCAAATGAAAAAACAGCAAATTTAACATTAATTCACGCTTAACAAATCTTTACAACAAAAAACTTCCGCATGTTTGGAAGGAAATAAAAATATCTACTGCAGTTAGATAAATTATAAGTAGTAAAATGTAAATAATTGAACAGAGGAAGATATTTACTAACAGGAAGAATTCAGGCAAAATACACAGAAATCCTGAACTTAGAGCTAAACGTACCATAAATGCAAGATTCTATATCAGTAAAAGAACTAAACCCTATAACGAGGCAACCAACCAGTCTCTTCATCAGGAGGCCTAACCGAATGAGGAGGCCTAACTTTCTGAATAAGATGCAGGTCTCCTATTCCAAGGCCCCTACATCCCCATTGAAACAGATAGTCAAATGAAATGAAAATAATCATAAATACTGCACTTAGAGCTAAATGCACAATAAATGCAAGATTCTGTAGCAGTGAAAAGTAATCATACAATTCTAAAAGAGCACAAATGAAAAGACAAAAATATAAAGTGCACATTCACCCTATCCCAATAGGTTTCTAAGTAACGGTTATAACTAAAAAGAAACCATTTTTAACCCTAAGAATTACGCCACTGTAGCATAACTACAGCGCCACACCCAATTGAAGTTTTACAGCCACTAAAATGCTCTATTAGAAAAATGTTCTTCACGAAACAAGATTAACCCCTCAGCGGGCGCACCAATTTTTGGAACACCAGCAGGCGCGCGTGGTTCAAAGTGCAACGTCTCTTTCAGCCTTGATTATTCATTTTGTAATAGATTTTTTTTTCAAATTGAAAATATCAATTCTGCGTTATATGACAACATATAAAATGTTGATAATATTGAGATATATTTATAATTGAAGGCCAAAGAATGCAGATACAATCGCCTTATTTCAAAACTGTCCGGTTTATTGGATCTAAGGACAACTTGCGAATAGATTCCTATTATGTCCAAAAAGCTAAAAAACAATGTTATTGTCCATCTTCGTGATATGCGGGATATCGTGTAATAGCTGCACATTTGATCGACTACATTATCTCGTGCTTTTGGCGTATTGTAATTCAGTATAATCGCTGGTTTAACCCGGTTAATTCACAGCTAACAATAAATGGAAAGGAATACAAGGGTCAGAAAATCAGACCTGCATTAGAAAAGGGTGCAGCTATAAATAGAAACTGCTTAGAACATTCAAACCTGACATGCAAAAACAAACCACGAAAATGTTGCAATTTGTACACGGATGCGCCCGCTGAAGGGTTAACAAAGTTAAACAGAAAGTTAGCCGCGTAACTGAAGTACAGTCGTGTTTATAACACGAGTCCACCAGACCTTGGTCCACAAAGGCGCCCTCTGGTGGACATTTTGAAACAAATTTTTTTTTCGAAATTCTGTCAGAGCAAATCGTGTATAGTCCATATACAAAATTTCGTTGCATTCCGTTCACCCATTTGCGCTGTAGGATGTCGTTTATAGGGGAAGTTTAATTATAACCACCCGGTATGTTAACTGAAGTCTTATATTTTTAATTTATTTTGAAGTTCATTATATTTTTAAAAAGAGATGTCTTCATCATTAAAAAAATTATTTTACTCTGCGTTTATTTAATTAAGCCCCTTACAGTGAAACCAGCGTAACAGCTTGCTGTTATGCTGGTTTATATATATATATATATATATATATATATATATATATATATATATATATATAAACTTTATATATTTATATATATATATATATATATATATATATATATATATATATATATATATTTTTGTGTGTGTTTGTGTGTGTGTGTGTGTGTGAAAAGTTTGGGACTTTTCTGTTTAACTGCTTACTGCTTGCCCAAGTGATACAGAATGCTTTGGTGTGCTACCAAAATTATAACTCACGAAGCAGGACATCTGAAATTTTTCTTTCCGGAGGACCGTTACGGAGGAACTTAATCCTACATTAAAAAATTCGTTTAACCGGTCTTTTACAATTTTAACAGGTTATAATGAGTTTTTAATAGGTATGTAGCACAATTTTTAAATTTATATTTTGTACTATGCAAAACCATAATAGAGTTATTTATTCATGCAAACTGTTAATAGAAAATACCCTTATATTCAGTCTAATAAAATTCCTTACATATGTAATGTCCTACGACAAAGCATAATATACCGTGCATAAACAGATAAATACAGCAGACAAAGAAGAAAATGTCTATCCGTTTCCTTCAAGTAAAATTGAGATTTATATTTTAATCAAGGAAAATTTCCTTTCTGCTTCGCCACGTCAATGCCGACCTTTAATTTCAGTACAATCCTGGTGAAACTTACGACTGCAGCAGAATCAATTCCTTTTTATTCAAATCAGAGATAAATATCAGAAAATTCTTCGTCTAAATTGGGTCTAGACGTATTATTGACAGGTGCTAAATTAACCGAAGAAAACAAATTAGGCGACCGAAAATATATTAAGTTTTTACGAAAGAGAAATTAATGACGAAAAATTAATGCGATAGGAAATATATTTTTACATTCATCTATTTTATTTTTATGTTCCAAGGAACTTTTTTGTATGCCAGGAAGTTTCTGTATTTATAGTGAGCTTTGACGCCTAATGAGATGAAAAAATATAGCGTTAAGGGGACTCACTATCCTTAAATCTTTAAAACATTCGATTTTTTCTAAAAATATATGTTAAAGCCTGATTATTTCTGAACAAAGTAAAGCAAACTGCATGAGAATATTCCGCTTAGTTCCAGAGATATTGATATTCTAAATATTTAATTACTGATCAAGTTTATGATAAGAAAAATTTTAAACTCATTTTTCTCAAAATATAATTTTGCATCATTCCGCAACTGATATCTCAAAAACTATGAAGCATAATTCCATGAATTTTTTATCACTGCATAATCATGTTATTTTATTGCGTCTGAACTAGAATTATTGCAATCACTGCACATTTTGTTATTTTTTCAGGGGCAAATTAATTAAAAAATTTAAGGAAATTTAAAGTATATTTTGAGCAGTTTTAAAAAATTGAAAAATATTTTAATGTTGAATGTTTTATGTTCGATTGTATTTTGAATTATTTATTTTAAATATAAAACAGGAATTATACATTTAAGTGTAAAATTAATTTCATAGTTCTGCGCAAGCTAGTATACAATAAAGATACTTAAAAAACCCGTTATACCAAAAAATTAAAAAAAAATATTTAAAATTATTTTGAGAGTTGAAAATTTGTTTATTTAAATAAATATATCAATTTATCATATACATATTATTTGCAAAAATTGGGAGAAATTGAAATAGTTACAAACATTCATAAAGTATGAAAATATGCCTTATTTCCTCGACTTAAGGGTCGTGAGTCCCCTTAAGTGTAGAACAATAAAACAACTGGGGTTGATTAATTTTTTAGGTATGAACTAATACGCTATATATAGGGATACGTAAATTTCACATAAAAAACTCGAAAATTCTCAACAACAAAAAAATACAATATATAAAATTTCGCATTTATTCGCAAAAATATATATAAATTCTAATATTTTGCATTTATTAAAATAAATTACAATTTTACTTACTTGGATAGGTAAGTATGAAAATTCTTAGTTAAACGATAACATTGTAGTAGTCTCTATTATGTTCCTTAAGGGGCAGTAGACTTTCAAAATTGTGAAATTTGTCGAAAAATTCGATTTTTTAATTTTATTGAATTGTGAAACTACGGACGAGGTATGAATCGGAAAATAACAACTTATTACACTTTTTAACTGTTGGGTAAGAAAATGGAATGTTTAGTTAATTTTCTAATCATAACACTCTATGCCTTTGTAATATATTTATTGCCATACCCAAACAAACACAACTAAATGGTTCTCTCCATGGCAATATATGCTAGTATATAACGCAGACCATACTGCGATAAACAAACTCCGCCTGTGGTCGGCTTGATACTACTGACGATACCAACAGATGCTTATCACGTGATCACGCGGGTTGAGCTCGACCCCAAGGACACCCAAAGGAGCAACAATAACTGATATTAAAAACTGACCTTTTTTAATTTTTATTCATTGTTAAGTTTAGTTTCCCGTGTCGTTCTTTTTGATGCTGGTAATACCCTCTGGCCGGAAGTTCCAGACCTGTTCCATATTGGACTGAAAAATGCGGCTACGGTTTACAATAAAATCGCAAGGAGCGGAGTCGGTCTTAGCTAGTTGCCACCTCAATTTAGACCGATCACCCTCAGAGGCGACATCTGGTGGGGGATCGTACACTCTCCCACACTTTCTGACATCATAGAGTGACTTCTTCGTCTACGGATTTCAAGTGCCCGTACTCGGTATAGACACGAAATTACATAGGATGGAAGATTAATAGTTGCAACTAGGTATATACAAAGTATACAGAAGAGATACAGGGATGAAACTTTTAAAGCCCTTCAAAGTAGTAACCAGAATTCTTTAGCACCCATTGCTTACATTCTGGAAGCTGCAGGATGCTGCATAATTTCGACCTCAACCTACTTTCTTTCAATAAAAAAAATCTCTCGACCCCTAATAAAATTTTTTGGTAGTAGCAAATTTTTAAAGCACAGGTAGCAAAAATTAGGAAAATGTTAAAAAAATAGAAGCAAAAAACAAATTTTGACAAACTATTTAAAAATTGATGAAATGTAGTAGATTTTTAGTACATATTTACTTTGCATAAGAACCTCCCCCCCCCCCTCCACCAGCGAAAGATTTCTTCATCTATCTTGCTTTGTATTTTTGTTATTGACGTTCCAAATTAGAACGTTTTTTGTGCCGCACCATGTATTTTTAAGAAGAGCTAAAGACGATATATGTCGAAATTTCATATCTTGTTTTATCAATGCCTATGATAGTTTTGGAAAAACTTATTGTTCGAATCACTTCAAAAGGCAAAACTATATACTAGTATTAAAGTTGTGTTCAGTTTTTAAACCAAGATTTTTAATTTCAATTACAAGGTATAACCCTCCTCTAGTAATCTCATTTTGGACTGAAATGGTTGAGGAAATACTGTCATATCTCTATGCTAATGCACAATCTATCTAAACTTTCCACAACACAAAGAAAAAAAAAGCCTTGATAACATAAACAGAAGGTCAGAAAAAAATACAAATTTATTTCCTAAATAAAAGCATGTATTTTCCAAATAAAATTTAATGAACATTTTTATTACAGGAACATTTTCATACAACAACATGAGGCACTGACAAAATTCTTATTTTCATTCTTCGCCCATGAGCAAGTTCCCTCTCCTAGTTGTGGAAGAGGGTAATAAGCGCCATCTAGGATATTGTGTTGGCACTAGGCTTATAATATTATTCGAGAATGAGAAGAACTTTGTATAGAGCTTTGTATAGAGATATAACACTCTTCTAGGAGAGGTGCGATGTTATAATTCCCATGGTGTAGTTTTATTACTTATAATAATCCCATGAATTTCAAAGTAACCAGTTGCCGAGTTATTTATTTAATACACCGGAGAATGGAACTTAACAATTCGAAATGTGACCTAGAAAGAGAGTATGCCCACTATTTGGAGGTGCGATGTTATAATTCCCATGGTGTAGTTTTATTACTTATAATAATCCCATGAATTTCAAAGTAACCAGTTGCCGAGTTATTTATTTAATACACCGGAGAATGGAACTAAACAATTCGAAATGTGACCTAGAAAGAGAGTATGCCCACTATTTGGAGGTGCGATGTTATAATTCCCATGGTGTAGTTTTATTACTTATAATAATCCCATGAATTTCAAAGTAACCAGTTGCCGAGTTATTTATTTAATACACCGGAGAATGGAACTTAACAATTCGAAATGTGACCTAGAAAGAGAGTATGCCCACTATTTGGAGGTGCGATGTTATAATTCCCATGGAGTAGTTTTATTACTTATAATAATCCCATGAATTTCAAAGTAGCCAGTTGCCGAGTTATTTATTTAATACACCGGAGAATGGAACTTAACAATCCGAAATGTGACCTAGAAAGAGAGTATGCCCACTATTTGGAGGTGCGATGTTATAATTCCCATGGTGTAGTTTTATTACTTATAATAATCCCATGAATTTCAAAGTAACCAGTTGCCGAGTTATTTATTTAATACACCGGAGAATGGAACTTAACAATTCGAAATGTGACCTAGAAAGAGAGTATGCCCACTATTTGGAGGTGCGATGTTATAATTCCCATGGTGTAGTTTTATTACTTATAATAATCCCATGAATTTCAAAGTAACCAGTTGCCGAGTTATTTATTTAATACACCGGAGAATGGAACTTAACAATTCGAAATGTGACCTAGAAAGAGAGTATGCCCACTATTTGGAGGTGCGATGTTATAATTCCCATGGTGTAGTTTTATTACTTATAATAATCCCATGAATTTCAAAGTAACCAGTTGCCGAGTTATTTATTTAATACACCGGAGAATGGAACTTAACAATTCGAAATGTGACCTAGAAAGAGAGTACGCCCACTATTTTGAGGTGCGATGTTATAATTCCCATGGTGTAGTTTTATTACTTATAATAATCCCATGAATTTCAAAGTAACCAGTTGCCGAGTTATTTATTTAATACACCGGAGAATGGAACTTAACAATTCGAAATGTGACCTAGAAAGAGAGTACGCCCACTATTTGCTTTGTGGCTGATAAAAAAAAAGTAAATTGATTCTTGCTCAGAAATTTTCTTCTTTCCCCAAGAAAATATTCTGAAGTATTAAAAGTCATTTCACATCGCGCAGAACTTTAAAATTTACCAAAAATTATTTCTTCCGAAAATTCTAACTCAAACATTTAAACTCTGCGAAACTGAAATTCTTTCGTTCCTCGAAGAAATAGTGTACTTTAAAACTTAGCTCCAAACATTGTATTCTCTGCTGGTTTTCTTTCCTCACGAAATTCGAGTGTTTGAACAACGTATAAGCCGCCTTTATTCAACTTTACGCTTTTATATTTACTATTTTTGTTTCCTCTCACCTATAAATTTTCCCCATCAGTTACAATTTCCATCGCGTGCGCCATGAAATGATTTGAAACGATGAAAAAAAATAAAATAAAATAAAAAAAGGCTTCCTACTGACTCGGATTCTGTCACAAGTATGGAGTATTTTTAGCTTAAATTTATGGCTTATGCCTGCGTAATAATTTTCGACTTTGAAGCTGCGTATTGACACTTCGAAAAGTAGATAAGGTATCTCAAAATTTATGTACTTTTTTCACTCTCTGTGTCTGCTATAAATATCAGATATCAGTATCTTTTTCAATATTTAGTAAGATAAGAGTTTTCGGACTTTCATTATTAAAACTCGCAAACCCACTTATGTATATGAAGGGAAGACTGGTTAGATAACTTCCAGCGTTCAACAGATTAGCACGTAACCAGTATGTAAAAAAATTCATAATATATGTTAATTTGATATGCAGTATACAACTCTTAAAAGATATGTCCATAAATTTTAAGCATAACTTGCTAAATGGTAGATACCAAGTAGTTACTTAAAAAAAATATCAAGCAAAACATTTGCGTTTGCTGATATGATAACACAGAAAGTTGAAAAGTGTAACTGCTCATCTGTGAACGCGCTAATTATGAAATTTTGTAGATCGTGAGTAATTACGTTAACATCTACAAGGACTCACGTGCATATTTGTGCTTTTAGTAAGTTTGGAATAGTAAGCATTTATATAATATTAAATGCCCGTAACATAGCATTTAAGTGAATTAGATGCGAATTAGGAATTAAATGCTTAAATAGAATGATATACCAAATATTAATGTAGGAGGATATACTGTGGGGGAAAGGATAGTATTTACAGTGAGAAGAATCTGAATATATTGAGGTAGTAAGAGGAATTTTGAAATATTGTATTCAATTTAATTGTGTGTCTTAAGAAAACTGAATTATTCTTTCAAAGATATTAATATATATATATATATATATATATATGTAATATACCGGACCGGCGGGAATGATAGCCGGAACCGGCATATCACACCGAGAATAAACGTAGTCGTATTCAATAATACAATTCTCTTTTCACGTCTGCAAATACTTTTTATTTCTGCATTCTTTATCATCGATGACAACGGTTTATTAGGCAACAGTGCCACGCCAAAATCTGCTCTCCGAGGTATGCTGGAAATTATATAAACTTTATGAGCGTCTTGCCATGTGATCACAAGTCTGTAGCCATTGGCTGAAACTATGACTCTGATGTCAGAGGTGACGTAATATTATTACGTAAAGATGCGCAAGAAATTATATTTTTTGAGGGGACACTGCGCAAGCTTTGTTCTTGGAATCAGAAGCGAAAATAGCTCAATCGCGACAACGCCCAAGGCAATTTAGAATTTGAATTGAATATAGGGTTTTTTATGTTATATATATATATATATATATATGTTACCGGCAAAGTATGAAACGCCGGAATTGTATAGAATGCCTAGGCATTGTATATAATGCCGGATGTTTTTAGGCAAAGTATGAAATATGAGAATTATTACATACATTCCCTAGGCATTGTATATAATACCTAGGCATTCTATAGAATGACAAATGCTATTTAGGCAAAGTATGAAAAAAAGGTTCTGATATGGCTACTATATAAATGACGTGCATTCCTCAAAAATACAAATGTTATTCTGAAAAAATGAGAGTGCTATTTAAAAAAAGAATTGTGCGGTCGGGGTCCCCCGTCAGGAACGAAGTTCCTTACGTTATTTTTTCAACTCTAAACGTGATTTAAAATGTAGATTTCTATTGATTATATATATATATATATATATATATATACTGCGCTATTCCAAGAATGAGTGGGAATAGAAACGGCCAGCGATTGTGCCGGGATATGAACCCGGGACCACTCGCTCCGTAGTTCGATAGTCCGATACTCCGTAGTCCGATGTGATAACCATTCAGCCACAGAGTCCTTGAGAAAAAGCTCTTTTGAAGGGGGCATAAAGCTTTTTCGTTACGTGACGATTCCTGCCAGTTCACTCTACTTTAAGCCGCGTAAAAGAACTTCGTTCCAAAAAAATTATTCAAAATACGTAAAGAAAAATGAATGTTGTACAAAACAAAATTTATGCCTTTCTTATTAAGGGTAACAAAATTTTCATATAAAAAATAAGAAATTAAAATTAACCTACTTGTTGAAACATGGTAGGCTTGAATGATATTTTGAATTACATTTCATCCCATTTTTCCCGCAAAGACATTTCATATTTTGGCACTTTGTTTTACACATACATTTGACGAATCCTTGACCGCTTCCACTAGACTGAGCAATTGCAACTGACCGGAGAGGAATTTCGTGGTCAGGATTATATCCAAGGAAGTTCTTAGGGCATAAAGTTAATTGTGATCTCGCATATAGTTGTTTTAAAATTCCCTAAGAAGGTCCAAGTAGTAAGAAACCATCCTCTGTCACACTCATTACAACTGCCAATCACCTCGCCCATTGTCGACATCAGGAATAGGAACTCGCACAGTAGTTCCCAAAAAGGCAGCGGAAATTTTTTTTTTCCAAATTCATTTTAATTTTTTTGGCTTGTATTTCCAGATTGATTTTAGAATTTATTTTACCTTCAATAGCATTTTCAGTTTTGAAACAAAGGATGCACAAAATATCCATTTCATCATCTTTACTAGCATTGCCACAGAAGGTATGAAATTTTTGACAACACTTTTTGCATGGAAGTACATGACTCGTTTCTTTCAAACACACACACAACAGTTATCAGAAACGGAAATCTCTTCGGTAAGCATGTCTTCATCATATTGGTTTAATCCACTATCGACTATATTGGACACTTTTTACTATATTGCAACTGACAAATTCTGAGCCTGAGGCGCGCGTTAAAAGTCGAGTGCCTTGCCAAGTGATATTCGAAACGAATCGGATATGTATTTCATACTTTGTCGCTTTCTAATTTGGCATTCTATAGAATGCCTAGAAAATGTGTGAAATATGAATCGTTTGATAGATTGCTGGCTAGTTTTAGGCATTATATACAATGCCTAGGCATTCTATAGAATGCCGGATTTCATACTTTGCCGATAACTAACACACACACACACACACACATACATATATATATATATATATGTATACACATAAGGTCATTCGGAAATGATTATGGAAATGATTTATGGAAATGATTTTGATACTTACGTTTTATGTGTAAATGCCTTATTTTTAGCGGCGATTTGCTTCTTTCTGATCGCCATGGTTCTTGACAATAGCTCTAGCTTTCCATGAAATTTTCCATGAAAGTAAAGTTTTGCTTAGTACTGGTATGTCAGTTTTACTTCATTCCTCTTAGACCATTTTCCAAAGTCCGTTCAGTGTTCTTATATGCCGTTTTACTAAGGCTCGTATGAAAAAACCGAAATCGCAAATGTCCATTGGAGAAGAGTCAGGTATTTCATTAAATGGGATACATTTTATTCCTGTTTCTGATTCTTTCTTTGCTGAATAAGCGGCAGTTGATTTAGACGTGTGACTAGAGGCTTTGTCCATATGAAGCTCAACTTTATCAATGTCCTTTCCATATAAGGCTGGAATTTTTTCTTCAACAATTGGTTCTAAAATATTCAGCTGATAGTAAAGTGAATTAATTTTGTCTTTATTTGAGATTTTTTTAAATTTATAATTTGCCGTTGTAACAAAATCCTGCTACTATCACGAACTCCTTTGAGAACTTTTCTGTACAGTGACGTACCCATTTCGTACGGTCATTCCCGTCAGTTGAGCAATAGAAAATTTATCTCTTTTTTATTACAGTCACTTAAATACACCCATGCCTCATCGAGTGTTACCACACATTTTAATTTTTCAGCTGCTAGGTGTTTTTCACATAATTTTCTACAATTTGTTTTCCTTTCAGCAATATGCTTTGGCAAAAGCAGATGAACTTTAGGTTGAAACATCTTTTTAACTTCAAATCTTTATGAATGATTTTACTTACAGTGCCAGAAGACATTCTTAGTTTCGATGCAATTGATCTTTGAGTCAGTGGACTTTCTTTTAGGATCAGAGAGTTTAATTTTTTGATATTTACCTGCATTCGAACAGTCTTAGGATGAGGTTTAGTGGTCATGTTTTCATTTTTACTTTCATTTAGACGTTTTTTTTCCTTTCAAATTTAATATATTATAAATACCTATTTTGAAATGCAATAACCGCAATTTTAACACCGCTTTATAATTTGTTGCTACAAATATTTCTCCACGGAAAGTGCAGTTGCGTAACCTTCGAGCCATCTATCAATTTTAGGAGCCATTTTCAAAATAAATCTTTTATTTTTCACCCCAATCAAAGTAAAACAATAGCAGACAATTATTCTGAAGTTGCCAAATTTTTATCTCAAAATGCAAACGCCATAAACAAATTACAAAATCGTTTCCATAAAGTGCCAACGACCTTCTGTATATGTATGTTATGCAATAGAAAAGAATATCAATTAATCTCATTTTGTGTAGATTAAAATATTGGAAATTAAAAATAAACGAGGTTGCACGTGTCTTCTCCCCTTAAAAAATGCAATTATCATGTATCTTCGTAATAAATCCATTCGTCATCCTACGGTAGGAAAATTGCCTTAAACGACTGCAGCAGAATCGCATTATTGTGAATGTTAACGAAAAATATTAGATATGGCTTGGCCAACCTACCAAAAATTCAAAATATGGTTGTATTGGAAACATTTGACAGTGGTTTAGATGAGTCTGTTTCTTAGAAACTATGCTACTGTAGAAGTTCTAGAAGCGTTCTCGTCTAATATCAAGAGAAACTTTTTTTGCGTGTGTATTTTTCAAATAACATAGCATTTAGGGATGTTCGTTCTAGACACTTGGAAGCTATTGTGAGAAAAGAAGGAAGAACTAGAACACGGGATCGCGTCTTTAAAACGATTTGCTAGGTGGGTGAAAGTCTTTTTCCGAAGAGAAATATAGTATAGTGAGGGTCTACGGTCACGGAACGGATAGAAACATGTATTATCAGAATATGCATGTTGAGAAATTCTTCACTAAATGCTATATCGTTGGTTTATACCAGAATCCATAGTCATGGATATAAATAATTGTGGCATATAGGGTATTCACTATTAAATTTGCTGAAGTTTAAAAGTGTAGAAAAAATAATTACAAGATAAAAAGAACTTTTTATATACCATGTTTTTAAATTTTCTGTTGAAGCATACAAACTTGACGATTCAATGTATTAATAAATTCTTTTGTAAAATTTTTTTGATGAATTATCCCATCAACTTGAAAGAAAATGAAGTTAATTGGAATTTAACTTGCGTTTAACTTTTCGTTCCCGTCCCAGCCGATAGATGGCTGCACCAGTCTACAAAATAAAATTAACTGAAAATGTATTCAAATCTGCTTAAAGATGGCTAAAAGTAGTAAAATTTTAGGCATTGTCATCTTGTTCTGAGTTATTCTAAAAGTTTCAAATGTCTAGCTAGTCGGGAAGTTAGTTAAAAATCGATTGCAAGATTTGTAAGGGACAAACGCACACACAAACAAATAAGAAAGCAAGTTAATTAAAACATGGTATATACACTAGCCTTTTAGGGAAAGTTTTATATTAAAAGGGACCTGAGATGCAGCAGAGCAGAGTTTGTCATCAAATTTCAATTGCGCAAGAAAGGAAGGGCATTAGATAAACAGCTGGAGATGTCACTGGATCAGAGATGTCGAATAAATTGGCTTCTCCGATACAGTATTGTACCGTAGTCAATAATACGAGAAGCCTTTCGCTTCAATTACTTTACCACGACATGTTAAACATACTGCAACTACAGCAGTTAAAGCAAGTATGTACAGCGAGTTAGAATATATACAGTTAGATAGTGAGAATGACTTCGGGTTCAACGACAGGTCTGGCCTATGAGGCATCTCTGACCAAGAGAGCTGCGTCCCTCTGGCACTCAAAAAAAGATCTTTTCGCGTAGACTATTGGGGTCTCATTTATACTGTCGGCGAATTCAAATGGCATTCTCCGGCGTTTGAAGTGCTGGTAAGAGTCCGAAGTTTATGGGATTCTAAATGTCACTATAGTGTCAAAAATATCAAAAGCCGTCTAACCACTCTCGGATTTATGCGTTCTATAACGTCAGAACCGCACATTACAAGAACTTTATGGCCTCTTATCCTAGAGTTTATGAGACCGTCCATATCAACAGTTCTCTGATAGATGACATGTTCAGGGGTAGGAATGGTTATCACATACTTATATAATTACAAATTTCGTGTAGTAATTGAGACAATGTCACAAAATTGAATTAATGTTGCAAATTGAATTAATGTTACAAAAAAAATATTTCAGATAGTCCCTTCTAACGAAACTACCGTGAGTTAATAACGCAGGATTACTTATCTTTGCATACCTCTTTCATTTTCTTCCTTTTTATTGACGCATTTTGGTACTTTTCTGTTTAACTGTTTAATGCTACTGGGTTTGGAGCGCTGTCAAAATCATAACTTGCGACGGACTCGGAATTTTTTCCTTCCGTAGGACGGTTATTGAGGAACGTAACCATATGTTAAAATTAATTTTGATTTTTTACCATGTTTTTATTAACATGCTTTCTTGTTTGTTTGTGTGTGGGTTTATCCCTTACAAATCTTGCAATCGATATTTAACTAACTTCCCGACTAGCTAGACATTTGAGACTTTTAGAATAGCTCAGATCACGATGACAATGCATTTCTTTAATACTTTTAGTCATCGTTAAGCAGATTTTAATCCATTTTCAGTTAATTTTGTTTTGTAGAATGGTGCAGCCATCTATCGGCTGGGATGGGAACGAAAAGTTGAACACAAGTTAACTTACAAATAACTTCATTTTCTTTGAACTTGATGGGATAATTCATGAAAAAAAAATTAAGTATTTATTAATACATAGAATTGTCAAGTTTATATGATTCAACAGAAAATTTAAAAACGTGGTATATAAAAAGTTCTTTTTATCTTGTAATTATTTTTAATTAGCTTCATTAGGAAGATATGACCCATAATTTTTTATTCCAATACTTCACTAAAAAATGTATAATAATAAAATAGTCTGTAAAACCCCCTTTTGTGTGTGCTCAAGAGTTATCTTTAGACTGTATTTTACTATAAGGGGACCGTAATCAGAACTGGAAGATTTGAGTCTTTCATTACTGAGACAAGCAATCAAACGCTTATCAGATATTTTGCGTCATTTAATAACGAACCCGTAGATCTGAACATTACACACTGTGCTAAAGAATTTAAGATGGTCCATAATACACATGTGAAACACGTAATCTCTCATCATATGAAATTATCGTGATATTGATGGTAGAACTACACAGAATTCAAGTCGTGCTAGATTTTATATGAGATTCATAGTATCAGTATATATTCAGTGGTATCATGAAGGGATACAGTGAGGTTTTCTTATTTATGCGAATTTCTCTCTGTCTGAAATAAGGTCTTAGGGGAACTAATTTTCGGCTGTTTTAAATTTTCTCTGATTTTGTCTATCCAGCTGTACTTTCATAACGATATATTCTTAACAGTTATTAATCATTCATCAGACAAACCTCGGATGAAAAGGATATTTACCGATTACTCTGGTTTGCAGGAAAATCGGCCCTGACACCATTCCTGTTGATTCTTATGTAAAGTCACCTGAATCCGAATATGACTCCCGTTTTCCCACATGACCCACCGTTTTCGGGGGAGGCACCCCTACCAATTTTTCACTTTTCTATAACTTGGAGTGATGAAAAGGATTATTTTAGCTTTTACATTTCTATGAGGGGGAAGAGAGATGAAAAATCGTCAAACATGAACATTTGTAGCAAGAAGGTAGATTTAGGGGGGGGATTTACCCCTTTGAAATGTAAAAAAAAATCATTAAAAACGATCGATTTTACCGGATTTTTCACAATTTTCACTTATTTTCTTCCTATTTCAGCTTCCAGCCCCCTCATCGTCCCCGAAACACCCCCAAATAATAAAAATATATAGCAACAATAATAAAAATATATAGCAACAATATATAGCAACAATAATAAAATATAGCAACAGTTCGGAAGATACCCTGTATCATGCTGGTGCTCTCAATATCTCGCGAGCACAGGATTGCACAGGAATTTTCATGTTTTAAAAAGTTTAAACTTGCATTGCTCTTGTCACTATAGTCCTGCACTTGTTTGGGTTACATGGCATCTTAAGTTCTATCACCAATGCATTTGAATTAGGGCAGAACGCTAAGCCTTCATCTTTCGAAAAAAGTAATTTCAAGGTTGACTGCTTGGTCCTGTAAGAAGAGATTTTTACGCTCTTTTCTAAGAGATTCCACTGATGAAGTCGAGATCCAAGAAATTCAGACTTGCTCTTAGGTAACTCCAAATCCCTGACGAGATCATTCAATTCCGACTGAGTGACGAGGTGAGGTTGTCGATGGGCTGAATCAGCTGAACACTCTTCATCATCGGTGGACGTATCATTTGATTCTCCAGGCTGTGGCTCAAAGTCTTTCAAATCCGTTTCAGGCTCTAGAGTATAGGTTTTGGGGGCCACTGGAATTGGAAAAGATTCGTTGTGAGGAACTGGTCGTAGAGCTAAATTGATATTAGGATACTGAATTGCATGCTTACTTTTGCTAGAGAACCCGACGGGGGAAGTCATACATAAGTAACAATCTGTGAGATGACAGCGAGGTTCGCGCCAAACCATGGACACAGCAAATGAAATTAATTTACGGGTACCTTTGAACCATTTGGTCAAGCTACTGTAACAAGTAGTGCAGCAAACTGTATGAACGCAATCCTGGTCCTGATCGCCAACTTGGCAATCAAAGTAAAATGTATAAGCAGCTTTAAGAGAGAAGTTTTCGTTAATCTTTTATAGTCAGTTCTCCGCAAACATAGCAGAAGCTATCCGTATGAGTTTTACACTTGCGTGGCATAATTAAACAGTAAATCAATGTTCGGTATTAATCACAACTCACACTCACGTACTGTAATTCACTTGGAAAACGCAGGAAAAAAAATTTCTACCATTTTACACAATCTAAACAAATTGGAAAGACAGAATCCCCCCCTATAACACAAGTTGACTCTACGATCGCTAGAGATGTACTGAGGAAAGATAAGGATTACAGTGCAGGAATATAGTTGCAAGAGCAATGTTAGTTTAACCCGTGAGAACTCGCACCGGGTATGACATAACCAATCCATTTTCATTCAATATTTTTGTTATGTTCTTCTTATCGGATTAGGCCGAAATTTCGTGTAGCTGTATTCAAGGTCACATTCTTTCAGCGGGGTAAAAACTAAGTCTGCTTAATAAATAGATTTTGAGAAAAATATTTCGACGGGTATGTCATACCCGAGCGAGTCCTCGCGTCAGTCAGATCTTTCCTTTTTTTCTGTCAGTTTAGTGCATCATGGCGTGATTTTGAATTACAACGAGGAAATAAAACAATTGCGACATCTTTTAGAGACTGTTTCTAGTGATAATGAAGATTTATCCCAAGAAAATGATGCCTTCGAGGATGGAGAATACTGTAGCAATCACGATTCTTCTACTGAAATTGAGACAGAAACCGAAGATAAAGGTTCACTGTCAACAGCCGATTTTTATATTGGTAAAGATAAAATTACAAAATGGCTGAAGAAAAAATACCGGCAAAATGTAAGAAAGCCTTCAAGGAACGTAATTATCAAGCTTCCAGGTAATACAAATTATTCAAGAGATGTCGCTTCTCCCGTACATGCATGGAATGTTCTCTTCAATAGCAACATGCTAAATATGATGGTGTCTCAAACAAAAACAACATATTCAAGCCCTTCAATGGAACTAGAAATCACTAATAATGAACCGCCTGCAAAAAAACTCAAGAAAAAATATAAACCATGTTAAATTTGCCCAAAAAATAAGGACTGAAAAACAAAGTTTATGTGCCAAAAATGGGAAAAATGTGTGTGTTGAACATCAGTATGTAGTTTGTAAAAATTGTCTATAAAAATGTAAGTATTATTAAAATTCACTAAAAATCTTTAATTTATTATCTTATGTTCTTTAGTTACGTAAGGTTTGCATATAAACAATATTAATTCATATTTAAATAGCAGAAATGAACTAGGGTATGAGATACCCGGCGCGAGTTTTTGTGTTCGAAATTGGGCGCGAGTGCTCTCGGGTTAAATTTGTCAAAGCATGAAAATTCCTGTGCAAACATGTGCGCGCGAGGTATTGAGAGCGCCAGCGTGGTACAGGGAAATCTTCCGAACTGTTGCTATTTGTTTTTAATATTGCTGCTACATATTTTTCCATGTTTATATTAACTAGCTTTCTTGTTTGTTTGTGTGTGTGTTTGTCCAGTACAAATCTTGCGATCGATTTTTAACTAACTTCCCGACTAGCTAGACATTTGAAACTTCTAGAATAGCTCAGAACACGATGACAATGCATTATTTTAATACTTTTAGCTATCTTTAAGCAGAATTAAATTCATTTTCAGTTATTTTCAGTTAATTTTGTTTTGTAGACTGGTGCAGCCATCTATTGGCCGGGACGGGGATGAAAAATTAAACGCAAGTTAACTTCCAATTAACTTCATTTTCGTTCAAGTTGATGGGAGAATTCATCAAAAAATTTTTTAAAAAGTATTTATTAATACATAGAATTGTCAAGTTTATATGATTCAACAGAAAATTTAAAAACATGGTATATTAAGAAGTTCTATTTATCTTGTATTTATTATTATTGCTGCTATATATTTTTATTATTGTCGTACATATTTTTATTATTTGGGGCTGTTTGGAGGAGGATGAGGGAATCTGGAAGCTGGAATATGTAGAAAATAAGGGAAAAATTGCGAAAATAACCGGAAAAATCGAAAATTTTTAGTGATTTTTTTTTTAATTGAAGGGGGCAAATCGCCCCCCAATCAACCTCCTGGCTACAAATGTTCATGTCTGAGAACTTTTCACCTCTCTAGCCCCCCCCCCAGAAAAAATGTAAAGGCTAAAATAATCCTTTTTGTCCCTCCAAATTATCTATAAGTAATAAAAATAGGTGGGGGGGGGCCTCCCTCGAAACGGGGTCATATTCGGATTCAGGAGGTCATTTTACATAAGAATCAGCAGGAATGGTATCAGGGATAGAGATTTTTTTTTTTTGCCGAACAGTGTTATTTAAATGTAAAGAAGCAAATCATATCCATTTTTTTTTAATTTAAAAGAAATCCTCATCATTCGAAGAAAACGATCCTGTTAAGTTTTATTTTTATCCTTCTCAAAAAAGTAATCTTCTGACAAAAGAGCATGAGATAAAATTACTAAAAAAAAACTTATAAAGACCGTTTCCAGCAACAATTACGCGATCCATTTCCCAGAATTTCCCTAACAAGCAGCGAGAAAATAATTGTAAGCAGAAATCATTAAAGCGGCTTTAACTGTTATTTAGAATGAAGAGAATTTCATGATATTTCAAAGCTAAAAGATTTCCTCCCCAAATGCTCATTCGAATACAATGAATAAATTGGAAGAGGTTGAAAGTTTTATTCTGAGCGGCAAAGTGCCTCGCACAACAAAAAAAGCATTTAAAATAAACATCTATATTTTAAACTGAATTCGAGATTTTAATTATCCGCTGCTAGATATTAGAAATTTGAGGAATTAATTATTTTGCATTCTAAAACGTTATTACTCAGCATATCAACTGTATAAAACAGTTCATGTGACTGACTGACAGATAACGCACAGACCAAACCGCTGGACCTAAAGGTCTGAAATTTTGCATGGCGATTATTCTTATAGTGTAGGGGTGCACCAAGAAAGATTTTTGAAAAATTCTTATTATATTTTTAAAATTAAATTTTTAAGCTGTTTTGTAACTTTTTTAAAGTTTACATTTAAAATAATTATTTGAGGGTTAAAATATTTATATAACGAGAAAGATCATAAAAATTCCTTTAAAATGAAATATTTTTCGAATCTTTCCTTCAACCTTTAATTTCTGATTTTTGGGAAATTTTTAAAGATTAATTTTTAGAAATTAATTTATTAAATGCTGATCTCGTGGTTCCTCTTCTTTTTGTGATATTTTAAATTAATTTTGCATCACGTGCATAACAACGAAATAAATTGACAAAAAATATTAAAATATGGTAAAAGATAAAATTTAACCACTAGACTCATTGAGATGGAAGTTTTTAAAGAATTTAATTCAAATTAGCATTTTTTTATGGATATTAAACATACAAATTAATTGCATACTGTAATGGAATTGTTTGTGGGTGGGGTAACGAATCGGTCATGGGACCAAATATAATAGACCTTTCAACTATTATTAATTAAATGTCATGTAATTACACATCCTAAAGTCTTCACATTGCGTTGTGTTTCACAAATTATTACAGACTATCTGATTGTAGATAATAAATGACACGTTTATTAATTAACAACATCTAAAATGATATACATACACACAGAAAATATTACACTTAACCCTTTCACTTATCATCACAGATATTCACACTTATTATTTTCACTATTGACTACACTCATGAATTACGTTAAGTTACCTATCCACATTACTCCTACTTCTTAAATATCTATCACAGTTATATTATTAACTTATTCGGCATGAATGAGAAAATGCGAGGGCACATCATTATCACAAGGTATCAAATAAAAGAGCACAGACATACCTCCACTGATACACGATATTGCTGTCTTTCACAGGCGCTGGGTTCTCGGAGAATTGGGGTCTCCTTAAATGAACTAGGACGCGGTTCATCAAATGCGCTCGCTCCGTCGAAAATCTTTCATTCACACCTGGTTCTTTGTCGAGGCTCGGTCAATAACTGGTCAGGTAGGCTTGGCGCTCCGCTGGGCTCATTCATCGTTTCCATACTCGGCTGGGCGCTTTCGGCATCACTTATTTTCTGTTATGGGCTTTCGGCATCACTTATTTTCTGTTATGGGCTTTCGGCATAAAACATCACGTCAGATCTTGGCTATTAGCAGGAACTCCTTCGGCTTAGGCTCTCCGCATCATATTCTTCTGATCTGGTTCTTAACACTCCTTCGTATCTGGTCCTTTACAAAAACTCCCTCTCATCTGCTCTTTAGCAAAACTCCTTCTGAATATATCTGCTCTCGGCATAAAACTCCTTCGTTAATATGTCTTCCACCTTCTCATTGCCCCTCCTTTTTTTTCCACGCCTGCCTTTTCCATTGGCTTTCCATAATTTTGGGGGGACCTATATCTCTCCGCCCATTCGTACATTCTCCTCCCCTTACATAACATCATATTCCCATGGCTCTTTTCATCACGTGTTCCCAGCACTTCATCTGTTTCCGTTTACCTTGTTTTCGGCTAACTCATATCTTCTCCCCGCCTTTCATGTTCAACTGTTCTCATTTTTAACGATTTATTTTCTACCTGCCTTCCCATATGCGCTTTCCTGTCTGTGTATCATATCTTTTCACTTCTTAATTACCTCTCCATCTGGACTTCCTTTGTCGGCGTTTTTCTCTTCATCTCCTGGTTCCTCTTTTTACGTCTTCTTTCTTTTGAACCTCTCAAGTCCACCGCCTATTCATCTCTTGTGTCCATCAATCCTTATTTGTAACTTCACCGTACGCTTGTCCCCTTAACTCTGTTTGTCCGCACATGTCTCTTTCTACCTCATTATTTGCAATGTTACGCGTATTTCCCCGTAACACATACATTGACCATTGTATTTAATTAGAAAATTTTCTTCTACATTATGTTGTCTATAAAATATTCGTTACGATTTTTTTATAAATATGTAAATTTATATATATATATATATATATATATATATATATATATATATATATATATATATTATATATTTATTATATATTTATATTTATATTTATATATATATATATATATATATATATATATATATATATATATATATATATTTGGCCTTAATTGCATACATTGACCATTGTATTTAATTTGAATGTACTCCGTAGCGAAGTACGGGTATTCAGCTAGTTTTCCCAAATAAAAGTATCTACCTTATAACAATACTTACTGTCTAAGAGCCATGAGAAAGAATTTTATTGACGTTATATCCAAGGAAATATCTTTATAGGTCGTTCTTTACCTTATTATTTATGAAAGTCAAAACCGGACAAATCTCAAGACTTGAAATATTCAGTTGGAAATCATAAAAATCCGCGTTAAATTGAAGTTTGCAGAGAAACTTTTTCTTTGAAAACTACCGAAATGAAGGTGTGGAAAATGTGTTCCTTAAAAATTAAAATATTGATATCGGATTATTATGGAAAAAAATCTGTAAACGAAAAATAGATCAGTCCAGGGTTTTACATCATTTCTCATATTTAGTTTGCTTGGATGCTGATTTATAGCGAAGGGAAGATGAAAACATATCTTTTATAAGGTTTTTCTGCTGATTAGATAATAAGACGTTAACAATATTGATATACGTGATTATACAGGGTGGTCATAAAAAACTTTGCCGATATATAGACCTCTAGCGGCCGTTTTGTTCAACCGATCGAGATGAAATTTCAGATATAGTTATTCAATGGTGTGAGCTCAGGATTCTGTGAACGACAACAAAGTGGAGCTTACGTTTACAGTTATAGGTACCGAAACTCGAAATTTTCGAATGGCAACGCCCACCTTTTCCCGTTGCAAAATGCTCAGCGTATGCGAAAACCCTAAATAGTGTTGGAACGGTACATGTATCACAAAATAACGGACGCGTTATGCGCGCACAAAAAACAGCTCCGCGAACGGCCTACAAAAACACGATCGGGGTGCACGGAGGAAATTTATATATGATAGAGACAAGACACCAATCACTGATGACAACACAGATCGGACAAAAGAAAACTTTTATTTGGATTGCACATTTTCTACATGGGTGCCATTTTCGTGTTTTTGTTGGCCGTTCGCAGAGCTGTTTTTTTTGTGCGTGCATAATGCGTCCGTTCTTTGTGATACATGTATCGTTCCATGGCTATTTAGGGTTTTCCAATGCGCTGAGAATTTTGCGAAGGGAAAAAATGGACGTTGCCATTCGAAAATTTCGAGTTTCTATACGTATAACCGTAACCGTTCATAGAATCCCGAGCTCATACCTCTCAATAACTATATCTGAAATCTCATCTCGATCTGTTGAACGGCACAGCCGCTAGAGGTCTATATATCGGCAAAGTTGTTTTATGACCATCCTGTATTTTATCACAAAACTATTCAAAAGATAAACTAAAATTGTTGGTAGAACTTTATTTATAGTATTTGGTGTCATTAAACGTATCAAAAGGAATTACATGATCGGGAGAAATACAAAGAAAACCAATCAGGAAATCCTCAATGCTGTATATATAGTATATGGACATGGTCACAAGAAGGATAAAGAAAAAAAAAAACCTATCTTAAACTTCATCATCAACTTTTGGAGCCCTTAAACTTTAGGGAAGATAGCTGTATCTAAAACAATGAATATTGTATTCAGAAAATCCTGGTACTTAAGCTTTAAGAAGAGTTTCGCGTAAACCAAACATAAAAAACGTCAACCACAAAACGCGTTAAAATCTTAAGATTCATATGAAGTAAAAGCGTTTTTCCGAAAGAAACAAAGTCCTTTTTACCGATGAAAGTAATTTATTTCGAATTTACGATAATGTTACAATCTGTATGATCACCAATTAATATCTACGTAGATACTCAGAACTTAAAACCCACAAGGAAAAAGAGAGGGAGGCTCTATAATGGTTTTGGGATGTGTGTTATCTTAAGAAGTAAACAAACTATTGTAGATGAAGGAAATGGGGATCTAAATAGGTAAATTGACATTTTGAAAAGAAATGTATAATAAAGTGTTTGAAACTTCAGAGGATTCAAATCAGCATTCAAAATTATCAAGATCCAAGCACAAAACTTGGAAGGGAAGACATTTGTTTCTGTATAACTGTCCATGTGCTATAGAAAATCCTTCTCAGTCCGCAGATTTTAATGTCATCGGAAGTATGAGGAATCTGTTAGGAAAAATCAGGAGCATAACATATCCAGCAAAGCCGATCGAACAAAGGCTATTCTGTTAAAAAACATTTCTATTAATACAAAAACAATCCTAATTAAGTCCTTTTATTTTAAATGTCCTTTAGTATTAAATCAATGCTTTAACTAATTTTAGCTGTAAAAAATGTGAGCTACATATCAAAACTGAAATTCCTCTCTTTGTATTTAAAAATTGTATTTGAATATTCCTTTGCCCTATTTTAATTTTGAGATTTTCTTGATTAATTTTTTCTTTTTTCATTTTTTCCTGATTATAAATTGATATAAAATTGGAAACACTTGCAATCAACTGAACAATTAATTGCCTTTAATTTAGCTTTTAAAGCAATTTTTATACTGAAAATTTTAATTAAAGCAATTTTGAGGTTTTTTTATGCCGAATTTATCCATTGTAGTAATCAGTTTTCCCTTTGACTCACACTATTTGGATCATACTGTTTATCATTGCATAAAATGACAGCATTGAATTTATTGGACGTTTTTGTTAACATCCTACGTATTTTATGACCGTCATATAGAACATACAGCATTTACATTTTCTACATTAGATCTATGATATTAGCTGGCTTATCGATAGAACTACATAAAATATTTTGTTAATTATATGAAAGTATTTCCGCAAACAGTTTCCGATACGGTAGACTCTTTCTAACACCACCTGCTGTGTTACAAGCAATATTTTGTGGTGGTTGCAAATTCCGAAGCATTCGGAGATATCAGTTGTTTTTCAATCCGGCCAATCTTAATACACACTTTAATCTTCTGTCTCTAAGCTCTTTACCTATCGACAAGAGAAAGCTTGAAAAATGTATAATGTCTACTTGGGTAATATGGCTTCACGTGATGGTAATATTTGGTAAACTGTCATGTGGTCACTAGAATTTTGATTTAAGCTAATACCAGACAAATTGTCCATTTACATGGTCCTTATAACAGTAAAATTTTAAATAATGGGACTGGAATTTTTTACACCTCTAAATCTCGCCACAAATTTAAACTAACATTTTCCTTACGGGGTGGGATAGCATGTATCCCATGAATACGGGGCCAAGAATATATATATATATATATATATATATATATGGTTTAGATAAAATACCTTTTACCAAAATTTTAAATCAAAATATGCAATACTTTCCATTGAACAATATAAAAATATATAATAGCTTCAAATATAGTGGACCGTTGGGTCGCTATATTTTCAACTATAATAATATTTCAAAAAATATAGTTGATGCTTCTCCTGGTAATTGTAATTGTAAACAAAATATGACCGATTACAATGAACACTACAGCCACATTATAACAGGTAATACTCAAATTACTGATAATACGGCTTTGACTATTTTTAATGAATTATAGTACAGGCTTTCGCATAGGTTATAAAAATAATGTCTTCCAAATTTCCAACATAATCTAGTATAATTTATATATAAAACGGCAATAATGCATAGTTTACCTGTTAGACATTTGAACAGTGGAAATTTCAGTATTTAAGTGATTTTAAAAATGCTTATCTAAGAACTAAGCCAAATGATCATCATATAAACTTAAAAACCTTAAAACCGTCTATCACTGCTTTGTTGTTCAAAGTGACATGGAGGATTTGGCAGCCGAGACATCCACGGGAAGTAGCAGTGCTCGTGTAGCTGAGGGAAGAACGGGGATTCCGGAACCGTCGATTCGACGTATCCTGCACGGAATGTTGAATCTGTATCCGAACTAAATCCAGGCACTTACTTCACCAGTTATTACCGGCATATGCAGATGCAAGACAAAACTATGGTACATGGGCTGTGGCACAAATGGGACGTAATCCACAATGTCTGCTGAACATCATGTGGACGGATGAAGTCCACTTTTCACTGCATGGTGACGCAAAACAGTCGTATCTGGGCGTGTAGAGTCAAATATTTCTTTTTGTTTGGTCAAATATTTAACTAGATAGAAGAAGGCTCCATTGTTCTGTAGAGTTAAAGTAGGATGAATGCTTTTATATAATAGCTACAGGATAGTAGGATGAAGGACGCAAGGAATGTTCAACAGAGCATGGCCGTAATTTAGAGTGTTCACAAAGTTCAATGAAGGACACCTGATGAAGGGTACAGTTCTACAGCACTAAGTTTACAATGATGGCCAGAAGAATTTTACTTCGTCAATTCAAATTAATACGTACCCCGAGTCCGAACTATGAAGGAGATGCATCGAACCAACCCGATGATATTCAGCAAAATACTGCCGCTATAAAAATGCGTTGAAGACAAAATTGCTGATCATTGTGCCGCTGGATTGAATAACTCCAGGTTCATTTACTGCTCAAAACTACTTGCTGGGAAAATGAAGATAAATAAAACTCACTCAGAGTAAATCCATACCATCTTTTTAAATATAAAAAAAGGTTTATTTTCTTTCTCAACACATATAAAAAAAATCTAGGCTATAAATTATGAAGAATCAAACTAACATGACAGTTCGTTATATATAAAGAAGTTCAGGTCAACACGACCACTTAGGTTCGCAGCCATCAAATAAAATGAAGATTGAGCATACAGCATCACCTCTAAAAATGACGAAAAAAATCATTCAAAGCTCCCCTCACCAAGTTCCGGCAAAGCCGACCCTCGGTTCGGGGTGTAGAGCTTATATATCAAAAAGTAACCAGATTGAAATATCAGTCTCAGTCTCAGAATATATTTTTTTTTCAGCACTGGACAACGCAAGGAGAGAAGGGCTGCACTACAACCAATCTCGCCAAAATGTGGAGAAAGGGAGAGGAGAAACAAAATTACAAACGTGCCAACACATTGCCAACGCCTTGTGTCCAAAAAATAAAAACGCGAATCATCGCCAAACGGGAAACCCTGCCTACCCACATTCCTCTTGGCAGAAGACACTGCCAGAAGAAGCCATTTAAGGAGTTTGATTGGCTGAGACTGACTGATCTAACCAATCAGAGGAGCTGGTCAAACAGCGCTAACTCCAAACGCCAGTTCTGAGAAAAATCAATTTCAAATGATCCGAAACCGCAAAATAAATGACGTTCACTCCAGGAGTGCGGAAATAGGGAAACGGATTCCTTATCAGAAACGGGAGTTTTGCAGCTTTAATAAAACCAATTATTGCTGTTTACAATAACAGGGAACTGGGAAGAAAAGAATATCTTATTTCGTGGACACCAGGCTAGCATTTAGAGGACCTAGCTGACGAAGAAGTAAAGCTTTTTCACGACGGCAAATTGCAGTGCCAGATGTTTAGAGGATAGGCTATTACAATTACCGACAGAACGGGCTGATAGAATCACAGACCTCCCACGACCAAGAGCCTGGGAAAAAATAAAATGCTATCGGCTAAGGAAAAGAAACTTAAGTAGCAGAATAAAGATTAAAATTAAAGTTATAATTTGAAGTTTAGGAGAAATACAAATTAAGTTAAATTAACAAAATTAAAGGAACCTGTAACGAATTCCTCGTTACAGGGCGATTGCACGCAAAACAGTCGTATCACTGCCACCGATGGCGACATGCTACACTCCACTGTAATGGGAGTAGTGACGCGCCTCGCTTGCTTATTACCTTGTGCTGGTGGTAATGTTGAACTTCTGTTACTTTAAAATAAATGTACAGTATCATGTTATTGTGACCTGTTTGATTTTATGCTTGTGTTTACCTGATTTGCATAAAACGTCTCAGTATGACGTGTGAGCGCCCTCTTTCGTTTACTTTTGGAAACTTTATTTACTTTTTCTTACATGGAAAAATAATCCAATGTCCCTCTGATCCTATTGCTGCAAACAGAAAATGTTTCCAAGCCTTACTAATTTTATTACGAATTTTTTAACTTTGCACGAATTTATGACGCACCCGGTATATATCTATATATACAGGGTGTCCCAGTTAAACGTTTCAGACCTTCTACGAGGGGTAGGGTGCATCCTGACGACTCGAAATCATATAGCAATGTGGGGTCGGAAATGCTTTCCTGAAGCGGTAGATGGCGTTGCGTGAAAGTTCCGAGCGTTATTGCAGGGAATCGTGATTTCGCACAAGGACTCAGAATTAGTAGGATGGCTAATTATACGAATTTTTATTTATGGGGGCATATGAAAATAAATCTTTATGACATCTCGGGTTGACAATGGTGGGGAGCTGGTTGCAAGAATCTCAGTAGCTGCTGGAGACAGCGAGATGATCCTGGATTATTCCGGAATGTTCGGAGTTCCATGCGCCGGAGGTGTGAGGTCTGCATTGCAGTCGGTGGAAAAAACTGTTTGTTAATTACTCTATTTAAAAATACTCCATGTGCATTAATTTTTGTCTCAGATATCTAATTTTCTCTCTTAAGCTAACTTTATATAGTTATAATAAAAGTTAGTAGCAATATTTGATTTACAATCATATTTATAAAAACTAGAAAAGAAATCGATAAAAATAGGTCCTTTTATGCAAAATTTTATCAAAACAATTTTTATTGTAAAAATTTTAAGGTATTTTAAAATAGTATAATGAATTGATTTCTAAGTTTTATTCTAACATATATAAATAATCATTTTATGAAATTTTATGAAAATTCAAGAAAAATTATGACTCATGGAACATTTTGAACCTATCGAAACGACATGAAAACTTGTTTTGAGAAAATGGCATTTAAAGTTTTAATTTGAGTAACATTTCCATTGTTTAAGTTTGAAAATCGTAATGATCAGATCAACATACTTATTTTTAAATTTAAAGCTGATGAGATGCAGAATCATTTTCTGAAAGAAAAAAAAAATCGTTTTGGGGACATATTTTTGTCAATATGAAGGTTCACTGTCGCCTTAACGTTAAAACCCAATATTTTTAATGCCGTTATTTTATAGAATTTTCTGTGTTTATTCATTCATTTTCTCTATTGAAAATTTCCACACACAAAATTAACGCAGAAACATTGTTATTCTACATAACTGCGGCACAATATTTCATCAGATTTTTATGACAAAAGAGAATACTCCCGCTTTTCATATTGGGAAAATTCTACCTACCGTCTACGTCCTTTTTAATACTCAATACCGACTCTATAATTAAATGCATATGCAACCCACTCTGATATCTTAATCTACGTACAAATAATTTCAAAATGTTGAATAATTTTTATCTTAAGAAATGAATTAAACCATTGTTAGTTTATTCTTTAGTGTTCCAAATTTGAAACACACAATGCGTGTTAGAATTCTGTTTCAGTCGATAAAAAAAAAAGTTTATGCTCAAAATTATTGGTTTTCGATAGATTTGGGTTGATTTTTTCCTGTAGCGAAGGACTAATGATGTATGGATACAGACATGCAATTACCGTATATTATGAGATCTGGTCATGACAGTAATTACCGATAGAGTACTTCTTTCCCATAGACTCAAAATAGAATAGTGTACTTTTAAATGACATCTTAGTAAACAAATTTCCTTGCCGTGTGGAAGTTTTGAAGATAGCGAAGGGAGGTTATTGAAGTCAGCAAATTTTTCAAATAAAGTTTCTTAACTGCAAATTATATAGTAAAAATTATTCTACGCCTGAAAGCAAGCTTACAACATAGGTACTATAGAAACTTTATTTAACCCTTCGGTGGGAACATCTGTATCTCAGGCAGGTATGGTTTCTTTATTCAACGCTGGGCCCCCCCACCCCTCGACCTTGGGTAGTGTGCCCACACATGCTTCAGTCAACATCTTGTCTTCAGTGTGGAAGGGTGATTCGTGACGCCAGCCTTCTATGGTTCAGGTAAAAATTAGATTAATCAGAGCACAAATTAAAAATTCCAACCCAATCTCTCGTTCAGCTAACCCAACTAGATCAGTGGTTCCAAAACGGAGGTCCGCGGACCATAGGAGAGCCTCGGGAGTGGTCCGTTACCACATATAAAAAAGTTTCCAAATAGATGGGGATTTTGAAAGCAATGATCATTGATGGAATGATCAATGATCAATGAACTAGAGCAATGATCAATGATCAATCAACTAGATGGGCCGAATATATCGGATGACTATCAGGTGTGGAATTAAAATTTCTCAAAAGTTTAACATAATTATTTTATTATTAGAATATGATACGTTAGAATGTGAGAACGTTAATCCTGTATCCCTTTTGCCTGATGGATATTCTATACACCCATACACACGGAAGGTCCCCCCACCCCCCAAGTCGGTGGGGCGGGAGTTGGTCCTCACATGGTTCAATTTCTGGCTTAGTGGTCCGCAGACTTCTACGGGTTGGGAAGCACTGAACTAGATGCCTCTACAAAATGAACCGTAATATAACCTGTAATAATTGGTTCTGTTCAATAGAAGCTGGTCAAGAATTAAGGAGAAATGGTTTAACAATTGTGGCTAACATGAAATGTTATAAACCACAAATACCCACTGCATTTCTAGTTAGGAATATATCTTGAGAAAGAGATATTCCATCTACATCTGTCTTCCAGGCATATGTTCCCACCAAAATGTTAACCTTTAGCTTACGGGGGCCCATTGTTCCAATTCATTTTTTAGAACGGGGCATTTCATAACCCCATTGTAAGAAGGACAATTCAGGGGGTTATATATATATATATATATATATATATATATATATATATATATATATTTATACGGGCCCAAGAATGTATATATATATATATATACATTCTTGGGCCGGTATTCTTGGGATACATGCTATCCCACCCCATAACGAAAAAGTTAAGTGAAAAATTACCCTAAAAAATCCGTACGCTCTTGGTTGAGGTTCAGATTTTTTCCAATGCGTCAGGCACTTGTCTCTAGCGGTAGATACGAAATTTTGCTGGTCACTTTATCAAGAGCACCTTATTTGTGAGCCAACATTGCTCCCTATGACGGGGACGACACAGAAACGACGAATACTTATTCGGGATTTGAACCCAAGCCCACTCCGTGGCTTCTCAGAACGCTAAACACTATACTATGGAGGCAGTTTCAGGTATACTAATCATAGATTCGGATATACAGATGACAATTTCTTCATTCTACTCTTATTGATATGGTCCCATCACCTATCAGTGAAGAAACTTTGATATGTTCTGTTGTTGTTGTTGCTTATGCTGCTTGACCGACAGCAACATTAGATCAAAGGCTATGGGCGATGAAATTGCAGTTAATGTTTTGACTGCCACCACAAGGGGCGGAATCCGACTTGGCCAAAGAACCAGTCCCGTAATTTTGAACCCAGTCAAGTGACGAGACCAGAACACTTGACTCCGCACATCCAGAGGTAATTTTGAGAACTTGGAGGACATTGCAGCCACGACGGATTTTCCATGCACCAGCCGCCATTAGTGTACATGGCTGTGGATTTGTCAGCGACGAGCATTGAACCAGTGACTTTAAGATCACTAGCCCGCTGCTCTCGTCAACTGGGCCACTGCGCCTTTGATATGTTCTACTTCTCTTTATATCTTTCGAATATTAAATTCATCATTCCAGGAGTGTTTCGGAATGTTCTATTCATCATTTCAGTGGTATTTCGTAATGTTACATTAATCATTGCAATTAGATCTGTGATTTTCTGGCATAATCTTTTACGCTTTATTCTAAATAGAAAGAATTGCCTATAGTACTTAAACAGATTTTTTATTAATTTTTCTTCATAAGATCTGTACTGAATTTGTTCTGTAAGTAAAAACAGCACTCAGATGAAATAATTTCTAAACCGTTCCAGCGCCATTTAATGATATACATTTTTCATTCTAAATTTACAAATTGTACAGTACTAAAATGAAGAGCAATGCTTTTGCAAGAACAATAGTATTTTCAATAACATGGTGCTGGATCGGACGTACTCTAGAACATTTTTCGAGAAATATCGCGGATATATGAACGTTTTCAAGAAAACACAATTATCTTAGAAGCCGCGACAGGGTTCCATGACAACTGCTCCTGCTCTCGAAATGAGGGCAGCATCTGAACCTGGAAAAATTTAAATTTAAAAATCTGAGATCATGGAGGAAACTCGTAAAATTGTATCGAAATGCATGACAAAGTTACGCCAGTTGCTTAGTTAAAAGTTAGCATTCTTTGTATGATTCTGCGACAGCTTTAACTTCGGGTGTCCCTCAGATTGTTTATCTGCTCTCTTTGAAAAAAAGGGGAAATACAACCATTATGCAACTTATGGATTCTAACCGAATTTTCGATGCATATTGAAAATCGAATTTAAAACTAATTTTTTCGACATCGGGATACACATGTCTTCCTGGAGAGAACCAAAGCGTAAAGTTGTGGTTCTACTGATTTTATAATTGACAAATTCTTTGAACAAATGAAGAAATCTAATAACAAATAATTTAAAAATGAAAACATTTAGTTCGAGATCTGTAATACTCACCAAGGTGTAATTTAATATTTAAATACCTTTTGACTTTCAGACATTGTTGCACACGAATAAAATGCCTAAACAATGGCAGGAAAACATCCCCCAAACCATAACGTTGCCACCATTAGCTTGAAGTGTTGCCAATACACTTAGGATCCATGCTTTTGGGCTGTTTTCTATATAATCTCACCATGTCATCTGCATAGTGTAGTTGAAATGGGATTCATTTGACCACATTACCCATTCCATTTTAGTTACTTTCAATCCTAGTGATCCTGTGTAAACTTGAGACGTTTGATCTTGTCAGCTGTAGACAGCAAAAGCTTTCGGGCAGGCGTCCGACTACCATACCTGATACGGCTTAATGTGTGACAAACAGTACATTGAGAATCCATTTGATTTCGTTCCTGATTTAGATTCGCTGCAATTTGACAACTGATGTACTTCTGTTGGAAAGTACGAGAACTCTCCTTTTAGCTTGAGCTTTCAGCAGCCGGTAAGGATCACACGTGTCGAGACCCAGTGTTTCGTTTGGAAACCGATTCTTTGCAAACATGAACAACTGCTGCCCAAGAACTGTTCCCAAGCGAAGCAATTTCGTTGATATTTTTTCCACTGCTTCTAGCACCCACCATCATTAGAGGATCAGAGTACGTTAAATCGATTTTTTTTACCCATTCCTGTTGCTGTTGTTGTTTTCCATCCCCCTGGTGTAGGAAAGCCTACACCAAGTCCAAGAGACTCCGCCGCAAAAGAGAATCACAAACAATATCCTGCTCAACCAACAGCTGTCTCAGAGAGACGCCCAAACATTCTAAGAGGTGAGCAGGAGAAGCAGGAATGAAAGAAAGGACAAACAGAAAAATATTTCTCCCCCTCCACGAATTTCATACTACGGTGGTGTCCGTTTCTAAGTCTTACCATGGCCGCCTGGAGATATCTTTACATATTCCTTCAAAAGCGATACGCTTCAACTATATTTACCATCATCCACCGATCGTATTTTATACCAAAATCCCCCTCTAGCAAAAACAGACGGATTCCATAACTGACTGACAAAGAAAATCGTCAGGTGTAAGTCAGTGTAAGTGTATGTATGTATGAATGTCGTTCATTACTGAAATTGGGTTGAATTCTTCGTAACTCATAAACAGAGTGGAATCAAACAGATTAAAGAATTCTAATATATTTTGATTTTTAAATACCCAGCAACGTGTCCACCCATCCCATGTCATGGGATTTAAGTGTCTTGTTTAACATTTTTATTGAGAAAAAATAATGGACAGATTATAGAAAATGTCAGCTGAGTAGAAGGAATACTTAAGTGTATAAATCATTCTCAATATTAGATATTTAAAGACGGTGAAAAGTGGAAAAAAATTAATAACTTATTAATACTGGAATAAACTTAGAAGCCATGAACCCAATGGAAATATTTTGAACGAACTTTATTAATTTCTAAATACTACCTTCCATTTTTAATTTCTCACTTGTATAATCCCTTCTTACTAGTATTTCTTATTTCTCAGATTTATTGTATGTTAAAGATGTGGTTCACCAAACCGTAGCACAAAATAATAAATTAATGTGAATCTTTTACATGAAACCACGAATTTCGTTAACGACAGTAAGAGCTAGATAACTCTAATTTCTAAAAATTTTAAAAGCAACATATATTTAAATATTTATCTATAAATAAGAAACATTTTTTAATTCTTCAAAGGAATTGTAAAATCGTATTATAACCTCCCTCTCCCCCCACCAATAAAACAACAGCAAATTAATTAAAAGTTCTTCAAATCCTTTCCATATTTAAGCAGTTTATATTATTCTAGGAAAAATTACGAATTACCTGAGGTATGTAACATGCAATTGGTTTTAAAAGTCATTTGACAATTATGAAAAATATTTTAAGCTTCTTTAAGCCTTCATACAGGATTGCCGAACAAAACATTTCGAAATACCAAATAAGTTTAGAATTTCTGCGAGGAAATAAAAGAATTGAAGAAAAAAAAGGCATTTTGAAAGTTCTAATTTATATAGTAACTTGTCTCGTCTCCCATTTAGTAGATTTAAGTAAATGACGGCACGTTTCCATTAAATTAATGCCATTTGAGTCCACAAAATCCGTAGTCTTAAAATGTGATTTGTTTTCGTCGAACAGAATAAGATCTGGTTCTGATTCTACAATTTCCTTTTATAGAGATGGGGGATTGTAGCGAAACGTGCATTAAATCAAAACAATTAAAAGATAAAGTCAAAAATTTGCCATAAAATAGGCTTTATATTTAAAAAAGTGTAAGTTTTTATTGCTACATTTTCAAACAAGTATTATAGTTCTCCGAAACTTATATATTCCCCCCCCCCCTTATGATTCCTAGTTTGATCGTTGCATGAGCATAATATTTTTAAATTAACATAATGTAGAATTGTAAGAATTATTTAGAACTAACACAAATGAATTTCTGTAAAAATATGAAAGACTTAAAGTAGCCTAGTTGTTGCTCGTCTGCTTTCGGTGCTGAGGGTAATGGAATTGAATCCCGACCAGCGCTATTAACCTTTAGCTTACAGGGCCCATTACTTCGAATCCCTCTTTAGAGCGGGAAATTGCATACCCCATATGTAAGAACCGCTATTAATAAGGTTATATATATATATATATATATATATATATATATATATATATATATATATATATATACAGTGGACGCTCGTTAATTCGAACTCAAAGGTTCTCGGAAAAAAGTTCGAATTATCCGATGTTAAGAGAAAATATATAATTTTTAAAGTGTATCACTGAAGAAGAAAAATATCCTAGTATGTATAACCCCAGAAAATATATTATACTATGTTATCTAAAAGTAACATATTAAAAAGCAATACAGACTTGCCTTAATCATAAAATGAAGCAGAAGATATGCAGTAGAAAGTAAACTTTAATTAAAAATACGAATTACACTTTGGTGAAAAACTGTAAAGTGGATGTTTGCTTTTGTTTATGATGCCTACATTGTTCAGCCAACTTCTCGATTTGAAGTAACCATTTCAATTAATTTTCAGAGGAAGATTCCATCTGAATAAATGCTTTCAGAGTTTTAATAGAGTCCGTTATGGCTTTGTCCATTATGGCCGCATTAAAAATATCTTTCGGCAGGTAAGTAGAGAAAAGCCCTGGCAGTTTTCTACCGTAATTAGTGCATACGTCTTCGTTTACATCAAAGCTTTGGCCACATACAGTTTGATAAGAAATATTGTGCCTTGACTTAAATCGAGAAAGCCATCGATCACTGCATTTAAAATCTTCAACACCCATTCGACTTCCCAATTCACCAGCCTTCGTCAGCACTAGGGGTCCATTTATCGGAAAATTTCGAGATCTAACATCCTGGAACCAGTAGAGAGAACCAGTAGGAGTAGAGATTTTTCTAGATCTTCTGGGGATGTATTTCTCATGCGTTTCCTTCCTCTAGCAAATTTTGATTTTTCCCATGAATCTAAAATTGACTCCTTTTTTTTCAAATAAGTTGACAAGATTTTTTTAATTTCATAGTCAGCTACTAACTTTGTTTTACATTCGCCATTCTCTACTTTCTTTAAAATTTCTACCTTTGTCTCCAAAATTAGGGGTTTGTACTTTCCACGCGTAGACATCCTGAATTTTTACACTTTCACATCACACACTGAGAAATAAAAACTAGATCACATTAACTTGTCTGCACTGCAGGCATAACTGACGCAGCTCCCTAGAATCTGTAATAAAGACTGGTTTTTCTGAAATTCTAAGGAACTCGATACAAATAACGGAAAATCGCTTTGTCCGTAAGGCGCTGATAAGGACAATACACGCTAACGTTTAGAGGTGATGCAATAGTCTAGGAATGCAGGCATGTGCCTCTTTACACAGAAAAAAAATACAGGTGATTTTGACGCACAAAATAATAAATACAGCGTGTATTTTCTCCATTAATTGAGGAAAAAGAAAATGTTTTTGTCAAATTTTTAGTTCGAATTAACCGAAGTGATAAAAATTTAGTTTGAATTAATGAGATATTTTTAACATTAATTCCAATACAAGTTTTTAGGGCCTTTGGATTAGTTCGAATTAACCGAAAGTTCGAATCAACCGAGTTCGAATTAACGAGCGTCTACTGTATATATATATATATATATTAGTGGCCTCACGCTTCTGCTTCCCTTTGGAAAAGAGCCTACGCTCAGTTCTCCTAGCCATTAGAAAGGAAAAATATGTTTGTACATCTGTTCTACAAGTTAAAAATTATTAAAATCCACTTATGTTAATCTTTCTTCTCGTTTGTAATAATTAAGTGAAGTTCTTAATAATTATAGCTATAAGTAACGAGACATAATGAATATAGTTTTATGAGTAACTGTAATTTAAGTCACAGACTGGAAAAACCTTAAGGTATCCGACTACGTTCGTGTCCCTTTTTTTTGAAAAACTGTACTTGCGAAAATTTCTGTATTATTTTTCGAAGGAATATAACACCAAAACTCGAAAATGATGAAAAAATAGACATTAAATATGCAAATTTTTATAAAATTGAAGAAATTGTGCCGAAATTTCGTAAATTTTTACTAAAACGGCTCTAGCTCTAAAAACAATTATGCATATATATCATAAACTTTTTTATGTCATAGGTATGTAAGTACCTCCTAAGTGTAATGACCTACAAGCTAATCAATATCTTAAAATCTGAAAAAAAATACAGGTCATTTTACATGTCATGCAATGACATGTAAAATTTTAGCAATTTTCCATGAGATTTTTTTATAAATGCAGGTATAAATCAACAAATAATATTCCTAGAACCAAATCTGTAGTCCATTACATTCTAGGTGTTATGAAAAACATACGTGAATAATTTCATAGACAGATTTTGAGTTACATTTTCGATGTAAAGTAAGTTCGACAAAAAACACGATGTGGCGAGTTCATCAGAAAACAACTAGTATTGAACTGGTATTGAAATTCATAGCTGCTTCTGATCTGTAAATCGCTCTCATCTCATTTATAATGATCGTACCGAAAAAATAAAAGCATATATATATATATATATATATATATATATATATATATATATAAGCCCACGCCTTTATATAACGCAAGAAATTACGCAGTTTTGAGGATATTTTTATAGAAATAGGACGTGTGTCTGTCGGGAGCTGGGAGATGATTGACAATGGAGATTTAGCTTGGTTAATTGGGCAATTAATTAAATTAATTAATAAAGAAGTCTTTAAATGTTATTTCAGTATTAGTTCTTCTACTGGCCTATTGTTTTATGACTGCATTTTGAGTAACTAGTTTATTTTAAAGGGTACGCGGCGAAAGGCCGTGAGAAAAGTCGGTAGAATTAGGAATCGCGTTAAGAAAATCCCGATGGATTTCAAATTTAGTGTATAGGAATTTAAAATTTAAATTTAATTTCTCAGTTTCATCATCTCTCGTCTCCGCGACAGCGCTATGTCCATCGGAAAGTAAATATCAGTTTGAGAATTTTTGGTTGGAACTGCAATGCTTATCGTTCGTTATAGATCTGTAAATTAAAGTTATTCACAATGGTTTTTGCCGATCTTAAAACTGACCACGGATTAAAGACCCTTGATGAATTTTTAGCTGATCACAGATACATTGAAGGATATGAGCCATCACAAGCGGATACTACTGTTTATCAAACATTATCCGGAGCACCAGAAGAAGTTTAATAAAAATGCTGATAATTTTATTTTCTAATTAATTTGCATTTTGATTAAAAAAAATTATAATATATTTTAAAGTTTCTAAAGGTAAGCTCAATTTTATGATTTAACTTTTGTAACTGAGATTGGTCTATGATTTTTGAATTTCTGAATAGCTAGCATGTTTTGATGTAAAAATAGAATGTTATTGACGAGGTGGCGTCAGAATCTTAACTAAAATAAGTTTAATATCGGAAGCAATAAACCCATACTTTTAATACTGATGCTACCCACCCAAGTTTCACTGAAGAGCAGGTAAAACTTTAGTACAACTATGGAATTTGGGCACTAAAATTTTTCTGACGACACTTCCCAATTAGTTTGCATTAAACATTATAAATTTCAGTGGAGTTTTGGACTACTGAATCAAAATTTGCTGTTCAAGTGTAGAATTTTGTTTGGATTTTGATTAGAATCTTGAGAGTTTTGAAAGACTTATTTCATGTTTTTAGATTAATTAATACTTGACACTGGAAAAAGTTTTAATATTGTTATTCTACGAAACTAAAATATGTTAATCCAGCTTTTTGTTGTTTTGAAGGGGGGGGGGAACGAAGTAGACTATCAGATTTTGAGCATTTGAAAAGGAAAAAAAATAATTCTGCATATTCTTTGGAGCTGGTGATGGCCCATTTTTTTATTATTTGATTTTTGTGTTTTTATATTTTGAATTTTGAAGTATTTTATTTTGATTTACGTTTTGATAAAATATTATTTTGAGTGTGTTAAGTGTTTAATAAAATTATATTGATATTATGTGTTTAAAAAAAATAAGGTATGGCAATTATAGTAGTATTTTTTTCATTGATATAAAGTGATGGATTGTGATATGGTTAAATTTTGGTAACGGTAGGATTGTGTAAGTAATATTGAATAAAGTGTGAGGAATATTACATATTTTATCAATTAAGAGAAGGATTTAAAGGTTTTGAATAAGCATGAGCATTTTTACATGCTTCCTCAATTCACATATGGGTTAGAGCGTTTAGTTTGTAATTGAATGATTTTGAAAAGTACATGAATAATAATGAGAAAGAAAGGAAGTTGTTTGGAAGATGGTAAAGAGAAATTTGAAAGTTGATGATTTAATTTCATACATTTAAAAACTAATACTTTTTCTCATATATTTTATGATGTGTTTTTGATTTAAAAATAATAATAATAATAATAAAAATGTAAATCTCAGAGATCCGTTTCCTTTTTGTTTTTGTTGGGTGCCTAACACCCTTTTGACTCCACTTAGGTGGTTAAACTTTGTGTGTTGTCTTTAAAAAAAAGAAGAAAAAAAGCTATCAGCGAAGAGTTCAGGGTCACCGAATTGCTCGCAAGCGCTGTCTGACGCAATCCCCGAATGTTCGAGCAGAAGTGGCTCTAGATGATAGCCCACGCCTTTATATAACGCAAGAGAAAGAAATTACGCAGTTTTGGTGATATTTTTATAGATAGAGGACGTGCGTCTGTCGGGAGCTGGGAAATGATTGAAAATGGCGATTTAGCTGGGTTAATTGGGTAATTAATTAATGTTAATTAATAAAGAAGTCTTTAAACGCTATTTAAGTTTTAGTACTTCCACTGGCCTATTCTTTTATGAATGCATTTAGAGTAATTAGTTTATTTTATAGGGTACGCGGCGAAGGGCCGTGACACACACACACACACATATATATATATATATATATATATATATATATATATATATATATATATATATATATATATATATATATATATATATATATATATATATATATATATATATATATATATATATACATATATATATATATATATATATATACATATATATATATATATATACATATATATATATACATACATATATATATATATATATATATACATACATATATATATATATATATATATATATATATATATATATATATATATATATATATATATATATATATATATATATATCTTAAGGTATCCGACTACGTTCGGATCCCTTTTATGTATGTATATATAAAAGGGTATACATACATACTTAAATTTAGAAATATAAATTTACAATCGTTAAAAAAAAAGAATAAAATGAAATTTCGGAATTTTCGTCAAAATCAATGTTTTAAACGTAGTCGGATACCTTAAATTATTCAGTTAACATGTTTAAAATCAGTACGTTTAGCTTTTTTTAAATCCTAACTTATTTCACTAGTTTTGAAGTTGTTCTAGTTTTTCTTTTAACTTATATATTAGCAAAATAACAACGGAATTTCGCAGCGGATCGGAAAATATAATTTCCGCAAATTTAACATTTTACTTTCATTAAACCAAACTTTACAAATTACAGAACTTGTACAAAGACGACTGTGTCGTAATCACTGGCTTCTCGGTTTATTAGTATTGTAACTGGTAACTAACTTATTTACATCTGCATCCACAGAGTACAAAATATCGAATTTTCATCGCTAAAGCTCAAGATTAAATTTAATTTTTTTTCTTTGTTCCTTGAAAGAATAAAAAAGAATGCTTAAGCGATGGAATAGATTGGAATGAAGGTAAATAACTGAACTTGGAGGGAAAAAAGATAAATAAAGAGAGGAACTGCAATGTAGGAATAAATAAATTATTGCCATTTTTCTTCCTCTACTTTTTTTTTTAAGTGTTTGTTCGAAAATTAATTTCGAAACATTCGAGAAAACTAAAGGCAATAAATATTTTTTAGAATAATTTTAAGGTGCTGAAAACTATCGGTTCGAAAAAATAAAAAAAGAGAAAAACGACAAAATCGAAAAATTATTATTTTTTTATACTGGATATTTGAAAATAATAAAAGTATAAAACGAATGTATTCCCTATTTTCCAATTATTGTTTAGTGTTATCATTTAAAAAAAATTCTCTTGTGCGATTGTTTTCTAATACCTACATTTTGCTTCAAATTCCTTTCACGATTAAAGCGAGTACCAGTTCTGCATAATATTAAAAGTCTATAATGCAGTGCAGCCAATACAATGCAGAAGAAATCTATTTCAAAATATAAGATACCCATGTAAAGATCAGCACATGCAAAATTTAAAAAAAAATGTTTGTCTGAAATTAGACCAGAGACTACCAAATTAATAAAAAATATTTTGAATAATATTTCTGGTTTAATTATCCTCACTATTACATTGGGTTCGTTTTAAATTTCATGGACGTTATCTATTTTTATTACAATGTTTTTATAAACTCGCTTTCTTGTTTGTTTGTTTGTGTGTGTTTGTCCAGTACAAATCTTGCAATCGATTTTTAACTAACTTCCCGACTAGCTAGACATTTGAAACTTTTAGAATAGCTCAGAACACGATGACAATACATTATTGTAATACTTTTAGCCATCTTTAAGCAGCATTGAATTCATTTTCGGTTAATTTTAATTTGCAGACTGGTGCAGCCATCTATCGACCGGGATGGGAACGAAAAGTTAAACGCAAGTTAACTTCTAATTAACTTCATTTTCTTTCAATTTGATGGGATAAGTCATCAAAAAATTTTTAAAAAGTATTTATTAATACATAGAATTGTCGAGTTTATATGATTCAACAGAAAATTTAAAAACATGATAAATAAAAGTTCTCTTTACCTTGTAATTATTATCATTTATACTCAGTAGAATACTTTGTTTACGAAAGAATTTTATTCGCCTTAATTTCATAGAAATGGTGATTAATCGATTTGAGTTGATAATTGAATACACTATTTTTAGTAAAATACAATGTATAAAACTCAGAATCTTTTAAGGTTACTGCCTACGTTGAAAAAGTCTTTTATCAATTTTGTTAGATTTTATATTTTTCAAGAATCGTGTAATTCAATCTTTTTTTATTTTCAAAACCGTTTTGATTTTCATTCTACATTAATTAGAAGCAGAGATATAGCTATTTTAAAAAACATCGACTGTCACAAAATTGAAGTGACAAGAAACTTTAAATGCGTTTTTCTCAGAATTATGTTTTTACCCCAAATCTCTACCGTTATCAATGATATCTCACATAATAATGCATATAATTTGAAAACATTTTCAGGAAAAGTTTTATATGCTATTGTTATTGAAATGACGTACAATAATTGATGTATAATAAATAGTTTTTTATTTGGGGCTCTTTTTATAAGGAAAGGAATGACGAATCGGGGAAATTTTTTATATTGGAACATAAAATTGTATGTATTATTTTTCATTTTAAAAGTTCTCTTAGATTGTTTGTCATTTTGAAGATAACTGTCATATTATCACGTGTGAGAAGGAAATGAAAATAGTAGCATTAGAATTTTGTGCAGAGTGATAGGCGTTTTAGCTAAATTTCAATAAAAATTACTTCAATTGACAAATTTATAATGAAGTATGGAATTTACAGTAAGTTTGTGTTTATTTTTTTATTTTTTAAGTGCTATATTACCATAATAGATTTAAAATCCTTAAAAAAATGATTTAAAAAATGGTTCCGAATGTAATAAAATATTTTTTATGTATAAAGGTTTTAAAACTTATTATAATGGTGAGTGCTGTAAAGTTGTACAATTTAATTGCCGTTTTCAAAATTTTTGAAAGAAATGCAAAAATTATATATCACGCATCCGTAAGGAAAAGTTACATCCCTTGAATGGGTCGATAAAATGAGGACCAAGCATGCTTAGGATCTAACTCTGGTGGTCTCGCATCAGGGTGACCACCTGACCGAGACATATGCTGTATGGCACCCCAAGTTCACGGTCAAGATAGCGGAGATGGACACCCCCGCCCTTGGTTCACAATGGACAATTGCGCAATGAGTTTAATTTCAGTAACACAAATAATGTAAATAATTCAAAACGAAATAATACATATAAAGAAGGCATAGACAACCGAACAAATTAACAGAAAACCTACCCTAGCGTTGAAAAAATTTAACTTTTCAATAAAAGATTGCGCAGTTGCAACAAATCCTCACACTGAAAAACAGACAAATATAACACAGAAGTAAATAATTCAACAGAGAAAGTTAATTACTTACTGGAAGAATGCAGACAAAATAAACCGAAATCACGCCCTTAGGTCACAACGCACCATAAATGTAAGATTCTGTAGCAGTAATTGAACTAAACCATATAACGCTGCAACCGACTGGTACCTTCATCAGGAGGCCTAACCAAATCAGTTACCGCAAAGGGGAACTTTCTGAATAGGATGCAGGTCCATAATGGACTGTTGCACCAATGAGTTTAGTTTTAGTAAGGAAAAGTTAATGTCATATACATTTCTTCTGGGTTATAATCTGAGTAAAAACAAATGAAAATTATTTATGTTTCAGTTTAATTTGGAAAAATAATTGCAAGATAAAAAGAACTTTTTATATACTATGTTTTTAAATTTTCTGTTGAATCATATAAACTTGACAATTCTATGCATTAATAAATACTTTAAAAATTTTTTTTGATGAATTATACCATCAATTTGAAAGAAAATTAAATTAATTGGAAGTTAACTTGCGTTTAACTTTTCATCCCCATGCCGGCCGATAGGTGACTGCACCAGTCTACAAAACAAAATTACCTGAAAAAGAATTCAAATCTGCTTAAAGATGGCTAAAAGTATTAAAATAATGCATTGTCATCGTGTTCTGCGTTATTTAAAAGTTTCAAAAGTCTAGCTAGTCGGGACGGTAGTTAAAAATCGATTGCAAGATTTGTACTGGATAAACACATACACAAACAAGAAAGCGAGTTAATAAAAACATGGTAATAAACTTATTCATCATAGCATAAAAGAGGAGTAGCATGACATAAAAATAAAAAAGTATTTCAAGTAGTCTCTTCTAACGAAATTACCGGGAGTTATTAACGTAGGATTACTTATCGTTGCTTACCTCATATTTATATATATATATATATATATATATATATATATGACGCATATTGGTACTTTTCTGTTTAACTGTTTACTGCTACTGGATTTGGCGTGCTGCCACAATTATAACTCGCGACGCCGTACAATGTTTTTCTCTCAGAAGGACCGTTATTGAGGAACGTAATCCGACGTTAAAAAACATTTAACTGTAATTCTCGTATTAATAACTTAAACAAATTGAAAAATGTAATCAAATGATAACAAAACAAAACCTTTATTTTTAGCCACTATTGAAATTCGCTTGAATCCTAAATAACAACTGATTAGTAAGAGACGAGTCTCACAAAAACGGCAAGAAATAATTTATATTTTTTTTATTAATATTCAACAATAATTATTGTTAGCAAAATTTTCACAATCTCTAGAAATTTGGACTTTAAAAAATTCGGAGGAAATATAACGTATTTTACTGAGACATACGCATGTGTTACTGAAAGCCTGATATACTTACTAAGTACAATAAAATATAGAGACATTGCATATTCATGAGCACGAAGCTTATGCAATCCAATAACTAGTGATAACACGGGGGAAAAAATCCCATCATACACACCAATAATTTCTTTGATCATTTTTTCACGAGAGCGAAGGCTTAGCAGGCGCATGTATACAATTCACAAAGAAAGGCATAAAAGCGTATATCCATAAATGAATTTCCCTTCAGAAGGCCCAGGAAAGAGGATCATAATAAACCCATTAACGTGTCCTGCATTTCACCGTTTGTGAAAAGGACGAAATAAATCGGCGTGTAGCCATCGGATTTAGTATCTGGCATACGTCCCGACTTAAGTTACAGGCCAATCGATTTTTCGTCCCTCCCCCGCGCTACACTCACGACTCTTCTTTTCACTTCGACATCTCTGAATGGGTGTGTGTATTGCAATTTCAGAGGGCTCCCTTTCATTTTACCTTAAAAAATTCCATAAATTTTCCGCAGCCGCAGGTCTTTACATTCTTTCAACACAAAAAATAAGTAATGTCTAACAAACCTTTGTTAGTAACACCTAGTAAAAACCTATTGTAATTCTAATTCACACGAGTTTTTATTCCTTCACTAAAATACCAGCTGAAAACCCGCACTTCGCTACGGAGTATATTCAAATTAAATACAACGGTCAATGTATGCAATTAATGCCAAATATATGTATAAATATATTTATAATAAATACGGCGATCAATGTATACAATTGATGTAAAAAAAATACATTTATAAAAAAATCGCAAGGGATATTTTATAGACAAAATAATGTAGAAGAAAATATTCAAATTAAATCTAATAGGACATACTAAAGAATATAGTACAGTTAATATAGTACAGTTTGAAGAACATATTTTTTCTGTATTTTAATATTTTATTAGATAATGTCCAATCGTCTGCCGCATTAGCAAGAAAAGAAAAATATTTTTTGTCTATTCCGTTGTTGTGACGTGACGATAAATTTATTTAAAGTACCAGAAAAAGAAATCACGTGATCAGCATTTAATAAATTAAATTCTAAAAATTAATCTTTATTTATTCACTAAAAATCAAAAAATGGAGGTAAAGATTCGAAAAAAATTTCATCTTAAAGGAATTTTTATGATCTTGCTCGTAATAAAAATTTTATAATCCTCAAATTATTATTTTAAATGCAAACTTAAAAAAAGTTACTAAAACAGTTTAAAGATTTAATTTTAAATAACTATAAAGAATTTTTCAAAAATCTTTCTTAGTGCACCCCTACACTATAAAAAGAATCGCCATGCAAAATTTCAGCCCTTTAGGCCCAGCGATTTGGTCTGTGCGTTGTATGTCAGTGAGCCAGTCAGTTACGGAACTGTTTTATATATAAAGATAGAATTAATCTTTTCCCTACGGGGTGGGATATCATGTATCCTAAGAATACGGGGTCAAGAATGTATATGTATGCATATATCTATCTATCTATCTATCTATCTATCTATATATATATATATATATATATATATATATAGAGAGAGAGAGAGAGAGAGAGACTGGAATTTGCAACCACACCTCCCCCCCCCCCCGATCAACTGAAGCGACCTCTACCGACCACTGCGACTATAAATACTGCAGTCTGACTATAGGCAAGATATATGATGATATGATGTGAAGTAAAATGACTCATGTTGACGCCCTAAGTAGATGTCCGATAAACACACTTTGCATTACTATTGAAAATATCTTACCCCAAACTTACTTGGCTCAGGACGAAGACAATGAAACTAAAACAATTAAAGAACTCTTGAAGGTTTCTAACTATGATAATTACTTTATGCGTAACGAAATTTTGTATAAGTTTATCGACGGTAAAGAATTAATTGTTGTTCCCGAAAATATGCAAACTGAAATCATCAAAAATGCTCACGAAAAGGGTCATATGGGAATTAAACATACTGAAAAACACTTAGAGGACATGTACTTTATTCCAAAACTTAAAGCGAAAGTTGAAAGACTAATAGCTAATTGTGTACATTGTATTTTAGTAAATCGTAAAAGAGGGAAACAAAAGGCTTTTCTTCACCCTATTCATAAAGATGACTTACCTTTGTGTACATATCATATTGATAACTTAGGACCATTAGAAAGTACTCCTAAAAATTGCAAGTATATTTTGGCAATTATAGACGGATTTACCAAGTTGGTTTGGCTATATCCTACCAAAACAACCCAATCCGTCGAAGTAATATCAAAATTAGAACTGCTGAAAACTAGTTTTGAAAATCCGGTTAGAATAATCTATGACAGAGGTACTGCTTTTACGTCTAAGAAATTTGAAGAATATTGTTCCAAGGAAAACATACAGCGCCATCTGATCACTACAGGACTTCCCCGTGCCAATGGCCAAGTCGAGCGATTAAACCAAGTAATTATTTCTGTGTTATCAAAATTATCCATAGACAATCCCTCCCACTGGTATAAACATGTTAACAAACTGCGGAAAACCATAAATTCACGTATCAAAGAAGTATTAATACCACCCCGTTCGAACTAAACTGTTCAAAACAATTTGGGGAGCACATGGTTTTAACGAAATTACGCAAATTCTTACACCGATAAGTAACATAAAATAAATCATCCATAATTTAAAGCCTAGCAGGAAACAGAAGAAGAAAACTTCATATGCAAATCAAAGTTCATGACGTCAAAAACCAGAAAAAGAACATAAGGGCGGAAATCGGGCATGTTGCAGAAACGTCTGTTTCACTGCCTTAAATGTGAAATTCGATTGCTCAGTTATTCTTTTTGAGAAAAGGTGACTTGAAAATGTCAACAACGTGATTTACCGGAATCCATGGCATGGCGTATTATAGGCAGACTTGAATCCGGGCAAACACAACGTAGTGTCGCGGACGCTGTTGGAATCGCCAGAAGTGTCGTTGCAAGGCTGTGGAATCGATTCCAAGAAACAGGGAATGTTAGACGTCGGCCAGGGCAAGGTCAGCCACGCGCCACTACAGCAACTGATGACCGGTATATACTGTTAACGGCTCGTCGAAACAGAACAGACAATGCTACTCAGCTGCAAAGACAGTTGCTCTTGGCAACAGGACGAAGGGTGTCCAGGCAAACAGTACGTAACAGGCTTCTTCAGGAAGGTCTCTATGCACGTAGGCCAATGGTCTGCATTCTGTTGACCACACGCCACAGTGCGGTCCGAAGAAGATGGGCTGCTGAACATCGAGATTGGGAGCAACATGATTGAAGCCAAGTGCTGTTTACAGACGAGTCCCGATTCAGTCTGTAGTGTGACACCCGACGTGCTTTGGTATGGAGGGAAAGGGGCACTCGAAACAACCCCACATTCGTTCGTGAAAGGTCAAAATACGGACGATCTGGTTTTATGGTATGGGTTGGAATCAGCATAGGTGGACGTACGGACCTGCATATCATTCGGAATGGTACTTTGACGGCCCGAAGGTATGCAGACGAGATACTGAGACCTCATGTCATACCTTAAGCTGCAGCCATTGGAGATTCCTTTGTTTTCCAGCATGATAATGCCAGACCGCATACAGCTCGTCTTGTGGGGAACATGCTTGAAGCTGAAACAATAGAGCGTATGTAGTGGCCAGCGTGCTCTCCTGAACTGAATCCAATCGAGCATGTTTGGGACATCCTTGGACGATGCATTGCTGCGAGACCAAGGTATCCTTTTACTCTCCGAGACTTAGAGATTGCACTTCTTGAGGAGTGGAACAGTATTCCTCAAAGTTTTATGGATAACATCCTCGCATCCATGGAAAACAGGTGTGCAGCAGTCTTAGCTGTTCGAGGAGACCACACGTCATATTAAAAATCTTACATCATTTCTAAACAATACTTTTTTTTATCCTTTTCATGTAACCAAATTGTCCTAAATCATCTTTTCATGTTTTTTCTATATTTTCAAAGAATTAAAGCTTAATTACAAATTTTTTACGTCTTTTTTTTCTGTATTGCACATTGATACGCGTGTACTATCCATTTTATGCCAATACCTGGCTGTCTTGCACGGTTTTCTTTACTTCTTTGCTTGCCCCCCTAATTTGTTTTAGCAGTATACTTTTCGGCACAAAGATTAACTCAAAAACAACAGATAAATTAAAAGAAACGCTGAATGCTGAATTTCAAGCTAATTTTGATAAACATGGCGAAGACTTAAGAAGAGAGGCTAAAAAACGAATTTTTGAGGTCCAGGAATAAAACAAAAGAACATACAATTTACGCAGACGAACCCCTCAGAAATATAAAATAGGTGATTTAGTTGCAATTAAGCGTACGCAATTCGGACCTCATCTCAAGTTAAAACCGAAGTATCTAGGACCATATAGGATTATAAAGGTTAAAGGCAACGACACCTATGTAGTATTCAAAGAAGGCGATCACGAAGGCCCAAATACAACCACCACGTGCACTGAATTTCTTGAAAGATGGAGCTTAACACCAGCTTGAGGATACTTTTTACAACTGACTAAGGACCGATTGAGACTTTTTTACGATGTGTGACTTTGCTTTTGCCCAATTATGACTGTGTTTGTGTTTGTCCGATAGATTAGACGAATAAGACGGTAAGACGAATGGATTTTGAAGGTGAAGAGTTTGACGCTGACTCAAGACGAAAAAAACTGGATGAATGGCGCTAAAAAGGAAAGAGAATTTTAATTGTCGTAAGAACAAACTGCTGCTGTTTTTTTCTTTTTCTTTTAGGTGTTTTACAACAAGCGATCTGACCAGGAATGTGAGGTCACATTTTCCCCAGTACGGTCGATCTGTAGACTGGAATTTGATGAATGTACAATTTCAGTGGGTTTTATCGTGCGGTAATTTTCTTTATCAATTTCATAATTAACTTCAGATAATTTTTTAATGATCTAGTAAGGTCCTGAATAAGGAAATGTCAACTTTCTAGTGTTTGGGTATTCGAATTCCTCATATATTACTAAGTCTCCAGGTTGAAATTTAGATTCTTCAAATCTTGTATCATATCTCGTCTTATTTTTCTGGTGGTATTCAAGAGTTCTGGTTTTAGCTAAAGTTCTTGCTTCATTAAGTGGAGGATAAGTATTTTGGCCAATTGGAGAATCAAACGGAAGTTTGCCAAATAATAAGTAGGCAGGGGTGAACTTAGTTACAGTATGAGGTGAGTTGTTATATTCAGTAACAACTTGCTCTAGCACTTTTGTCCACGGAGCCATTTTAGAAGTAGCATTTACCTTACATTTTTGGCGGGTTACAAGTGATTGATTTACCCTCTCCACTTTTCCTTTGGTCTGGGGATGATGAGAAGAAGTCAAAAGTTGTTTCACATTATGGTTTTTAAGAATTTTGTTTAATCTGAATGATGTAAAAGCTGCGTTTCTATCGCTTAACACTTTCTCTGGAATTGGCACATTCAAAATTTGACTTAGACAATTTCCATATGTTTCTGAAGTTACGCTCTTTGAGGGAAATGCCCATACATATCGGGTTGCATGATCAATCACTATATGCAAATATTTTTTGGTTGAGTTGTAATAATTAAACCCTCCTACAGTATCAATAGAAAAACATTCAAAAGGTTGGTCAGTTGAGGGCACTTCTTGCAGGAATCCAAATCGTTTCTGTTTTTTCTTTTTATTTAGCTGACAAGTATGACAATATTTCACGAAATTTCCTATATCTTCACTAATATGGGGCCAATAATATTCAGGGGTAATTAAATTTAGCATAATTTGAACTCCTGGATGTCCGAAATTTTCATGGGTATTAGTTAACAATATTAATCTTAAGGATTTAGGTACTACAATTTTACAAAAGTTCTTTTTCTTAATTACCATCATGTCATTAATTTCTTTATAATTTTTACCACACACATTGTCAATTTTCTGTTGTTGAATTATTTCATTCCTATCTAGTAAATGTACAGAGTGTTGGAGATGTTGAGAAACGGGATGTCTTGAAAGCATATCCGCCTCAATGTTAGTAGAACCCTTCTGATATCTAAATTCGTTGTCATACTTGCGCAATTTAAGGGACCAGCGGAATAATCTACCTTTTAATTTTTTAACATTCTTCAACCAAACAAGTGCCGCATGATCAGTATGCATGACAAATTTTTGCCCATGGAGATAATAATGAAATTTGTCTAATCCGTCAACAATGGCTAAACATTCCAATTCTGTAATTGCGTAATTCGTTTCATAATCTCTTAAAGTTCTCAAATGGTATGATACAGGGTGAAGAATATTATTTTGATCTGGTTGCTTCAAAACAGCTCCAACAGCACTTTGGGAGCCATCAACATAGAGATATACCTTAATCCTCTCATGCATGATAACCTCATATGAGGTGGCATTCTTTTACTGTCAATAGTGTACATTGCCTAATACTATTGTGCTCCATGACAACATATAAGCCTTAAATAAGGTTAAATTAAACTTATTAAATGCATTAATCGATGTCAGCACCATACCGTTTTTGATAGTTCATTATGAAATAAGTCACTTTCCATGTGGTAGACATTCAAGCTTATTTCTTCGCATTTTTCATCATACAAGATTCTAAAAATTACGTAAGAAAAAGTATTTTTTTTCATTTATTACTTTGTCTTTAGTGTATTCAACCTAAAAACTGTTTAAAAGCCTTATTTCACTGAACAAGGATTGAAACCTTTGACAACCCCAAATGAGGCTTGCATGCAATAAAGGAAATAAATCATCTTGGTGTCTGAAAACCTCATTTGAGATCGATTTGCATAAAAGTTACCATATTTGTTAAATAGTTAGACAAACCTACTGAAATTTAGTTTAATTATATGTTTTTATAATATAATGGCTCTGAATTTTTTTATTCATTTTAAATGCAACATGCCAATTATTTTTATGCTTTATATTTGATGATTAAACAATGTGTTAAATGTACTCTTTAAATGTTTATTTTTTCCTATACATTTTGCTGTAGATAAAAACAATCTTACACGTTGTGCTTTAATTAAATATGCTATTAAGTGTAAATTTTAAGGAGATAAAAATGAAGTTACAAGGTATAACATTTCAATATCAATATTTAAAAAAATATATTTAAGAAATAAAAATCCTTTTTTGAGTATTTCAAACAGCACTCACTTCATGAAATGTAGGTATATCCATTTTTAGAGACAATGTGTAGGTCTTTATATAGATATAGAGCATCCATATTTTATTTTATTTTATTAAAATGTGTAACAGAAAAAAAATTCTTTTTTTTTTCTGTAAAATGTGTTTTCTTTAGTCTTAGAATTGATAATGGCTAAAAAATGGAGCAGACCAAGAATAAGAGGATTATCTCAACAAGAGATAGAAGTACTTATGGCTCTGCCAAGTGATGCTGAAAATGATATGTGTGAGGATGATAGTGATATTGACTCAGATTGTGTTCCAGAAAGATGCTGTCAGGGAGATGGATTGGATATTGATATATTCTGTATACAAAAGGAAACGGACACTCTCATACCTGAAAACACAACAGAGCTTACAAAAGATGTAAATGTTCGACATTCAATATCTGCACATGTGATTGAAACTGAAATCTTATCAGAGATTATTCCAAATAAGATTTAGTCTCACCTACAAATGCTAAATCTGACGAAAAAAAGAAGTCTATTTAAAGAGACACGCGGTGGAAAGCAAATGAAGATAATGATTATGCTGGAAATGCACCATGTTTTGGACGTCCGGAAGAAACAACACACAGTGTAGAAACATCAATGGACTATTTTTATACACTCATACCAGAGAGTTACCTTGAAGAAATAAGCTATCAAAGTAACTTATATGCAACTCAAAGCGGGAGAGAAAATTTGAATCTATCAGTCCAAGAATTACAAATATTTTTAGGAATGAATTTGGTAATGACGCATATACATTATGCTCGAGTCCGACAATAATTGTCCACGGTTGGTGATTTGCGACTAGGAATTACTGATGACTCTTATGTCACTGAACCGATTTGAGATTATAAAGCGCTTTCTCCATTTTAATGATAATACTAATGTCTCCGCAAACAATACAGGTCAATTGAAAAAATTTAGACCTTTTCTTGACTTGTTGCATAAAACATTTCCTGAAGCGAGACAGCCCGAAGAATGTCATTCTGTTGATGAAATGATGGTTCCTTTCAAAGGACATAAAATTTAAACCTAAACCATGGGGTTTTAAAATTTGGTTTTGTGCTGGTGTATCAGGGTATGTTTACTGCTTCGAAGTTTTTCAAGGTGCTCAGGGTGGAAGAAATCCACCGTCCACCCCATATATGTGTAGTCACTGTTCAGTACATAAATGCCCAGAGTGTTTTGAGACATTCCATGAACAATAATGAACATTAAATTTTTTCTCATATAAATTTCATGTATGTGTCAAATTGTGTTTACTGCATATAAGCTTCATTTGAGGTTCCTTTCATAATTAATTAGTTAATAAATTTGTTCTTTAAATTCATAATTATTCTTATTTATAAGCCTATTTTAAAACTATTTTAAGTGCAAAATATTGTTTTGAACATTTAAAAATAATTCATGCATGAGAGGGTTCATGACCGTCCTTACAAAGGGGATATGAAATTTCTCGTTCTAAATAGGGAATCGTAAAATGATCCCCGTAAGCTAAAGATGAATGCAAAATTTGCACTTGGATGATGTTTCAAGAAATGTTTCCAGAAAATAGAGCTTTATTTCGCTTTAGACTTCTGAAGTTTTGAGTCAAAATTGTTATCTCTATTTAGCAAAATTACAATCTCACAGACACTAAACTCCAGTAATAAATTTTCTTTTCTTTGTTACTGGTACTGACGTTTTACAGCTTGTTTAATGCTTATATGATTGTTTTGAATTAGAATCAGATTAAGGAAGCAGAATTTTTGCGGACTTCATTCATCCCAACTTTCGATTAGATGTGCACCTTGAATCTATGAACACGTTACGGTATTATATTCCTTCAAAATTAAAATTTATTTACTTTTTTTGTTTTTGCTGGCAATTAATCGGCAAATTCAGTGCTTGTATGAATGTCCTCCATTGGATTCAGAAAAAGAAAATATTTGGAACTTCCTTCTTTTCCGACCATTGAGAGATTTAGCAACATTTTCTGTTTTTTTAGGGCGTTAAAATATATATGTGACTAGATTCCATGCACATATATTGTGTATTACATATGCACTATAATTCAGTCGAACCCCGTTATAACGAACTTCAATTGATCAACAGTTTTTTTCGCTTTATCCGGTGGTTCCCTATAACCGAACCGCCAAGAAAAATGCTAGAGTTCACAAAATGTATGACGCATTATTTGCAATGTGTATTAAATAATGATGTATTAAAAATGATCCTTAATGAATTAAATCGAATAAAATTGGTCACATTAAACTGACACAATACAGTCGAACCCTGTTATAACGAACTTCAAGGGACCAAAGATTTTATTCGATTTATCCGGTGGTTCGTTATATCCGAACCGCTAACAAAAATGCTAGAGTTCCCAAAATGTATAACTCATTAGTTCCAATGTGTATTCAATAATAATGTATTAAAAATGATCAAATCTGTTAAAAATGATCATTAATGAATTAAATCGACTAAAATCGGTTACATTAAACTGACACAATGCTAATTAAATTACGTACAATAGGAAAACGGTGGGACCAAAATTTTCGTTCTTTATATCCGTGAGTTCGTTATAGACTGGGTTCGCTATAACGTGGTCAACTGTATACGCCTTTTCTATCACTTGCAGTTCATCAGCTTTTTTAGTACCTGCATAAATGATTTAAAGCCAAGCGACTTTCTTCCTTCGTTAGGTAGAGACATTTATGCAGAATATTTTGGCGCTTTTCTAGGACTTTAAGTTACACTGGTGTAAGAAATTAAGAGAATTTGCTGACTTAGTCGATTATCTCTAGAACTACTGTACCGATTTTAATGAAATTTGATATGTACATACATTGATACAATACAAAACAAATAACCAATCAATAATTGTAATACATGCGCATGATCGTGCGTAACACTCGTTGGAGTCGGAAGGTATGAAACAGCGGCTGCAGAATAAACAAAAAAAATGGGTTAATAGGGGGTATGGTCCCCTCTTATAGATATATAGGTCTCGCAGCGTGATTTCATACTTGAAATAAGGCAGTTTATCATTTCCTGTGGCAATTGGTCCCGCTCGTTCAGCAATGCTGTTTTCATTTCATGGATGGTTCTCGGAGGGAGGTTGCGAGTTGCAATTGCCCTCCCCAGAGCGTCCCAGACATGCTCTATAGGGTTAAGGTCTGGAGATATCGGTGGCCAATCCATCCGGCGAATATCCTCACTCTCTAGAAATTCTTCGACCAGAAGAGCTCTATGTGGCCTCGCGTTATCGTCCATTAAAACGAACTCAGGGCCAACTGCACCCCTGAAAAGGCGAACATAGGGCTCCAAGACCTCATCCCTATACCTCACACCAGTCACAGTGCCTTTTTCAAAGACATGGAGAGGTGTGCGGCCATCCAACATGATGCCTGCCCAGACCATTAAACCTCCTCCGCCATAATGATCGATTTCACGGACATTGGAGGGTAGGCAGCGGGTCTCTGGTTCTCTCCATATGAACGTACTGCGAGAATCGGTGTTTAGGCTGAACCGGGACTCATCAGTGAAGAGAACGGTCGCCCATTGATCCATACTCCAATCTCTATGCTCTATGCACCATGATAAACGGATTCTCCTGTTCGTAGAAGTGAGCGGGACGGAAACAGCAGGTCTTCTTGCAAACAACCCTCTCTCATGAAGTCTTTTGGAAACAGTCACCCTTAATACACGGGTTCCTGTGGCTGCATACAAGTCACGAGAGAGCTGAGAAGCTGTAGCACTCCTGTTACGCCTCGCTATAATCGACAAATGGCGATCTTCTCTGGCCGTCGTGGCTCTTGGACGACCTTGCCCAGGCTTTCTCTCGATGGATCCGGTATCCTGGAACTGTTTCCATAAGTTACACACGACGCTTGGCGTTAAATTGAACTCTCTACAAATTTGGACTTGAGATTGAACTACTTCTAGCCTCCCCACAGTTCTCCACCTCATTCCATCATCTAAACGTTGGTGGTTACTCATTTTTACAGTTAGAATTGGAAATTAACCGATTACTGCAATATCACACCAAGAAATTCGCCGAGGTGTGCTAGCGAACTAAATGCGTCTTAACTACGCGCGCTTATAAAGCTTGTTTCTCTACTGGCTCCGCCTACACACACGTGTACGCTTACGTATTTGACGTACAAGATTTGCATTTTTGTCAGCAAGCAGTGGTTTCACATTCAGTTCAGTTCTTTTCATGAAATTCAATAAAAAATGCAAATTCTCTTAATTTATTTCACCAGTGTAGATTGCAACTGGATTTGATATACATGCATTGATTGATTACATAACTGCTTCTTTAGAAATTCCAATCCCATTTATCGATCAAAAAGTAATTTTCTTGTTTTCCCCCAATATATGTTTTATTCCTTTTTTCTACGGTGGATAAAAGATGACAGTATAACATCAAGCAACTATTGTGCAGGAATTGACCTTTCCATTTGGAATGAGAGCGACATTTACATAAACATTAACTCACCTTTGACTCCATCGCATTATGGGTCAACGATTAAAAATTAACGCATATTGCATTATAACTCCTTGAATAATGAATAGCGAGAACTCCCCAACTTTACATTCTCGCAGAAAAAAGTTCTAGAATTATTGGATGTTCTTTTCATATTTCAGAACTTTCTAGGAGCCGAGAAAATGAGATAGAATTCCAGAACTTTTGTACGATTTCAAGAATACGTGAAAACTCTTTTGTGTGTTCCCAGTAAAAACCGCAATTGAGAATGACAAACGGACAAAGGTATGAACTGAGTAGCAGCTAAACTTTTTTTTTATTCTACATCGAATATTTAAGTTTTATTCATATGCGTAGTAAAAATTCAAAAGTATTATATGAAGTAAGAATCGGGCGTCTGTTTTCACTATAGATATGAAAAAAAAATCATTCTATTGGGCTTCCCTTGTAGATAAGCTATAAAAAATATTCCCATTCTGAATAATTATCACTTTGATGTCGCAACATGACTAATTCAGATAAAACTGATTAAAACTTGCCTCAGCAAGAGCGGTCCTGTAAGCTGTTGACATGAGCTTGAGGGTTATCTGGTACAATACATATTATTAATTTTAGCTAACGGGGTCCATTTTTGGCATTCCCTGTTTAGAACGGGAAATTCCCTGCCCCCTTTCAATGAACAGCCATTAGGGGTTATATACATACACATATATATATATATATATATATATATATATATATATATATATATATATATATGCTATCCTACCCCGAATCCTCGATGGGAAATGGTTAACAGTCATAGGAGAGACCCTTCATGCTACAGAAATGAAACCTTAATATAAAGCTGTTATATAAATTATTAATTTATAGGTAAACAAATCTTTACAGATTTCACAGTGTGTTTAGTAATTTTTGATTCATAAGATGACTGTTAAAAACCGAATAATATACATTTTTTACGAAGTATCTAATGAAACAAGTCTGTAAATACATGACCTTTGAAATTCAGCACCAGACTCTATGACTATTAGTAAGCAACTATTCCCCAACTATGTCATTCCTCTTTATTTTAATGTCTTGAAAGTTATTTAATGAGAATCTGATATTGTAACAAAGCTTCTTTTACATTTATTCGCTGAAATCCATAGGCGCCCGTCTTGACTTTGAAAGAGAAAAATATTAGAGGGCATCGCCCTAGACAGTTCACTTGTTGAGGAAAGAATGATTTGGACATATTTTGTTTCTTGTGATAAATTTTCTAGCGCTAAACAAAAAAATTTAACAGAAACTAAAATGTATTTAGAGGAACAATTTAATGTCACTTGTTCTTTGTCAAAGGTTATCTCTTCAGATGGAAGTTTCCTTGTAGAAATATAACTCTTTCGCCAAAGTAAAATTGTGATTTAAAAATTATTGTTTTATTTATATTTCTTTCTACCTAATCTAGAGATTTGAATTTCCCTCAACGATCCCATTTAAGACGTTTGTGTGCCCATATATATATATATATATATATATATATATATATATATATATGTATGTATATATATATGTATATACATACATAGATATAGATATATATATATATATATATATATATATATATATATAGAATATATATATATATATATATATATATATATATATATATATATATATATATATATATATATAGAATATATATATATATATATATATATATATATATATATATATATATATATATATATATATATAATATATATATATATATATATATATATATATATATATATATATATATATATATATATATATATATATATATATATATATATATATATAGAATATATATATATATATATATATATATAGAGAGAGAGAGAGAGAGAGATAGATAGATAGATAGATAGATAGATAGATAGATAGGTAGGTAGGTAGATATAGATAGATGGATATACTGGGTTTGAATATTTATGCATGTGACATTCTAAGTTGCTCAAAGTGAAAAGGGCTTGACTCGAGAGAGCAGCTTTTGTTTCTGTGTAGTTCACCGAAAATCAGCTATCCAGGGACACCCCGTGGAGGATTCAGCACCAATCTCTGGTCTCAGAGACTCTAAAGCTATTTTTACTATTTTTTAAATCATTTTTATATGTTTGTTACTTTTAATGATTACAGAAGACATCGGGAAATCGGCTCTTTTGCGCCGGACTCATGAGATAAGTTTTATTGCAACATTCTAAGTAATATAAAACAATACAAATGCATTACAAATTTAATGTATAAAAATTAGATAGTCTCTTCTAACGAAACTATCGGGGTTATTAAGGTAGGATTACTTATCATTGCTTACCTCTTTTGTATGTATATATGTATCTATAAATATGTACGTACGTATATATATATATATATATATATATATATATATATATATATATATATCAAAATTTTGACGTATATTGTTACTTTTCTGTTTAACTTGTTCAAGTGATAGACTTGTTTTGGCGCGCTGCCAAAGTTAAAACTCGCGAGGATTGATGGACGGACAGTTTTAGCGTCTGAAATTTTCCTTTCCGCAGGACCGTCAAGGGGGAACGTAATCCTACGTTAAAATATAAACATGCCAATTTACTATCATTTGCCATATAACGTTGCATACAATACACCCTGTTCGTAAACCTAGATTACTACATGGCACGCGGAAGATGTTTATTTTTTGTATTTAACTCCCTACTCCCGTGACTTTGTACTTCCTACAATTTAGCCATCTTATAGCTGCTGAAATTTTGCCAATACGCGTCAGGTATAACATACTGTGAAGAAGTGAAGCAAATATCAGTGACACTTAGTTAACAATAAAGATGTTTATGTCAACAAAATACAGCTTTGATTAATGGCATTTCAATAAGTCATACATACGTCGGATGAAGAAAATACAGTGGAGTCCCAACAATCCGAACTTCGATAATCCGAAAGTCCGCTTAATCCGAAATCAAAAGTCAAAAAGTACTAAGGTTACAATAAAACCACTGTAATACTAAGTAATATAAAGTATATTTCTGAAAATTGCAAGAAAATTCAAAGTTAGACCATGTACTGAACTAATTATTACTGAATTATTTTGGTTTGAAAATATCTGTTAAATATTTTGTCGAAGAGAAGAATACCTCTCCCTTGAAGCCAAATTTCGCCAACACGTCTGAGAAATGGTGACCGTACTGGTCTCGGCGGATTGTTACTCTACGTAGTGTAGCGCTACATCAAATGCAGCCGCAGCGTCTGAGTGGGACACCCTCTGCTCGCTGTCACCGTCTGCTTCACCTTCACTCTCATCGGAGACATTGACAGGTTCTTCCAAAACCATTTAAACAATCTATTGATCGTCTAAAATCTTACACTCTACTGAACGAACAACTTACACTCTACTGTACTGTACTGTACTGTACTAGGCAGGGTTCCGCTCTCTTATCACCCATTTCGTCCCGAGATTTGGTAATGTTTAGACAGACCTTATAAAATAATCTGTGTAAACGCATGTAATATGTAATATTTATGTAATCACACGTTATTATGTAATTTAAGTATATTTAAAGAATAATTTCGCATAATCCGAAAAATTCGTTTATCCGAGAAGGGTCTGGTCCCAATAATTTCGGTTCAATGGGACTCCACTGTACACGTTTTTTATTTTCCAAAAAAAAATTGTTATTCTAATCATGGAATGTTAGCCAAAAACGTAGATGAAAACGTGCATTTTGCTTTTTAGAAATCCATTAACTTAATTTAGGCGGTAGCCTGGAACACAATAAAAAGCTTAATATGCATAATTTTAATAAATATCTTTATTCTTTCAGTGATTTGCTGTTATCTCAATTTAGTTGACAACTTCTTAAAAATCATCAGATTTTTAAGAGACTGTTTACACCGCATATTTCCCCGAAAAATGTTACATATTTAAATGAGCTGAAATGTTAAATAATTTGAAACATGTTTACTCTATCAGAACATTCTGGCTTAGTAAACAACCAAAGATTTTTGTAAAAAGTGTGATGCTTAATTAGATTATCAGGAACTCTTGTACGCAGAATAACAAAAAGAAAAAAACAAACAGTGAGATATTTCCCCCCTTTTAATGAGTACTTAATTAAACTTTATTTTATTCCCTGTAATTATTTTTTTCTTTCTCCAAGATGTTGCAAGAAAAAGTAAACCTAAACTAATTAAGAAATATTTGATGGTGCATTGCTTCTTTTGTATAAATTTACACGAACAAAAGGCGGGACATGGTATTCAAAAAAGCTTATCCGCATTTTAACTTCTAAGAATTCTTCGCATCTTGTTATTAAGCTTATCTTCGGCACTAAACTTTAGAAGAAATGACAATGCTAAGTTTTAACATTAATTAAAGGTATCCAGAATTTTGACCGGTAGAAAAGGCTAACAAAAGAACGTTGTTCATACTTCTTATTATACATATATATACAGAGGCTGATCACACATTTTTTAGACGATGTATATTGTATTCACAAAACTAAATTACATAAAATTCTTGTGTTTTAAATGTTCTATTTGACATCCCTTATTCTGAACTATCTTTCGACACCGCAATTTCCAGGATAATAATGCCTTTTGAAGTGTCAGAAGAGGTATTCTATCCCATCCCTCCTGAACAGCTTTCCAGAGTACTGTAAGGGTTTTGGGACGACGTTTGGATAATGCAGATTTTAAAAGTCCGAAAGCACAAAAATCCATAGGTGATACATCGGGAGATTTAGTAGGGATATCAGTGAAGGGTATGGCCTTGATACCAGTTTTTTGTTCCATTTCTTTTAGGAAATTTACAGTGGATTTTGATGTGTGACTTCTAGCTTCCTCCTGATGGAGTCTCACAGATTGATGGCACTGTGGGTAAAGCGATGGTATTTCATTCAGAAAACTTGGCGATAAAATATGTTCCTGATAGTATTTGGAGTTAATCTTGAAATTTTTTTCCAATCTCTTTATTTTTAACTTGCCATTATAAGAAAAACCAGCAACAATCACGAATCCCTTAGAAAAACTTTCTTTCGATTCTTTGAACCATGTACTTAAATTTTTTTAACCCCTTTTATGATAATAAATGGCTCTTTTTTTGTTGCAATCATTTACATACACCCATGATTCATCTATTGTTACAATTGTTTTTATTTTTCTTTGGATAAGTGTTTCTCATATAGAATTCTGCAGCGTGTCCTGCGTTCAGCGATAGGATTTGGAAGAAGACGATGCACATTGCGTTTTTTCGCTTCCTTAAGATTTAAATCAACTTTTATCATTTTGTTTATAGTGGACACCGAGTATTTTAATGATTTTGCAACTCCCCTTTGACTAGGGGGATTTTCTTTTAACATTAAACAACGTACCTTTGCAATAGTCGAAGATTTCCGTTTTTTCCTTGGATACTTGTTTGGAATTTTTGTCCCACTTGAGGCTCCAATTTGACGTTTCTTTCCTTTCTTGTTGACGATATTACCTATCGACGCTTTAGATATCACAAAACCATGACTCTCACATCGTTTTTGGATAACGGAGTATGCATATTTCTCTTCGGAAAGAGCATAAATGTAGCCTTCGAACCACTGCTTTGTTAAAAACGCCATTTTGTAAAAAAACAAAACTTTCAAGCCGCAGACGATAATTTTCACTTTTAAAAACATAGTACAATTGCAATTATTTCTTTTGCAGCAAACGATTTTTTATTATCGCTTACCAAAATCGTCTAAAAAATATGCGAACAGCCTCTGTATATATAC